>MU123705.1:360683-422961 GCA_014904935.1 Melanogaster broomeanus | reverse complement strand
AAGCGTAACGTTAGAGAGAAAGGAAGGGAAAGGGGTGTCGTTGGGTACAAAAGCGGTACATATTTGATATTAACTGCACAGACCAGGTCTGATGAATCAGCGACAGCGAATTCATAACACTCACTATTAGGCATCTGCAAAACCGCTGAAATGAACGCTCAAGCGCTCAAGTTTGACGGTGTGGTCGAATGGACGTCTCATTGGCCAAACAAATGAGGAATGAAATCAAACTACCAAAAACGAAACACTTTGCTACGAGGTGAGCCTGGTACAACTTTCAGATGAGTAGCCTCCTTGCAAGGTTGCTATATCGAGACATGATTCTGATACCGGATTTCCGGTTCCGGTTCCAGCCTTGTTCCAGCGTTATGTTCGAGGAACAGCAGCATTTCATACATAGTATCCATGGTCCGATTCTCTAACTCAGATGTATATCGAGTTCATCTCGACGGTAGACTATAGCCACTGGAACGCTAATATATTATATACTCGATCTGCTAACGGGTCCATTGCCCGAGCAGAAAAAAGGTCTTACTAGGACATATTAGTCCTTCTTATCCTTCACCTTCGCTCGACTTCCTGTCGAGTACCCCAGAGTGCCAAGGAACACCAATCCTGCACCAGTCCACATCATTGCGTTTCCCTGTCCACCATACACGGCGACGCTGAGGAGCAACGACACCGCTTTACGCACGGTTAAAATGAGTGTCACAGTGAGCGAGGTCACGCGTCCTGTGAGCCTGTTGACGCCGACGACGCAAAACAGCTGAGTGGCTGTATTTAAGAGCAGGTAGAGGATAATCGAGGGCAAAGAGGGAGAAAAACCGTCGAGGCCCTTCGAGAGGTAGGCGTCAACATGCGGGATGGATGAGAGGGAGATGGGTGGACTGGCACTCATCCGCGTCAACTCTATCCTTATGCTGTCTTTCGAGAAGTAAAACAGCGGTAACGCGAGAGAGTGGAGATAGAACATGTTCTCTTGCCAGGACGGCTGGGCGAGTGGGTCAGACACAGTCTGAGCCTCGGTAGGCTTTATATATCGCGCAAAGACCCAGTCTTGTATGAGTCCGAGGAAGCCGGAGAGTAGCAGCGCGAGACTGAGGATGGATATTCCTTGTGTGTAGAGGGAAACGTCCGCTACTTGTGGCCTCGATGTTCGAGAGTTGGGTTTGGAAGCGGAGAGGGTAGTTAAGATGATGCCGACGGTAACTATGAGGACGGAGACAACTTGTCTGGGGGTATATCTGAGGAAAACGGCTTTCGATACTTACTCAGAGTATATAGCAAGCCTTCACGCACCTTTTCTTTGCGAACAACCAGCCAAGGGCCATGTTGACGATCATGCCACCACTCCGGAACACGATGTGCACTGTCATAGGTATATCATACGCGAATGCAGCGTTGTTGAGAGTGGATAGTGCGAAGAAGAGTGCGACCTGGATGAAGTAGGGCAGGAGGGGGACTCTGCGCTTTCTCGGCCGGGGAAGCCAAGTCGTCCAGCTAACGACGGTTGTGTTGGGCTTTTCATGACCACCGTTCACCTTTCCATTCATCCGGTCATCCGTCAGAATGGCCTCGCCTGGGACTGAGAAGGTGAATTGGCCTGGCAGTGCATATAAGGAGACTATCAAGAACTGAAAGAAAGTGACAACGACGCCTGAGTGAGGGTTCTCGGACGATAACACGCCTCTAGTGTAATTGCATTACTAAGGGGTCAAGTTTCAGACCAGAAACTGATTGTTCTTGCCAGAGGATCGTACCTGCAGCAGCCACCAAACACCAAGGAAAGGGTGGGATCCAATCGGACAAGGACAACATCTAAAAGGCAAGGAAGAAAGAGTGTCTAGCCGCCTATTTCCCGTCTGAACCCCTCCTGCTCCAGTGAAGCAGATCGACACGAGTGCGCCCCTGCCGGAATGCGACTCGGCTGTGGGCTAACAGTTGGTAAGTGTAACTTCGCGGATGGAAGGGAAGAACGTCACATGTCTGTCACCCGGGAATCGTGTAAGGCTGAGAGCGGCTTGTTCTTGGGGGCAAACCGCTTGTCGGCACACCAAGGTAGGGGCAAGCTGAGGAGCTGAGCCCAGTCGGACTGAATCGAGCCTCAGTCGCTCCTTCGAAATCACGAATTGAAAGTAGTGGGGACATAAATGTGGGGCGTGCGAAATGGGAACATTTCGTCTGCAGCCTCGCTGTCTTCCAGCTTGTCGAGTCTCGTGACCGTTGGCGGTCGCCGTGGTTGATGTTTGTTATCCCGCCTTCCCAGATGCTGAAGGTTCTTTGACCTGATGCGCAAAGGTGTTATGGTTAATCTATATTCGCACTCCAGGCTTCGCAGATTATCGTGGTTTGACGAACAACCCGCTACCCAGATGGTTTTCAAGCCAACCCGCCCAAGATGAGCAGACGTGCAGGTGCCCACCTTGCTGACTACCCTCGTTTACCTTTCATCGCGTGCTCTCAAGGCTGTCCCCGATGGCCCAAAGGCAGGTCTATCTATTCTCAATCACTTGCTCTGATGTCACCTTCATCAGGCATGGCTTGCACCGGCCACCGTATCCTTTTGACGGTTCTCATGGTTGCTGCAAAGTACCTCAATGGCATCGTCTCCCGAGAACAAGCACTGGGAGGGGCAGATATGGATCCCTTTTCGATCTCGCCGGAGGTCAGTCTCTTATGGAGAAGAACTTCTCTTTTTTTGCATATTGGGCTACGAGCCTCGATTCGACGAGCAAAAAGGCGATACATTCACATTTGCACCTTCGATGCATTCAGGTTACACAACTTTACATCCCGACGGCAAGGGGAAGACGCTGCTATCGAGAGGTTACCAAGGGTGGAAAGTCTAGGCCTCCAACCCAGATGCCGCTGACTTCCTCATGCGGCGCTTTTTCTCACCCGCCAGTGTCGACGAGTTCGTCCACAGTGTCAATGGTCCGAGGTCTCGCAAAGCGTTTTGTCTAGCAGCGCTTGAATGGGCCTCCACAAGTCTGCGAGTCGTCCGCCTCCATTTACACCTGTACCATCACCGCTGTCAAGTAGCAACAGTCTTGATAACTTGGTTGCAAGCGACTCCGAGACGGCTCCTTGACAGAGCGCACAGGTTCGTCATTCGATTCAATCAATAACTCCGAGAACGAATGCGACATCGATCGGAGGGGTGTCCTTGTTCACGGAGCGCTTTATTCTTTGACTGTTCCAGCCTCACGCCTACCGCGAAGGCAGGAGGCCTCCGAAACTTTGTCCTCACGTCTTGCGGCGACCGTCAAGGCTGGAGATCATTACTCCCCGACAAGTCAAAAGGGAACTGTAGTCCTGTTATACCGGAGTCGTGTTCGATCAGAGCAGTCCATCGTCACGGAGGCGGCGTCCCCGGAAACGTACAAGTTCGTGTGTGCATGGAATATCAACGTGTTCGCAGTCCAAGGCCTTGGATGGCGCCGAGGTTCTCTTCGGGCGAAGGAGGGTGCCAGCACATCGCGTTCCTTCATCGCATGTAGAACTCGACAACGAAAATTCAAGACAAGGAAGAGATGGGGTTCTTCGCTCCTGTTCAAGCCACGAAAGGATCTGTTGCCCCTGCAGAACATTCTCAAGACTATCGTTCGGACGCTTTCCGGCTGGGGTCCACTTAAAGGTCGGCGATCTTCCGAACAGCGAGAAAGCGAAATATCCTCGCCTGAAGTCCCTTCTCTGTCTCCGCAAGGGGCAAATACTGACTGAACATCTTGTCAAAAACTTTCTCTGTCTTGCACTGCACAATCTTTTTCCAACCTCACATCTCGATGTTATCTCATATCCTTAATGTACTTGCAGACTCTCATCGATTCATCGGCGATTCCGTCGAAAGAGAGACCTAGAACCCACCATGCCCCACGCAATTTCCGTGCTTCAATTCGAGTGTGCGTTTCCTTATGGACATCCGAACCGCTGTATACCAGACACATCCCACTCGTTCCGTATTGGAAAATGTATGTACCCTGTCGTTTATTTGGCTCGATCATCATTTGCACGATTGCGATGCTTCGAACATTTGTGTATGCAGCGTGTGTACATCGATATGGTGATAACCTCCCTCCGTGTGAAGGTGTAATGAGAATCAGTCTGACGATTTGGCCGTGACGAGTACTACTGCAAACTCCTTACCGCCAGATCACCTGGGTCCTGTAGGGTCCAACGCCAATCAGCGATCGGTCGTCCGCAAACTGAGAACCCAATCACACCGCACCTCATACTGTAATCGTACAACATCTCAACCCATTCTCTTTGTGGATCCTCAGCCTCCCGGTACTACTTGGCGTCTTGGAGCCGGAGCGGCGGAGCAGGAAACGCGGTCCTGCTGGTCTCTGAGGTTGGCCCTGCCCACCGGCGGGGTGCAAAGTTGTCACCAAGAAGGTACGCGCGACGTTTAGGCACCCCATCCCGAGTGGGGCCTGCTGACTGCACTGACAACCGATCGCCCGCACATGACGGCAGTCCAGCATCTTCTCCCCGTTCAAAAAAAAAATTCTATGCCGCCTGTTCCCCGCACTCCTCCCAAGAACAAGTTTATCGACCTCGGAGATGGTGGAACGAGACGCAATCTTGGAACGAGCTCGCGCCGACCCGGAGTCGAGGGAGGGTTCGAGCTTTCGTTGTGGTAGTGGGGGTGTCGGGGTGCGCCACTGGAGTTGGCAGCCCCACCTCCCCCGGAAAAATTGCAATCGACCCAGCAGCAACGCGGCCCACGGCATTACTGAGTCGGCGTTGTTTGGCCTGAAGATAATTCAAGGTGACGGTCAACATGGCATCCCACCATCCAAGCGCTCGCAGGTGGTGGCGCGCTCAAGCATGATAACGGGGCGAGAGTGAGGAGGAAAAGTAAACGTTACCATAGTAGCAGCATATGGATTGTTCGATCTCGCCGTTCCGTGCGTCACTCCAGCAGACACGATCTTGGATGTCGTCTGAGTCGTCTCTGGGTTCGAACTTTGTGCTCGTCTGTCGTTGCACTCGCTACCAATGTGGCTTCACCAGATCTCAACAACAAAAGGTACAAAAAACTGGACACACTAGTTATTCGAGTCGAAGTATAGAAAACGAACAAAAACTGTCCAACGTCACTGCATGAGTAAGAATAGGAAGGAACAAGAAGGAACAAGAAAGAGCCTACTGAACTATGGCTATGCACGATAGTCCCCCTACTCCAAATGAACAAACTGGAAGCTGCAGGGCCGCAGAGAGGGCCTGACAGGTGTTCACTGAATGAGGCGAGGGAAGCAAAGTACACAAACCAGGGAAATGATGACGCTAGACAGACCTGTCATGGTGTTCAGTTCTTTTGGGGTGTTAGGCGATTGGCAGGTAGATTCGCTGGTGGCCATTGAAGACACGCCCCAATACTAAGATTCATACTGTGCATCCGAATGACCATCAACTGATCACTGGAATATTGTTGCATTATTTCATCGAAGTAGCTTGAGCCCATGTACCTACTTTGCTGCCATACTAAAAATTCTGTCGGAAATACTCAGAAAGAACAGAATGAATATCAAATACATACTTACCTTTGGATGGTGTGATTTAAACCGTTTGCGATGTTGCCAAGGGCAGCATTCATGTTGCCCATCCTGTTCGAACACTCGTGAGTAGATGAGGACGAGGGAAACAACACTTACTGTTGATCATTCTGATCGAGCCTTGTTGTTATGGCACCAATCATGGCGTCCATGCTGTTCAAACATTTGTGAGTAGTACTGGAAAAAAAAAGAGAAGAAATAAAGGCTACCCCTGTTCGTTGTGGTCGAGCCTTCTTGTTATGACAACAAGGGTGGCGTTCATTGTCATCAATGTATTGACGATGTTGACGATCGCTGCAGGTATGTCGAGGGCATCGTGGAGACTAATATCTTGGATGTGATCTTTAACAGCATGCAAGCTCTGAGAAAGTTGCGATAGGTTAGGAGCAGCCATTCGAGCCTTGATACTACCAGGGGAAGAACAAAAGTGGGAGAGAAATGCGTTCTGAACCTCTGAACTTCGAGATCCACTTCTTAATTTGAGCGCACAGACCACCGTCCAATTCAGTGTGCACAAAAGATCGGCGGATTCTGGAACGCTTTTGAACTTGTTGAACTCAATGATCACCGAACTCCCACCCTCATAAGGTTATAGTTGAGTTATAGTTGAGTCACTATTTGTCAGGACTCTAACAACCGTGAGGAGTGGTCAATACAAGAGCTTTGGATTGCTAGGATAGAGAAGCGTAACGTTAGAGAGAAAGGAAGGGAAAGGGGTGTCGTTGGGTACAAAAGCGGTACGTATTTGATATTAACTGCACAGACCAGGTCTGATGAATCAGCGACAGCGAATTCATAACACTACCCCCGGCTTAAAAGTCGCGTCTCGCGACTGTTGGTTGTTCTTCAAGAGCGTCATACCATATTTCTTCGTCGTCCTGCTTTCGCTTCTCGTCTCGTTCGAACGTACCATTCTCCCAATTGAATAAGTGATGAGGTATGGAGTTTGGGACAGTAAAGTTTTCGAGTCGTTGAAATCGAAGCTGCATGGTTGGCATTGGACGAGGTTTGGCGGGATGTAGACGGTGGAAATCGGCGATAACTTCCCTTGCATGAGTAAGTTCCGAGGCCGGTTTCCACTCGCGTTCTTCTCGCGGAAAGCCTTTCCAGTGAATCAAATACTCAAGGCGGCCCCGACGTAGCCGTGAGTCGAGTATCTCTTCGATCTCTTGTTCTTCGAAACCGTCGATGAGGTCAGGAGGAGGGGGAAGAGGTCTGATCTGAGAAGGGTACTGTGGTGGCGTGTAGGGAGTGAGGACGCATTCATTGAAAATAGGGTAGATCGACTTCCATGTAATGGGCAGTCGTAACTTGTAGGCAGACTCGCCATGTTTACTAAGGATGACGAAGGGGCCATAGCGTTTGTCGTCGAGCTTTTTGGTGGGGCGATCGGATGTGATATGGGTCGCCTCTAACCAGACTCGGTCTCCAACCTTGAATTCAGGTGATGGTGCTCGACGTTTATCGAAGGCCCGTTTCATGTCCTCTGCTGCCTTGTGCAATGCGGCCTCAGCTTCTAACCGTACCCTCTTCATTCGATCAGCAAAGTCTTGCGCCGCCTCCACTCGACCTTCTCTTCGCGGACTACTTCCCTTCCAAGGATGAAACCCGTAGTTCAGGTAAAATGGGGACTGCTTGGTAGAGGCCTGAACTTTGTCGTTATAGGCGAACTCGGCGAGGGCAGTCCATTCGGCCCAATCGGTTTGGTGATAATTGGTGAACACCCGGAGGTAATGTTCTACCTCCTGATTGAGTCGTTCCGTTTGCCCGTCCGTCTGAGGATGGTAAGCAGTACTCGGGTTACCCGAAATCCCAAGTTGGGAGTAGAGTTCCCTCATGAATGCTGAGACAAAGTTAGAGCCTCGGTCACTAATGATCTTGTAGGGTAGTCCGTGGTTTCGAAAGACATGGTCTCGGAGGATGCGAGCTATTCCCGAAGATGTGACTTCAATCTGGGAAGGAATGATCTTGATCATCTTCGAGAACCGGTCGACAATTACGACGATGGCATTGTGTCCCGTGGACTCTGGGAGGGGTCCGATCAGGTCCAGAGATATAATCTCCCAAGGGCGAGTGGGGACGTCATGAGGATGTAATGGAGCGGCCACGCGCGAATGACGAGGTTTGGTGCGTTGACAGGTTTCACATCCCTCGACGTATTTTCGAACATCATGCAGGACTCGAGGCCACCAATAGTTCCGAGTGATCAGCTCGTGAGTTCGGTATTGGCCTGGATGTCCCGCGAGGCGGGAGTCGTGATGCTCTCGGATGATGTCTTCTCGTAGACGCCGATCCACAGGTACGTATATCCTTCCCTTCCAAGTCACAACCTTTTCAACTTCTTCCCAGTCCTTCTCTCCGGCTCCCAGGTTTTGACGGACAACTTGGTCCCGATTGGTCGAACGTTGGCGGATACGGTCAAGGAAAGAAGAGTTTTCCAGAGAGAACTCGAGCCGACGGAAGTGTTTCGGTTCAAAGAGGATGATATTTTCATTATCACTCTCCCCTTTCTCATGACCTGGTCGATGCGACAGGATGTCGGCTTTGAGGTGAGTTCGTCCAGGGCGATGGTGTAAGGTGAAGTCGTAACTTGCAAGTTCGGTAACCCAACGAGCTTGACGACGATTGAGTTTTTGCGGCTTGCGGAAGTATTCGAGGTTCTGGTGATCTGTCCAGATTTCGAAGGAGTGGCGGGCACCCATGAGCAGATGTCGCCATTCCGCAAGTGCAGTCATAATAGCTAGTAGCTCGCAGTCATATATTTGGTAGTTACGTTCAGTAGGGGTTAGGGATTTAGAGAGGAATGCAATGGGTCGCCAGGCATCCTGTTGGTATTGTGAGAGAACTGCACCAAGGGCGTGACCAGAACTATCAGCTTCTAATCGATATGGGTCGTCGTCCGTCGGAATTGCAAGTACTGGGGCCGATGTAATCCGGTGCTTCAATTCTTCAAAGGCAGATTGATGTTCATCAGTCCATCGCCAGTCAATGTTGCCAGTAAGAGTGGAAAGGGGTTTTGCTACGTCCCCGAATCCACGGATGAAGCGACGATAAAAATTGGTGAAGCCGAGGAAAGATTGAACTTCCTGTTTGCATGTCGGAGTTGGCCAATTGAGGACTCCTTGGACTTTAATCGGGTCCATTTGAACGCGGCCCTCAGAGATAATAAGGCCTAGGTATTCAATCTCGGTTTTTTCAAAGTCGCATTTTTCTGGCTTGAGAAAGAGTTTATGCTGACGAAGGATTTGAAGAACTTGACGAACAATTTGACGATGTTCCTCTCGAGATTTGGTGAATATAAGGATGTCGTCTAGATAGATAAGAACTTTCCCGGCAAAGATGAGATCTTGGAAAATATCGTTCATCATGTTCTGGAAAGTGGCAGGGGAGTTAGTCAGCCCGAAGAACATTACCAACGGTTCGAAGAGACCACGGTTAGTACGGAATGCTGCCTTCCACTCGTCGCCCTCCCGCATCCGCACATTGTTGTAGCCCCATCGGACGTCCAATTTGGTAAAGTACTTGGCTCCCTTGAGCTTATTGACTAATTCCGAAACAAGAGGAAGGGGGTACCGGTTTTTCAGGGTGATAGCATTGAGCTTTCGGTAATCTTGTACCGGGCGAAGCTTCCCATCTTTCTTCTTGACAAAGAAGAATGCTGACGCAAATGGAGACTTGGAGGGACGGATACGACCTGACCGTAAGTTCTCTTCAAGAAAGATGTCGAGCTCTTTTTGTTCATCAAGGGATAAATTGTAAACTTTACAATCGATGACATGATTCCCCGGAGTGAGCTCGATGGCGTGATCCCATGGACGTCGTTCCGGTAGGGAGTCAAATGATTCTTTGCTGAAGACGTCCGAGAACTCTTGATAGGGAGGTGGTATTGTCCCTTCTGAGGGTAGTCTACCTTTTCGCTTCGAAGCTTCCTCCGCTAGTTGCTGGGAAGCTGTTGTATGGGCCCGAATACATTGACTATTCCGCGCTCGGTAATTGAAGAAGTCGAAGGCAAAGACACGATCTCCTTCCTCAACTTCCCCCGAAGGAAACCCTTCAACGACATCGAGGTCAGCTTCATCTTCCGGCTCAGGGGGGAGGTTTGGCTGGCGACATTTCATAGGGCATCGGTTGAATTTCAGTGACCCCATTTGCCAGTCCACCGAAGGATTGTGATAGCGTAGCCACTCGTGCCCTAAAAATAGTTCACCCTTTCCAAGATTGGTGACTCCGAGAGTAATACGCTCAGAGTGTTTCCCAATCACCATTTGGAGCGTTACCGTGTGCGTGATGGAACCCCCTTTGTTCAGGGTGCCATCCGCATTGTAAACCGGTATCGGCCGAGGTAGGGCTTGAGCATTTAATCCTTTCGCCTCTACAAACCCCTGGTCAATGGAAGAGCCGGTGCATCCACTATCAATGAGGGCTCTTAGCGAAAACTGACGCCGATCATCAAGAGTAGTGAGGCCAGCTCCGATAAACAGGGAATTTCCACTCCCCCGGATAAACCGTTTCGGACCACGGAGTTCCTGAATTGCATCAGAAGCGTCTTCGAGGGATAGACGGTTTAGTTGTAAAAGGACCTCCTCCGTTGCTTCGGGTTGTCGGCGGGTGTGAACCATGACACGGAGTAGTGCCATAGCACGGGAGTGGGGTTGGTCTCGGAGACGTAAGGCATACCAAGGAGATGACCAAGGTACAGGTCTCGCTTTAGGGGTTGAAGGTTGGGGGCGCGCTTGGTCCGATTCAGGACGAGAGGAATTAGGAACGTCATCTTCAGATTTGAGTACTATACAGGGAGAAGGCATTGAAGACGTCACGTTGGAACAAACCGAACCTTTCGTCGGCAAGGGTGCGCTACCTTCCGACGGTTTCAAAAATCCTCCTTTTTCACAACTTCCAACTTCTCTTCTTCATTCAACTCAGAATACATATTTCTAACCCATTGCGCACGGGGGACACGGGGTTGAGGACAATTAGTAGAGATGTGACCAGTCTCCCTACAGTTCCAGCAGCGACTCGAAGGTTTAGGGGCTTTCGCCCGACCGACATCCATGGGCTGTCCTTGGCCTCCGTAAGTGATCCCCGTTGAGTCACGACGCGAAGGGAGAGGGGTCTCAGATGAAACTGGGTGAGGGGTGGGTTGTTGTGGAATAGGAATGTAGCGGACAGTCGGTGCAGACATAGGGCGTGGGTGAATGACAGTCGAGGGGACCTTTCCTCCGCTTCGTTCCTCCAGCGCCTTGCCAACCTCCTTAACGGCTTTACAAAAGGCCGCATAATCACGCGACCTATGTAGTTGATAAGTGTCTTCAGCGGTGTGAACAATAGTTTGATTGGCGTTAGCCTTAAGCAGGTCGATGAGGTGGTCAGATTCGGTGGTGTCCTTCTCGATCTTACCATAACCTGCCTCGGCCATGATCTGCGACCAGGTGATGAGGAATTGCTCGGTGAGAGTCGAGCCTTGTTTAAGCTGGCGGAGTCGGGCCTGTGCATCTCCAGTAATATTGATAGGGGCATATGCTTCTTTGAGCGCTGCGACGAAAGTCTTCCATTGAAATCGCGAAGGATCATGTTGAGACTTGTCGCTGACAAGCTCTTTTGCACAGTAGGCGCCACTCCATGCTGATGCTGGGCCTTCATTCATGAGTTGACAGGTGAAAAGAACTTTTTGATCATCAGGGGTGTCTTTATAATAGGCCCAATACATCTCGACGTGTTGGAACCAGCTCGTAAACTTGGTTTTGTCCCCATCGAAGGTCTTGGGTTTGGACATCTTCGGAGGCGAAGACGGGGAGGGGGTCGATTCGCCCATTTTGACGGTGAGTGTTATTGATTTGACGATAAATAAAGTAGTAACAGCCGCGGATGAGAGTAAGTAACGTTACGCTAATGTCAGGACTCTAACAACCGTGAGGAGTGGTCAATACAAGAGCTTTGGATTGCTAGGATAGAGAAGCGTAACGTTAGAGAGAAAGGAAGGGAAAGGGGTGTCGTTGGGTACAAAAGCGGTACATATTTGATATTAACTGCACAGACCAGGTCTGATGAATCAGCGACAGCGAATTCATAACACTATTAGGCATCTGCAAAACCGCTGAAATGAACGCTCAAGCGCTCAAGTTTGACGGTGTGGTCGAATGGACGTCTCATTGGCCAAACAAATGAGGAATGAAATCAAACTACCAAAAACGAAACACTTTGCTACGAGGTGAGCCTGGTACAACTTTCAGATGAGTAGCCTCCTTGCAAGGTTGCTATATCGAGACATGATTCTGATACCGGATTTCCGGTTCCGGTTCCAGCCTTGTTCCAGCGTTATGTTCGAGGAACAGCAGCATTTCATACATAGTATCCATGGTCCGATTCTCTAACTCAGATGTATATCGAGTTCATCTCGACGGTAGACTATAGCCACTGGAACGCTAATATATTATATACTCGATCTGCTAACGGGTCCATTGCCCGAGCAGAAAAAAGGTCTTACTAGGACATATTAGTCCTTCTTATCCTTCACCTTCGCTCGACTTCCTGTCGAGTACCCCAGAGTGCCAAGGAACACCAATCCTGCACCAGTCCACATCATTGCGTTTCCCTGTCCACCATACACGGCGACGCTGAGGAGCAACGACACCGCTTTACGCACGGTTAAAATGAGTGTCACAGTGAGCGAGGTCACGCGTCCTGTGAGCCTGTTGACGCCGACGACGCAAAACAGCTGAGTGGCTGTATTTAAGAGCAGGTAGAGGATAATCGAGGGCAAAGAGGGAGAAAAACCGTCGAGGCCCTTCGAGAGGTAGGCGTCAACATGCGGGATGGATGAGAGGGAGATGGGTGGACTGGCACTCATCCGCGTCAACTCTATCCTTATGCTGTCTTTCGAGAAGTAAAACAGCGGTAACGCGAGAGAGTGGAGATAGAACATGTTCTCTTGCCAGGACGGCTGGGCGAGTGGGTCAGACACAGTCTGAGCCTCGGTAGGCTTTATATATCGCGCAAAGACCCAGTCTTGTATGAGTCCGAGGAAGCCGGAGAGTAGCAGCGCGAGACTGAGGATGGATATTCCTTGTGTGTAGAGGGAAACGTCCGCTACTTGTGGCCTCGATGTTCGAGAGTTGGGTTTGGAAGCGGAGAGGGTAGTTAAGATGATGCCGACGGTAACTATGAGGACGGAGACAACTTGTCTGGGGGTATATCTGAGGAAAACGGCTTTCGATACTTACTCAGAGTATATAGCAAGCCTTCACGCACCTTTTCTTTGCGAACAACCAGCCAAGGGCCATGTTGACGATCATGCCACCACTCCGGAACACGATGTGCACTGTCATAGGTATATCATACGCGAATGCAGCGTTGTTGAGAGTGGATAGTGCGAAGAAGAGTGCGACCTGGATGAAGTAGGGCAGGAGGGGGACTCTGCGCTTTCTCGGCCGGGGAAGCCAAGTCGTCCAGCTAACGACGGTTGTGTTGGGCTTTTCATGACCACCGTTCACCTTTCCATTCATCCGGTCATCCGTCAGAATGGCCTCGCCTGGGACTGAGAAGGTGAATTGGCCTGGCAGTGCATATAAGGAGACTATCAAGAACTGAAAGAAAGTGACAACGACGCCTGAGTGAGGGTTCTCGGACGTAACGCGCTCTAGTGTAATTGCATTACTAGCGGCCAAGTTTCAGACCAAGAAACTGATTGCTCTGCCAGAGGACCGTACCTGCAGCAGCCACCAAACACCAAGGAAAGGGTGGTGATCCAATCGGACAAGGACAACATCTAAAAAGGCAGGAAGAAAGAGTGTACTAGCCGCCTATTTCTCGTCTTGAACCACCTCCTGCTCCAGTGAAGCAGATCGACACGGGTGCCGGAATGGAATCGCTGGTAAATGCAACGCTGGCATGGAAGAAGACACGTAGCAAATCGTACCAGCCTGAGAAAGCTCAGGCTGTCAGTCTTAGGTGTCAGACGCACACAAAGGTGAGTATGAGCCAGCCTATTCACTAAATCAGGCTCGTCATTTCACCAGTCCAAATTGAAATCAGTGAGGATAAAAGGCTACATAAATTGGGCATCGAAATGGTATATCCCGCTCGTCCTCCCCTTGAGCCCGCCTGGGCTGTATCTCGCCACCCTTCATATTTTGTTGATTTTCGGTCCCGTGACCTTGGCGCGTCGCGCTGTGTTTGTTGTTTGGTCTGTGTCCCTTATAAACGACTGCAATCGGCCCTCATTTCTTATTCTTTTCCTCTGCTCCAATTCACCATGGACGCCCTCGCCGGGACATCAGCGACATTATCTATCAAGTCACTCCTTTCGGAAATGTCTGACGACCGTTGTTATCCCACTTCCCTCCTACCGAGATCCTTTCACAATCCTGAATTGATTGACCTGATGCGCAAAAGTGTCTCGATGGATATGGTTAACTACATCGCATTCCAGGCTTCGCAGGTTATCATGGTTGACGAACAACCTGCCGCCCAGATGGTTTTGCCAACCCCGCCCCAGACTCCACATGAGCAGACGTGCTTGGACCAGCAGGCCCAGTCATCTCCCCAGCTGCCTAGTATGGAAAACTTCATCGTTCATTTGATCACGAAGTCGAACGTGCAGGTGCCCACCTTGCTGACTACCCTCGTTTACCTTCATCGCGTGCGCTTAACGCTATCTCCGGAGGCCAAAGGTAAATCTATTCTACTTTCGATCACTCGCTCTGATGTCACGTTCATCAGGCATGGCTTGCACTCGGCACCGTATCTTCTTAGCGGCTCTCATTGTTGCGGCCAAGTACCTCAACGACTCGTCTCCCAAGAACAAACACTGGGCAGCATATGGATTCCTTTTCGATCTCGCCGAGGTCAATCTTATGGAGATGCAACTTCTCTTCATATTAGGTTACGAGCTTCGATTCGACGAGCAAGAGGCGATCATACACTTTGCACCTCTCATGCCTGTCAGGTTACACAACCATCCTATCCTGCGATGGCAAGAAGGGAGAGCCGCTGCTGTCGAGAAGGTTACCAAGGGTGGAAAGTCTAGGCTTCCAACGCACGTGCCGCTGACTCCTCCATGCGATGCTGTTTCTCACCCGCCAGTGTCCACGAGTTCGTCCATAGTGTCAACGGTCCGGGGTCTCGCAAAGCGTTTGTCTAGCAGCCGCTTGAATGGGCCTCACAAGTCTGCGAGTCGTCCGCCTCCACCTACCACTGTACCATCGCCGCTCTCAAGCAGCAACAGTCTCGATAGCTTGGCTGCAAGCAACTCTAAGATGGGCTCCTTGACAGCGCGCACGGGTTCGTCATTCGATTCAATCAATAACTCCGAGAACGAAGTGGACACCGACCGGAGGGTGGCCTTGTCCACGAAGCGCTTTGTTCTTCAACCCGTTCCAGCTCACGCCTACCGCGAAGGCAGGAAGGCCTCCGAAACTTTGTCCATCATGTCTGCGGCGACCATCAAGGCCGGAAATCATTACTCCCTGATCAGTCAAAGGAACTGTAGCCCTGTTATACCGGAGTCGTGTTCGATCAGAGTGCTCCATCGTCATGGGGGCGGCGTCCCCGGGAAGCGTACAAGCTCGTGTGTGTATGGAATATCGACAAGTTCGCAGGCCAAGACCGTGGATAGCGCCGGAGGTTCTCTTCGGGCCAAGGAGAGCGGGAGCACGTCCGCGTTCCTTCATCGCATGTGGAACTCAACCACGAAAATTCAAGACAAGGAGAAGAGAGGGGATTCTGCGCCTCCTGTTCAAGTCATGAAAAGATCTGTTACCCCTGTAGAACATTCTCAAGTCCATCGTTCGAACGCTTTCCGACGTGTGGTCCACTCAAGGTCGGCGATCTTTCGAACAGCGGGAAAGCAAAATATTCTCGCCTGAATCATGTCCTTCTCTGCTCCGCAACGTGCAGATGATCCCGGACTGACTGGACATCAAAATCTCGCTCTATCAAAAACCTTCCTCTCTGTCTTGCACTGCACAATATTTTCCAAATCACATCTCTACGATATCTCATCCTTAATGTACTTGCAGACTTTCATGGGCCATTCCGTTGAAGAGAAACCTACAATCCACCATCCCAGACGGAATGTTCGTGCTCTATTGGGGGTGCGTTTCATGGACACCCGGACCGTTGTAGCCATACAATCTATCTCCCACTCTCGTTCTGTATTGGACAATGTATCGTACCCCGGTCGTTTTTACTTGGCTCGATCATCATATGCACGATTGCGATGCTTCGAACATTTGGATATGCAGCATGTACATCGATTCTTGTGAGGTGTGTTGAGATCATGCGTGGGTGGCCACCATATCCACGAAAACGAAACTATTGCAGAAGTTTGACATAAGACGCAGGGAAGAGCCCCTCCCTCTCCTGTCCTTCTATCTGGCCCGTCCACCTGAGAGAAGTTACACGTTAAACATAGAGAATTGATAGTCGCGAGCGGCACAAAAAGCTTACCAGTCATCTGACGACTTGGCCGTGACGAACACCCTACTGCCAGCTTCTATCGCCAGATCACCTGGGTCCTGCAGGGTCCAACGCCAATCAGCGATCGCTCGACCGCCGCAACCGAGGAGCCCCATCAACACACGCACCTCGCTGCTATAATCATACAACACCTCGGCCCATTCTCCTTGTAGTTCCTCAGCCTCCGGTATTACTTGGCGTCTCGGGGCCGGAGGCGGCGGAGCAGGAGACGCGGTCCTGCTGGTCTCCTCTGAGGTTGCCCGCGCACCGGCGGAGGTGCAAAGTTGTTCTTGGGAGGTGGGAACGCGGGGGGAACAGGCTGCATAGATATCTGTGTTTTTTTGTTGAACGAGGGGAAGACACTCGACTGCCGTCATTTGCGGGCGTTCCGTCATCAGTCAGCCCACTCAGGACTGGGGGTGCCCAAACGTAGCGCGTACCTTCTTGGTGATGAGTTTGTCGACCTCGGAGCCGGGGGACGAGAAGCGATCTTGGAACGAGCTCGCGCCGACCCCCCGACTCGCCGGGGGAGGGTTCGAGCCTCGTTGTGGTAGCGGGGGTGTCGGCGCGCCACTGGAGTTGGCACCCCCACCTCCCCCGGAAAATGCAATCGACGCAGCAGCAACGCGGCCCACCGCATTACTGAGCTCGGCGTTGTTGGCCTAAAGAAAATTCAAGCTGACGGTCAACATGGCATCCCACCGTGACCATCAATCCGGCGGTCACAGTGGTGGCGCGCCCAAACATGATAACTGGCGAGCGAGAGTGAGGAGGAAAAGTAAAACGTTACCATAGTAGCAGCATACGGATTGCTCGATCTCGCGGCCCCGTGCGTCACTCCAGCAGACACGATCTTGGACGTCATCTCTGGGTTCGCAGCTAGCGCTCGATGCACGGCTGATGCTGCTGCACCCGTCGATATAACACCATTTCCTGAACCCTCCTCGCTGTTCCCATTCCCGAGGAGCTCTGGTCTTGATTGGAAGTATCTGTGTGCGCATGGATCAGAATCGGTGGGCCCCGATGTGAGTTATCACGATAATTCCTCCGACCCCTTACTCATCTAGCAGCCCAAAAAATGCTTCCTTCTCTTGCGATGAAAGCCGCGTAAACACCATGTTGTTGTGCCTTCGCAAAAGGCACTATTGCTGGCGGGTAAGTTGGGATGCAGAGGTGGAATATATTTCGTTGCTGGCGTCAATGAACCAACGGCGCCCAGGGCAGACGCTAAGCGCTTACCGTAAGCTCTCGAGACTGCACTGCAATGAGCGTGAATATGGTGCTCGCAGCAGCACTCTTTCTACATAATACAGACTAGCTTATATCTATGTGACAGAACCATATGATAAAGCGAAGCGATATGGACCAGTTCAATGTGTCTCGTGAATGTATCGAAGATAAAAACGTTCAGTTCGCCCTGCAGGCCAACACACCGACCGCGAAAGCCATCGAGAAATCATGGACAGCAAATTTATACAAAACGGCGGCACGAGGAAGAAAACACCGCAACAAAATAAACACTACACGGGCGATAATCATCATCATAGGTGTGCAGGAAAAGATAACGTGAAAACAGCACGCAGCATCAGCGTTCGAAGAGGAAACCGTGATTGGATAGGATTATTAACCATTGTAGTTAAATATGTCGTACTCCCCAGGAGCCCCGCCCGAGTTGTCCCCGACGGGGCCCATATGTTGAGCTAAATGCGCGCTGGACATGTGCGGTGGACGGCCTTGGTCCAACTGCACGTGCTGTTGGCCCATCGACTGCCCGTTGGGATAGCTCCCGGTCATGCCCTGCTGGTGTTGCTGCCAGTTCTGAATCGACGACGATGGTGCCGCGCCAAAGAACCCACCCCCAGCACCAGCACTATTTGGCGGACTCATAGAGTAGCCATTCACCTGCCCGCCAACCATGCCCATCTGTTGCTGCATCGGCTGTTGACTGCTTTGCGGCCAGTTGGGGTTTTGAACCTGAGGGTTGAATGAGCCCGTATTTTGAGGCATGCCACCATGCGCATTCTGCATCATCGCCTGTGAATAATCATTGGGCGGCATCTGAGGCTGTTGAGATAGCCTCGACGGCGTACGCGGCGTCATCGGGGAGTGGATACCATCTGAGGGCGAACGTGCACTCCGCGCAATACCGGGAATCGTCGAGTTGGAACGGAGAGCAGGGAACTGGTCACCCGCTGGCGCCGACATTGGCGAGCCTCCACCGCCAGGCTGCGACGGCCCTGCTTGCGCCATACGTTGTGCCATCGCATACGCCTGCTGTGTGCTCATCATATTAGGCGCCGCATTCATGTTCGCATTCGAATTCCGTAGCTGCTGCTGCATGAGCATAAGTTGCCGTTGCTGGTTCGCGCTCAAGTTGTTCCCTGCCATCTGAGGCGTGAAATTCGACCCTGCTATGCGTGGATCCATTCCTGTGTTGGCCTGACCCTGATGATTATAGGGATACATGTTATTTTGAGGAGATTGGGAGGGTATTTGTTGCTGGTGGGGCATGACGGGCGTTTGTTGAGGGAGGGGGGACACTGGGCTTGGGCCACCGCCACCACCACTGCTCAACGAGCCGTTCGACAGTGTTGTCATGCCAGGGTTCGGCGCCATGCCACCCATCTGGGGATTACGCTGTGGAGTGACCGTCTGCTGATTTTGTTGTTGTTGCTGCTGTTGCTGTTGCTGTTGCTGCTGTTGCTGCTGCTGCTGCTGCTGCTGCTGCTGTCGCATCAGAGCATTCTAAGTATCTAGGTCAGTCAAGGATTACACAAAGTTCTTCACAGTTTAAGCACCTGGAACATTTGGAGTTTCTGCATTTGTTGCTGCAGAGGAAGCGACGTGAACTGCGGCATTTGTTGAATCATGTACTGCATCAACGGGTCGTTTGGATTCTGCAAGATCGCCAGAAGCTGCTGTGCTTGTGGTCCAAACGCCGCAAGAGAGTTTGGCTGTCCTCCAGGCATGCCACCAACACCCTGTGGTGCTTGTGGGGACGTTGAAGGAGGCGACATATGCCGAGCAGCCTGTATATGTTGCATCTGTGTAGCTTGCCGCAATTGTTGTTCTCTAGCCTGTTGAATCTGGATGTCCCGATCACGTGCGCGCAAGCTGGCTGCTATTGATGCTTCTGTTGCGCCAAACGGTAGCGACGGCGCCGCCGACGGTGGGGGCATCGCGGGACTTGATACACGCGGGCTCTGCGGGATGCCTTGTGCAGCAGATACAGAGATAGTCGACGGGTTTGGAGGGGGGAAGGGACCGGGGTGGTTTGTGTGAGATCCAGCGCCTGATATTGATATCGAAGGTACAGCAGGCGTCTGCATGGATTGTGATTTGTTGTCGCCAATATCACGTCTTTTGCTTGCGAGGTCTTGGAGATCGTCTGGTCGATTTCGCTTCAGAGTCCCGTTGGTCATCGTAGAGGGGGTAATGGGAGAGCCGTGATGTTGCGTGTTCATTAGCTGTCTCCGTGCGATGTCCTTCGCAAAGATAGTTGGCAGGTCGGCGTAGATATGGTAGATTCGGTCCATGGCGGCAAATTCAACTGCTATCGGTGGCTCCATGGTTGGAAGAGCCATATTAGAGTTCTGAGACGTTATGTTAAATTACAAAACGTGAGCTTCTATGAAACTTGCATACATTGGGACGTTGATCTGCAGCTGCTGCCAGCCACGTAAGATTTGCCTGCAGTCGCATTGCGTATCTGTAAAAGTTTCACATAAGGACGTCATTGAAAGCTTGTCGGGAAGCGTAACGCACTGTTGGAATCGCGACTCTGTTATTGGCACGCCACGAACTTGGAACTCCAAGCAGACCCTAAATAAATAAACACGAAGCTCATCAGCTAACCTCAAAAATTAACCATAAAGGGTCGAAGCGCACTTGAAAAGCTCAGCGTTCAGTTCCAAAATTCTGAGAACTTTTAAATCACTAGGAGCCTGTCCTGATATGCCCGCAGACGCGCTGGAAGGAGGACGCATTGGTGGACCGGAGAATTCGCCTGACGGTGCCCTTGAGTGTGAGGGCCCCGCGGAGGTGGGAGTCTGGTTCGGTCTAGAGGGCAAAGCATCCGAGGATTGGGTGTGGAGTGTCGCGGAGGTCGAGGGTTGTCTAACCGGGGAAATATGGTCTGACCGTGACGGGGGTATGCCATTTATGTGAGCACTTCTCTGCGCTTGATCTCCACCTTTGTCTAGAGATGGTTTCTTTTCCTCCTGGCTGGTGATAGAGACATTTGGCTGCTCATAGTCCTCCTCTCCTTCCTCTTCCTCTTTCTTGTCTTCCAAACCATCGTCTGGGTCTGGTGCTGGCGACAGGTCAGTCAGAGGCGTCAATGTCCCATCCACGGCGGCGTCGCCATCTGACATGTTGGCGGCTGTAGGTTCATCCTGGGTTTGCGGAGGCTGGGGAGGAGAGTTCTTTGAGTCGGGTGGGGGGGAGCCTGTTTCTGGAGCTGGAGAAAGGGAGGAGCTCCTATCGAGGGGTTGCTGTGGAGAAGGGGTCCGGTCCTTTGGCTGCTGGACGTCCTGGTCGAGCTGGGGATGGGGTCGGTGGGGAGGGAGTGCTCTGACAGGACGTTGTCTTGCAAGGAGTCATGCAAGGCATCGTTAAAGAAGGAATTGTTGTCGGTGTGGTGTGAGATGGAGTCCCAGGAGAAGTGAGAGGAGGAGTGATCGTCGGGTAAGATTAGATTTGACTTTTGGGATTGGTCGAGTTCATGGTGACTCCGATCGAGGTGGATCATGTCCCTTAAAGCGGGGAGTGGTCGTCGGGGGAAGGTTGCCAGGCAAAGTGGAGATTACTGGAAAAAAAACGTGGTAATTCTGGTGTATTCTTGGCGAAATTGCGGGGGGGGGAAGATGGCAGGAAGACTAGCACTGCAGGCGGCTCGCAATGGACCCCAAGTTGGCAGGTAGTTAGCAGATATTGTTATGTTGCGTGTAATCCCAGGTCAAATCGGCACTTGTGGATATCAAAAACGTTGCGTCTCCGTTGTCAACGCCAGTCAACCAACCCCGTGTGACTTTTGTTCCTGATTACGCAGTATCAGTTGCCAGTGCCACATGCCCAGTTCAATGTCACCCTGTGCGTCGACCCCGACATTCATCGATATCTGGGAATCCCTTGTAGTAGGTATCATAGTACGAGCAACTATCGAAGGAAGTGCATCCTCCTACTGTTAGCAGCATTTATGCGCCCACCCTTTATATCCCTTGCACCGGATATTTGATGTTTCGACAGCTCTTCGGGTGGTGTACCGAGTCAATTTCGGTGTTCGATCGCTTTGCTCAGTGCTGTAATTTCTCATCTTCGTTGGTTCATATATTCTGACTCACACCTTCGAGTCTGAGTCGGCACGTCCACCTCTTGTATGTATCCCCCATCTTCATCCTTCTAAGCGAGGTCTGGTGGGTTCCACATCGATAGGGAATGGATCAGGGAAAGGATTCAGATCATGGAAGTTGTGGAGCAAAGCGAAACACCAAAATCACCAGCTCGTTTAGGAACATTTCGCCACGCACTAGCTAGTAGACTATATAGCTCTCATTCCACCTCAAATAAGTTCAAAACTTGGCGTGTTCATGTGCCGTCCCCCGTTATCATCATATGACAGCAACACTCACGCATGCCGCACTTCCTCCCCTCAATAACCTTATCCGATGCTATCAGAAATACTTTGGTACCACTTTTCATAGTGGAGTCCTCGTTCGACCAGCCAACTCATTTTCAGAGAAAGCCGAGTTCCCCTCCGTCGTTAATCGCAGAATGAGCCTGCGCATCTTCGAATTCTCTCGGTCAGACTGCCCTTTTTGACGTAACCTGCCAAAAGTGGAAATCCCCCAGTCCACAGCACAGCTTCATTTCAACCACAATTCTACAAAATAATAATGACCTAAATTGCTGGCCACCATCAAGGACCTTTGATACAGCTCTCTGAATTTTTTTTGTGGGAAGTTTGGTTCACTAGGTGCAGGAGAATGAGGTTCGAGAGATCGAGACACCAATTTGAGAGAAGCACTTAGCTAGGGCGTATTTGGGAATGCCAGATTAGGGTTTCCTATGCTGGACTGTAATAATAATATATAATTAATATTCCACTTGCCCTCGGGAATTGCCGAAATTGTGGCGGCACCCAGTGCAACTTCGTGAAGGGAGACTGACAACCCTCAACGCCAGTAACCTCAAGACAATAAAGTGAGTCTGCATGATTATTCGACTTTTACGCTTCCAGGACGCTTCTACGATGTATTCACGCCGTCTGGGACGAAATCGCTGTCGAAATAGGAGCTTTCAAGGTTGGATTGCGGGGGTTTCGTCTGGATGTGTCACTTTGTCCTTCTCTCTCTTGAGATACCCTCTGCACGGCTTCCTGGACAATTGGCTTACGACCCCATTTCTAGATAAACGATGGGTCGCGTTATCAGGGCACAGAGGCGCTCGCACGCTATCGTACGTCGTACGCCAAAGAGCATATTTGTGACGGGTTGATTGACCCCTCGTCTCCCTCTCCAGTTCAAGGCGCACACTCACCATAACAAGGCGCCTGCCAAACTTCGCACTCTGGACTATGCCGAGCGCAACGGCTACATTCGGGGTATCGTCAAAGAAATCATCCACGATCCTGGCCGGTAAGGATGTATTTTCCTTCTATAATTTCCTCCGCCATTAACCAGTCTTCCAGTGGTGCACCCCTTGCTCGCGTGGTTTTCCACGATCCCTACCGCTACAAACTTCGCAAGGAAACTTTCATTGCCACTGAGGGCCTACACACCGGCGCCTTCGTTTACTGTGGCAAGAAGGCCACCCTATCCGTCGGCAATGTCCTCCCTGTCGGTCAATGCCCTGAAGGTACCATTGTCTGCAACGTAGAGGAAAAAGTCGGCGATCGCGGTGCCCTCGCTCGCACGTCCGGAAACTACGCCACTGTCATCGGTCACTCCCCTGAAGAGAACAAGACCCGTGTCCGTCTTCCCAGTGGTTCGAAAAAGACCATCTCTGCAAGCTCACGTGCGACCATTGGTATTGTTGCTGGTGGTGGACGTATCGACAAGCCACTGCTCAAGGCTGGTCGTGCATTCCACAAATACAAGGCTAAGCGTCACTGGTATGGCATTGCTCAGTCTGTGTGAAAATGGAGTTCTGACTCGACGTCCTCTCTAGCTGGCCTCGTACTCGTGGTGTTGCCATGAACCCCGTCGACCATCCTCACGGTGGTGGTAACCACCAACACATCGGCAAAGCCTCAACAATCGCCCGCTCTGCAGTTCCTGGACAAAAGGCTGGTCTCATTGCCGCCCGCCGGGTACGTACTCTTGTATCTACCAGAGAGGGACACACATTGATGTGGTCGTTTTCTAGACTGGTCTGCTGCGCGGTACCGTCAAGGTCAAGGAGGTCTAAACGGTCGGGTTATTCACTTACAATTTACATATTACTTGCTATGCCTTACGACACCTACCAATGCTTCACCAAAACTTCGTATGCATTCGCATATGCCTCAAGACCATGCATTTCCCTTGACATGCAAAATCTGTGGATGAGCGAGAATAATAAGACTGAAGTTGGACAAAAAAGGGCGCATATCCCGTTGGATAATGAGACAGTAGTATTAGCAAAGAAAATATGCCACCCGAGGGACGAACGAGCTATTGGCCAATGGAAAAAAGTGCGCAGTCGCTGCGGGCATTGCATCTAAGTATATGCTGGATGCGATGCATTGGCTGAAGTCGGTCAGGAGTGTAACAAACGTTCATCACAGCCCAAAGGCCCAAGTTCGGCATGCCTTGATCAATGTTGTAATTTGATTTATAGTAAGTAAACGTTGCTTATTATCGTCAGTCATCCAATGGTTTGCTGTGTTATCACTGCCCGAAAAACTGCAGAATTCGGGCGCGAACCTGGGGCACTGCGTTGCCGAACAGTGTTCCGAAACGAGAATCAGAGAACAGGACAGAACACTATCACGGATGTAAGGCCAGACTGAGATTCCGGGGGGTATAATTCGCAGAGCTGACTCCTTAGGAGGAGCTACCTGATTCCGTCCTGGTGTGACGCGTCAGTATTAAGTGAACTGCGGAGGTTGTCGAAACCACCAGAACTAGGTTCGTTTCCATGCCAATGCATCTTCCGTGATGGTAGATCACCTGCAAACGTTTCAGAGGGTGAATGGACACATCCTGCTGGCTCCTGGCGCGCCACCTGGCATGAAGTAATACTAATAGCAAAGGAAGACTTCTAAGTTAAGAGGATGCAAGTGTGACGCGTGTGACGGTGCATGACGGATGATTCAACGTGACATGTCACGTTGAATCACTCCCACGGGTCTAGTTATTCGCACGCCTGAGTTGGGCCAAGACTAGATTTGTTTTGTCAAAGATTGCAAAAGCAAGTGTATTGGTCTCTTCACATCCATCATGCTCGCCCTTGTAAATCCGTTGCACTCATCAGAACATAGAACCATTGAAAGAAATATTTCATCTCGATCTTCACTGCCTATATCTGCACCAGCGACGACACGCACCAGCAATAGGTCTTCTCACCGAAAGCCGCCAATACAGCAAAGTTCTTTTTCTTCCGCTCATCACTCTTCCTCATCATCACATTGCTTGGCTTCAAAGACTCCGTCTACTTCTTCAGCTGTGGCCTACGAGTCATTTTCGCCCCGGTCCAATGCCGCACCACAACAGCAACGCCAATCTCAAGGCCCCTCTTCCGTTTCTGCCACTAAGGCAGCCCCCCTCCCTGATAACCCCTCTACACATCTCCCTCAGCCACCGCCCCCCCACTCTGCGTCCTTAATTGTTCCTTCAACCCTTGACATCCATTCTTATGCACCCGCTGACCTCCTCAAGCTACTTGCTTCATTACTCACACAGATCGCCCAGAGCAACGATGCACTCTCATGCACCCAAACAGCAGCACATACACCCTCAAATCTGCCGCATCCTGACCCGTCGGACGAAGTCTATTCAGCTCCTGTCTGGCGCTCTTTCACCTCCGCATCCCGCTCCGCCCTCGCTAATCCGGCCGCCGCACTCACATTCCATGCACGCAATATTCCCACTATCTCCCTCGAGGCATACCTCCTCCGGATACTCAAATACTGTCCGACGACAAATGAAGTATTTATCTCCCTCCTCGTCTACTTTGATCGGATGTCTCGTCTGGCCACGGAGACCACAGGGCGCACCTTCGTCATCGACTCGTATAACGTTCACCGACTGGTCATTGCTGGCGTCACAGTTGCCAGTAAATTTTTTAGTGACGTATTTTACACAAACTCACGATATGCCAAGGTGGGTGTACTTTGTTTCGTTGCAATTCAGCCGTGTCTGAGTTCTTATGGAAATTGAAAAATGTCGTATAGGTGGGAGGTCTACCCCAAGCAGAGCTCAACCAACTAGAGCTCCAATTTCTTCTCCTCAATGACTTCAGATTGGTTATATCGCCAGACGAAATGCAGAGATATGCAGAACAGCTCGTTCTCTTCTCCCAGTCACACTCGCCACTGCAGTCAGCATCGTCATCGTCATCATCATTATCACCATCATCTCCCAGTCTTGTTAGTCCTTCCCATCCATTTTCCCGGGCATTGCCAACACAGCTTCGGCCTCCGCCCTCATCATATTCACCAACGGGCTCCGCGCGTGCAATGGGGGCGATTGATGCCTACGGTGGCACTGTTGCGCCTGACCAAACACCAAGTATGCGTGCGATGCGGACTCGAGATGATGACGCCAGTAGCATTCTGAGCGAAACAAGTACGGAGGCTGAAACGGAAGGCGGTGATACGACGGATGACGAACCAACGATACGGCCGGCAAATTCTGGGAGCTCATGCTGTGGCGACGCAGAGGACACGCAGGGTGAAGGGGTGTTTCGGGCCGACGGAATTCATGAGGACTCACCAGAAGATCGAGATGACAAATATAGAGATAGAGGGGACGCAACGCCGGAGCTACGAGCACAACACCGTGTGCGAGAGGTTAGCGAGGACGTTGGGATGACTAGTCCTTAGGCCGACGGATGCTCGTCTCGCCAAGTACATCTTTATATGGCTGGTATTAAAGTGACTGCCTTTCGGTTTACCTGGTTTCTCACTGTAGTAAGTTTGTTTCGTACATACCTCAAGCTCCAGGCCTCAGTCTGCACATTCATCCTATATGTTCGGCCAACAAATACAATGCAGTATATCGTACAGTAGTGTTTATACCTCTTCCTAAATTCCGATTTGTCTTCAGACACTAGATGGCAGTTTCGCTGGGAGTTCTTGATATATTATTTAAATCCAATAAAATCTGTGAACACAAGTTTCGGAGTGGCGTTTGGAGTACTGGTGCTGGGCCCATTATGCATATGTAGCGCTGAGATTCATCGTCTATAGCTAAGTTACATACATAGTTTTTGTCTAGTTCTCCCGGTTCCTGTGCTTCACGTAATGTAATAAGTGTAAAGTGCATCCTGACTTCGAATGTCGCGGTCTCTGATGTTGTTATCACGCCGCCCGAATTGCCTGGTGGACAGCCTGCCATACGCCACGGAGTCACTGCATGATTCCTTTCAAGTTGTCTTGGAATTGGAGAAAATGGCGGGAGCATGATCTGGCTGTTCAACAAGAACATGTTATCAAATACTAATCTCACTAGATCTCACTGGCATAGGACATCAGTCTCAACAATGTACTGAGTAGTCGGCATGCAATCAGTCAATCTGCCGTTGCTGTGGTTTGGCGCACTTTCATCAGTAATAGTATGCAGGCAGCAAGAGCAGGCGGGCTTAAAGATGCTTCTCTCGCTGATCGCATTCAGTTGAGAAATCAACAAGTAGGTTGTCAGGTGGATGAGTACATCAGGGGGTAACCTATAGCTCGTCTTTTCGACTCTCGTCCTCCAGTGGACGGCACAAAGCGGGGGTCGTGCCCGTAAGCTGGTATTCGCACTTCTCCAGCTCGGCAACCGTAAGTAGCGCATTTTCTGTGCCGCACGAAAGAACGAGCTAAATGGAAATTAGCGACGCCATAGGACGAGGACTGGTTAGATAGTCACCTCGACACTACGTTGTGGACCGTTCCAGCACTTAGTACCTTGCGTATAGCGCTGTTTGGTATAGTACTCAAGCTCGCCAGGTTTTGCGAGTTGATTCCACGAGGTAAATTTACTGGTGGGCGAATGAGCTACACACTCGTCCGATGTCCGAGAAAATGGCGACTTACCCGAGGCTGAACGTCGTTCCGCCTTTGTTCGGTTTTTGGCGTGCCTCCTCGAACAGGCATACCTCGTAGGTATAGCTACAGGTGTGCGTCAGTATCTCAGTGCTCTGGTAATAGACTCCACGGACTCTCCAGTATTCTTCTCGAGGCATAGGCCATCAAGCTTCTTCCATTCACCCTCCGGGCCAAACGCTTCGGGGCTGAACAGATCAGAAAGGTCTTCGCGGGCAGTTCGTTGCTCTTCGATAGCAAGTTTAAGACTATGTTCGGCATCAGAAAACGCTTGACGGGCACGATTGGATTCTGTCGAGGAAAAAAATATCTTCAATACTGGTTCTTGAGGGTAAGAGTCTGACTACCTGCTGAAGTATCGGACACGCCAGCACCGATGCCCAAGACATGCAACCAAGAAAGAACGGAGTCACGGCAGGTAATGTAAGTTGGAATGAGCGAGTCAGGGAGGTACGCAGTCACGTCAAAGACTGCGAGTCGGAATTTCGTTAGCCGCCTGTCAGTTCGAAGAATTTGCAGGCTTACGGATAGAATGCGAAGATGGATGGCCAACAATTTTATCATGCTCCAATAGTAAGGAAACATGATCAGCGTTCAACAAACGATCGAGCTCTTTCTCAATCTGATCTGCATTCCAGATACCCTCCTCTTCTTCCTCCTCCACATTGGAAGTCTCAGCATGTACCTCCTCGCCGCCGTCTTCACCTTTGCGGGACATCATTAATATGGGGAAGCCCTGCGAGCGATTCCCATCCGCGTACAGACTCGAGGACAGCCATGTCTTGGTAATTTGGATTGTAACCTGTGCGTAGCGAGTCAAGGATCTCGCCAAGTGCCCTTTCTTTCTCCAAGTGCTTCTTGTGTTCTTTGCGCAGAGACTTCAGTGCCGTATGGTGAGTAAGAAGCGACTGATAGAGCGCTGCGGGGTAATGAAAAGTTCAACATGTTGACATTGCCAATGAAGGAAGTGGACCAACGCGATTGTTTTTTGCGCTCCAACTCAGCAGCGGACAAGGATTCGGCCCGCTCGGCAAGGTCTAAAAAGGAGTGATATTAACATGGCGGACCACTCATAAGGCAATGAATTGCGACCTCTCAGTTTCTCCACTTCTTGTTCACGAGACGTGATTTCGCGTTCCGAATCAGCTACGAGTTCTTCAAGGCGCTTCTTCTCCTTGTGTGCGAATGCAATATACGTGGCACGTATTTTTGAGCCCTAGAAGACATTGAACTTTGAGATGGCACTGGTCTGTAGGGCACTCATAATACTCACAGTCCTCCGCAACTTACGCTCAGCCTCCAGCTTCTTGCGGTGGACTTCACCAAGCTCTCTGCATGAGCTTGGACAAACGCCTGGAGCCTCGTCTGACCCATCGCAGCATTCAGGCTCTAGCATTCCATCAACACCTGGCCCTCTGGGTAATTCCGTGAATCACCTACCACAAAGGCCATCATTCACCCGCGAACTAGGGATAGTCGTACCGATATGTCCTTCGTTCTTACAGTAGAACGTTGTGTCAGGACATGCGCTAGTGCCTGCCCTTCGTTAGAGCGTCCCTGAATCTCATTGTTGTTGTTGCTTAACTTACCTGGCTCATCGCTCCCATCCGCACAGTCACAATAGTCATCATTCACGGCACTCCACGCGATCTCCCTTGACCCGTCCAAACAATTCCATGTTCTCGAGCTAGTAGCGACATACTTGTCCTGAAGCGATGGGGGGACACCGTGTGCTTTATCGAGTGCTGCAAGTGCGGGCAGCGGGAGGGCAAGCAGTAGCCAAGGAATCATTTGCAGTCCAAGTTGTCCAACTTTGGTCCGACAACTGACAGTGAATCCAATGAGTGAAGACGTGTCATAGGCACAAATTACGTAAACATGGGTTCACGCGGAGCTTGAAACGTCGGAGGTGACCGAACGCTTGATCGCGTGTGTAGGGTGAACGGACTCACATCGACATCGACGACGACGAGGCCTCGACATCATGGTGAGTCTGAACTCTTGCATGGGAGATATCCCGCTACGATGCTGCGGTGCTGGAGGCGTTCATGCTACCTTTTGATTATCGGGAGCATACTGGATGTGCTCAGGGTCTTTCGGATTACATGCATTTGCCAGTGCTAACGATGTCGCCCAGGCCAAGGCAAAAGCACCACCCCCATCATCCGGCGGAAAGGCTGCTAAAAAGAAGAAGTGGTCGAAGGGCAAAGTCAAGGACAAGGCCCAACACGCCGTTATTTGCGACAAACCAACGTTTGACCGTGTCATGAAGGAAGTGCCCACCTGGCGCTTCATCAGCCAGAGCATCCTCATTGAGCGATTGAAGGTCAATGGGAGCTTGGCACGCGTTATCATAAGACATTTGGAGAAGGAGGCTCTGATCAAACGCATCGTCCACCACTCCGGTCAGCTCATCTACAGTCAGTACTCATATTCGGGTAGCAGTCACTCCCCACTGACGATTTGACTCGACTTCAGCCCGGCTAACGACCGCCTCGGATTAGAGCAGCAGCCATCTTCTTTCACTCAGTATGCTTGCTCATAAGCCCATGTACTCCACTACTGCAAACCAAAATCATGCTTCTGACTGGCGTTACGCGCTCATCGCATGAACGACGACGGCGTCACTCTGGATCAATGAATGGAATTGTAAATAATGAGGTCTCTGCTAAGTGAGACTTATAGCATCTCCGAATATCCCCGTTCCATTTGTGCACTACCTGCAGTATAAAGGTCAATCACGTTTGATTTTCAGGATCGCACGGGACGTCGATATGAGAGACGGCGATTTACCGGGGAAACCTTTCTTCCTGACAAAAATTAGGTCACAAGCTATAAGCGTCACAGGCTCTTCGGACGAATATTCCTAAACCCTGAGCTATTAATTCACTCGATCACAAGCGATCTTCCGGCCCCATTATACGCCAGAGTTCATTTGAAACGACGTTCTTCACATGACCTTGATACGACAACTGCACATCGATGGAACCTTCCTCGTGCCGCTGTTACTTTCAACAGTTTTTACGGCATAGGCTATCACTCAGATTCATCCTGACGTCTACACTGGCTACACAGTTTCAGGAGGACGGAGACACGATCCGAGGTTTGTAAGGCAAATCGAGCCGGGCTTGCAGTATTTTAAGTCTGAAGTAACAAGTTGAAGTTTTGACTTCAAACCCACCGTCTCCCACCGTCTGGATCCCACAGTAGCCATGTCACTCCCAGCAGCTATAGCTGATGCCCAGAATGCCGCAGAAGAGGCATTCATTGCTCCAAGTTCCACCTCAACTCGATGCGTTTCTCCCCGACCTCCAAAGTTAGACTACTCTGAAAATTTCGAGCTCGCTCCTGTTGCGAGCTCTGAGCCTCATGAATCCGTCAGCAGCGATGTAGAAGGCATTCCTCAAACGAAACCAAAGACACAAAAGTTCCGTGGACGGATGCAATTTCTAGCTCTGTGCTGGTTTATCTATCTCGAAGGTTGGAGCGATGGATCTAATGGACCGTTACTGCCACGGATTCAACAAGTCTATGGGGTGTGTCTGTCTGTAATCCAATAAGTTTTCTGACGTGATTGACACGAAAACTAGGTGGGATACACCATAGTTTCCATGATATTCGTTTTCGCGTGCTTGGTATGTCGTGTAACTTGTTCGGAAGAACCTCGGGAAATTGAAGGGTCGTTCAGGGGTTCATAACCGGTGCTCTTTTGAATGTTGTCCTCAGTGAACAGCTCGGATTCGGCAAGGTAAGGTATCATCCGTGCATCACGAGGCTTTCATGATGTAAATTGTTGTCAGGTCATGGTCTTAGGTACGTTATCTTTTTCATCGGGGGGATTTTTGTCGCTTCTACCGAAGGATTCCAGGCTCTTTCCTCCAAGTCGGAGCATATTCAATAGAATCTTCTGCGCCACCATTTCCTCTATTCGTGTTTGCATACTTTATCAACGGCATCGGTCTAGCTTTGCAGGTAAAGCCATTTTCAGAAAATCAGTTGTCAGGTTTTCACGTTATCGATGACTTTAGAATGCTCAATCCGTTGCCTACGTTGCATCTTTCAAAGAGAATGTGGAAACAAGGATGGGTGTTTTCATGGCGGGTAAGCAAAAATGCCCATGCATGTACTCTGCTGAAACTTCTTTCCCAGCTTATGGTGCGTGCGTGCAATCCGCGGCTTTGCGCAGATCGCTAACGGCTATCAGGTGCTGGAGCGCTTTCCTCGCCACTTGTGGCCACTCAGTTCTCTCAGCTACACCGTTGGTCTTTCCACTATCTCACGTGCTTGGGCCTAGCCTTGATAAACACATTTGTGCTGATTTTTGTTTTCCGATTGAAGAGGAAGGATGGTAGCTTCACTGGTTCCATCACCGTAGCAAGCAGCACATGCTTATTATTTACCTCCAGAATGCCTCGCAGAAATCGGCATCTCTGCGGAATCAAAGGATGCTAGCAAACACAGTCATCTCCGGCAGATATTCGCTCTCAAGGACGTTCATCTCCTTGCAACCTTCATTCTAGTCTACGTTGGCGCTGAGGTTACCATCGGAGGTGAGGATCTCTATATGCCGATTTGAAGTAGTTTCCTTTATTCACCATCCTAAGGATGGATGGTTACCTATATCATCGATGTTAGAGGTGGCGGACCGTCGTCGGGATACATCTCTACCGGGTTTTTCGGTGGTGCGACCGCTCCTTTATGCACTCTGTGGGTGAGCTAAGCATAGAGATGTAGGACTAATGATTGGCCGTGTCGCACTGTTATGGGTAAACAAGAAGGTTGGATTACATTTCAATTTTCACAAAACATCAGTTGACATAATTATAGATTGGCGAGCGTCGAGCACTTTTCATCTATGCTATATGTGCCATTATGTGCGCACTTGTGCTATTACAGTTGATGTCTCATCACTAACGGCCTCGCAGCCTTGAGATCGTCGTGTGGCTCGTGCCATCCCTCGTCGGCGATGCTGTTGCAGTCGCAATTATCGGAATGTTGCTGGGTCCGATGTACCCCATCGCTATGAACCACTGTAGTCGGGTCCTTCCTCCCTGGCTCCTGACTGGTTCCATCGGCTGGATCGCTGGATCAGGCCAGGCAGGGTCTGCGCTCTTTCCTTTCGTGGTTGGAGTCATCTCATCTAAAGCTGGGATCAAGACTCTTCAGCCCGCGTAAGTGATGTGTTTTGTCTGTACGATTCGATGTTGACGAGCAGCGTAGATTGGTGGGTATCTTGAGTCTCATGACGGTGCTCTGGGCTCTAGTCCCAAAAAGCTCGGGCTCGCGACGTCATGATTGAACGTTGCCCAGATTCACGAATTTAACCCCCAAAAAGCTCGGGCATGCAACGTCATGATTGAGCGTTGCCCAGATTCACGAGTTTAACTCTTTACTGTCTGGTTGTGCTAGTTGTCATTTTTTAGGGCTGCTTGGTAAATATTTCTTGTTGGCTATCGAGGTCTTCCGAAGTCATGGCTAGAGTTGTAAACTTGTATTTTCACATCCTTACGTTTCTCGCATCCCATTCTCGCAATCAGCGTAATTTGACAAATATTGTTCGTATTCTGGGCATTCGTACAAGGTGAACTGACGGCTAAGCTTAACTTTCACTGCGACAATATATAGTTGCTTCTAGACTACATCTCACCACACTCTGTGAGACGTCAACATCATGACACATTACACGTCACATCAACTGTATGCTTACCCGTTATCTTCACGACCAGCTTAGGCCTGTTATTTGGGCCAGTGGGGACATTTTCGATCTTGCGAAGCGTGAGCATGCCATCAATCACTTTACCGAAGACGACGTGCTTCCCGTCGAGGAAGTCACACTTGGCGGTTGTTATGAAAAACTGACAGCCGTTCGTGTTTGGACCCGAGTTGGCCTGGAGGACGTTAAGTCTCGAAAGATGAGAACGTAAGCAGCGTACCATGGACAAGAGGCCAGACCCGGTATGCTTCTCCTGGAAGTTCTCGTCCTGGTCAAAGATTAAATATTGTATTGGTTCATGCAACGGGACTTGTAACTGACTGGAAAATTCTTCCCGTATATCGAGAACGACCCAGTACCGTCTCCGTTTATGAAATCACCACCTGTCGAGGATGAGTTCAAGAGTCATCAAGAAGCATTGGCAACATACCCTGACACATGAAATTGGGTACCCTGATTGGACGTTAGCCAGTCAAGTAGATCCTTGCTAGTTGGCTTATGACATACACTCTACACTCGGCGTCGAGTTATTAAATCTGCCATTTTAACCATGCAACCATACTCACCTGTGAAAGGTGGCGTTCTTATAGCCTTGCGGACGGGCATCACGTCTATCAAATGCTCGACTTGATCAGAGCGCACGCTCGTCCTGAAGAAGAATCCAGTTACCTGCATTCACCAGTACAAAGCTGCCTGAAGTTCTCTGCTGTTCTGATCGTACAGTCAGAATTTCTTTCAGGAATATGAGCTAAGTTGTTGCGCGACGCACTTTGGTACAATGTCACTGAAAAGCTCCATCTTGATCCGTCCTGCTGGCGTCTCTCCAATATTTATGTCCATAAAAACGATCGGACGCGTTGTTGAAGACATATTGGATGCTGCAGCTGGTGGATCTTAAGGATGTGGTGAACGGCTAATTTGGCGGAGAAACTTACTTACTGATCGTGGCGCTTATGTAGATGAGATAACCAGTAGATAACCGAACAGTCTGTTTACTGTATCACCTCAGCGCTGTCACCAACGAGCTCAGACAGTTTCAGACTTTAAACGTCCGACTTGGTGTAACGATACTTATGAGGATGTCAGAATAGAGTCCTATAGGGTCCTATACCGAGATTGCACGTAGAATGTCGTGCTGGAATTCCGGAATTTGAACCGGCGGATCCGGTGAGGAAATGTGGAGCACTAGTATCGTGATGTTGTACATGTTCGGATCCCATCGTTGTATCTTTCCCATCTTTCCTCATTGTCACCACCACTATGAGCCCCGAAACTCACTATTACATCGGTGTTGACATCGGAACAGGGTCTGCACGAGCATGTCTCGTCGACGTCAATGGCCGCATCGCAGCCTCCGACACCCAAGACACGAAGACTTGGCGCGATGAAAACGATCACCGTATCTTCGAGCAATCAACAACGGACATTTGGTCCAAGATATGTCTCGCCGTAAAGAATGTCTTGTCCAAGTCTGGTGTAGACAAGACTGCGGTCAAAGGTCTTGGATTCGATGCGACATGCTCCCTTGCCGTCACCGACTTCCATGGGAACCCAGTAATTGTCACGAAGGGGAAAGACACTGGGAGCACTGGAGGTGAAAGGAATATCATCCTATGGGCGGATCATAGGGCTGAGAAGGAGGCTGAACTCATCAACTCCACCGGGTCCATCGTTCTCAACTACGTCGGTGGGACCATGAGCGTACGTTCACTTTCTCTTTACATCCTTCGCTTCCATGTGACATCGGTCCTCATTTCATCCATAGCTCGAAATGGAGGTCCCAAAAATCCTTTGGCTTAAGAAAAACATGGATCCTACCCACTTCTCCCGTTGTCAATTCTTCGACCTCCCCGATTACTTCACCTACAAATGCACAGGCGACAATACTCGCTCATTCTGTTCCACGACGTGCAAATGCTCATTTGTTCCTGATAAAGGCTGGCAGGAGGATTTCTTTACGCAAATCGGCCTGGAAGAGCTTATCGATGGGGGCGAGTGGAAGCAAATGGGGGCCGCCAAAGGTCATATCAAAGCTGCTGGTAGTCCAATTGGTCAAGGCCTTACAAAAGACGCTGCAAATGACCTTGGCCTCTTAGAGGGGACCGCGGTTGGCAGCGGCCTTATTGACGCGTGAGCATCTGGGTCTCGTACCTCGTAGCAATACATGAGATGTTCATCACCATTCCAGGTACGCAGGTTGGATGGGTACTGTTGGAGCACGGTACAAAGAAAATGGGACCTTGTCAGAGGCTCCTACGCTTGATGAATCACGCCATCGACTTGCAGCCGTCGCGGGGACAAGCACATGCCACCTTGTGCAAGTCAGTATGCATAGTTTTTGATACCTCTTTACCTCGTGACTGAGCGTCGACCTAGAGCAAAGAAGGCGTTTTTGTGAATGGCGTCTGGGGCCCTTACAGGGTGAGATAGACCATCATGTAACCTTATCGACGCCGGTTCTGAGTTAATCTTCTGGAACCTAGGACGCGGCATTCCCTGGTTGGTGGATGAACGAAGGCGGACAGTCCTCGACGGGTCAACTCATTGACTTTGTCATTACCACTCACACTGCTTATCCCGAGCTGCAAGAGCGAGCGAGGCAGGAGCAGAAGAACATTCACCAAGGTCAGTCCCGTGCAGGTCCTCCCACTGTGTTGATTTAGCTGATGTAGCTGCCGCACAGTCCTGCTTGACGTGCTCGAGAAATTACGTGGGGAGAATCATGTCGAATCATTGACGGAACTGACAAAGGATATCCATTTCTATCCTGATTTCCATGGTAGCTTGAACCGTTCTGTGACCCACTAGTCACTCACTCTCGTACAGGTAATAGGTCGCCGATCGCCGATCCTCGCATGAGAGGTGCGATTATCGGACTTGAACTCGTATGTCTTCTCCTTCCTTCGTCCTTTCTCATACTCACAGTTCTCAGGATGCTTCCGTCGCCGACCTTTCCAGGAAGTACTACCTTGCCCTCGAGGCCATCGCTCTACAGACTCGCCACATCATTGAATCAATGAACATAGCTGGGCACGATATTACTTCTCTCTACCTATCTGGAGGGCAAGCGCGTAACACTGTCCTCATGCAGCTCTTCGCTGACACGTGCGAGATCCCTGTCGTTCTCCCCGCGTCCCATTCGGAAGCGGTCGTACTCGGCGCTGCGATGCTAGCCCGGATCGCCGCAGAGAAAGTGACGGCAGCCGAGCAGATGTGGAAGATCATGGTGAGTCTCGGAGGTTTTAAAATTGTACTCCGAGAACTCCAAGAATTCGTGGTGCTCACTGGGTTGCGTGCGCTCATAGGTGGAGATGTCGCTCCCAGGGACGCTCGTAGCTCCCTCCGCAACCCCAAAGGTCAAGAAGCTCCTTGACGCGAAATACAAGATCTTTAGAGAGACCATCGAGATCCAGAAGCGGTGGAGACAACAAATGGAAGAGGCTGCGAAATAATCACACGATGATGTCCTTCGCACGTAGAGAAACAAGAAAGGTACTACCAAAGTTAGATATTCAAACCGGATGAACGAGTACGCATACAGCATTTATGTACTTTATAGGACCATTGCTTACTGTTGCATTGGTTTGGGAGGCGTTCTAAGTCATCCTGTACGAACTCATTGTCCCCACTGTCAGATAAGCTATGTATAAACCCTGAAGGCATATCCCCTGAATACTCACGGCTAGAACCCATCTTCCCCCTCGACTATAATGATCTTCATCCGCCATCCCTTACAATCATCATCCATCTCGTCATCTGCCCAATCGAAATCTTCGTCCCCCGTACCTTGTCCTCCAAAGCCACTTCCAACTCCACCATTTGTACTTCCTCCTTGCAAAACCTGTTGACCCAATGATGGTTTGGGTCCAGGAGGGTCGCCGTCTTCAATCCCACCTACAATATCGACATCTTCGTCTTCCTGAAGCTTTTTGCGGAGTGCAAGTTCGGTCTCGTCTGCCTATTTTTTAAGTACGACCGCGAGCGTCAGACACTTGTCACTAACCCTAGCCCAGGAGCGAGAAAACTCACCAAATCAAACTCTGATTCTCCCTCCTCGTACCAGACATTCTCATCAGCCTCCTCGAAGCCGCCCGCAAACGCACCCCATCGTTCAGGAGAGGGGCAGTGCCAGATAAGGATATTGCCTTGGTTCGTCGTCGACGCGAGGCGGGATGCGGTTGGGTGCCACTAGGACGGTGAAGGGGTGAATACAGGATTTGGAAGGTCGAAACCTGACACGGGGAACAAAGGAAGAACGCACATGAACGTCTACAAGCGGCTCTCGCCCGCCATCCAACGCACTAGCGAATTGCCCATCGTTGGAGATATCCCAGATGTAGATCTTGTGTGTCGCTGGGTCTGCTGCACCTATGTTGTGGGGTATGCGGAGAGTGCGAGTTTATGTGAAAAATGACACAAGAGATGGTCATGACAGTGGGCTAAAAAAACATCAGGAACAATGAGATGAAACAGAGCCGATAAATGGAACCAATAGCCACTCACCTCCGGCTAGCCACTCCCCGTCCGGACTATACGACATTGCATGCCAAGCAACTTTTCGATATGGGATCGTTGAACTTATGCGTGGGCTCCAGTTCCGTCTCAAGTATCTGGTGTGTATTTGTAGAGACTAAATTTTCTTCAGATGCCTCAGCGCCGTTGGGGTTTGAGTTTGAGTTTGGGGTTAGGTCAGTCGTGGGTTCGACGGGGGGAGAAGTAGAGGACGACGAGGTCCCGTTCATAGCAGACGGTGTCGGGGGGGAAGGATAATTGGGAAGCGTGAATTGGCGAATGGTTCGATCTGAGGAGTTCGTCGCGAGCCGCCTTGCGCGCAGACGTGCGAACGTGAGGAACTCGTGGAGAAGCTGGGAGTCCAGACACCACTTACCGACCTCCCTTAGCAAACTCCAGGCTTTTGATGACTCCTGCGCCTGCTATGCGATGTCTCGCAACAAGCTGTGAGTAGCACGTCAGCTATATTCTTCTTGTATCTTAGTCTTGCACACGCGCTCCATATGCAGTCTGACGCAGAGATCACGAGGCAGGAGTGGACGAGGCAGGGCGACGAGAACAGTAAATAGATAACTCACCCCCTTTGTTCGGGCGTTAAACACACAAATCGTACCCGCAGAGGTACCAAGAAAGATGTGTCGACCTGTAGGATCGAAGCGGGCGGTGGTCATCATAGGACTACATGTACGATGGAGCATAAGACATCGAAGTCAAGCAGGTTCGTTCGGTGGCAAAACACGTAGAGGGTTTGAGGTGAGCAGGTGAATCGCCTCTGAACTAATGAAACGAGGCTGCGTACCGAGGTCTCTCATCATCTTCGTCTTCTTCGCATAGCTCGAACCGACCGCGGTGTGAGCTGCGCAAGTCTACGATGTAGGCTTCGCCTGTGCCTAGGAGTGCTAGTACTATACAGCTGTTGAGCCAGTCGCAGAGGGATCATCGTCAGACTGGGAGCATGACATCCTCAGGACTGGGTTTCTCGCCTGTTCCTTGGATGAAAGCTTGCAGTGACCACCGGGGCGTCAAATCTAATCGTGGCATGTCTGCGAGGAGGATCGTACGGAGAAGCAAGATCCCATATGATGACATTCCAGTCTTTTGAGGCAGTGAGGATGTATCGCGAGTGTCGTGACCAACTGCAGCGAGTGAGTATTGTACACCAGCAGCCCAAAAGCGAGTGGACACACTCTACGGTAGTGACACCCTTCACATGACCTTCACACCACCTGATTGCTGCTCTCGTATCCAGGTCCCAAATGACGGCGCATCCGTCGCTGCGTGCAGCTGCAAGAAACTTGCCAGAGGGGTCATAACGCACAAAAGAGGCCGCCGAGACAAGAGACGTCTGTATTGACGTGGGGTGAGTGATGGTGAAAGGGTCTGTCAGAGAGGGGATTAGATATTGTTGTAAGTGAAGTGTGGTGGAATGGAATAAGAAGAGGCGCACTGAGGAGAGATGCGTTCATGGTCGCTGACCGTTGCAGTTGAAGACGTACGCCTCAGTTGATTTACTGTCGATGTCGGTGATGACGCCCACACTCAAGCAAGTGCTCGACTCACTCGTTGTTCCTTCTGCCTTTTCACGACATGAAAAAATAACGGACGAGAGTGTGCTGAGCGAGTTGTACACATGGAAATCGAGTTTGCAGATTATTCTCAGCCAACTGGATGCGTTCGATGTCTCCACGCTTTCACTTTTTGACCATGCTGATCTCGTTCGCATCCTTGCCCCGTTGACTGCTGTTGCCCAATGGTCCTCTCCGAAAACACGCTCCATCGCCTCTGGTATTTCCCTCCGTCTACTGACAGACACTCCCGTTAACCTGTCCCTTCTAGCTCATCTCAGTAACATCGCTCCATCACCTCAACTAATTAACCATGTCTTAACACACATCGTCAAGCCTCTCTTCGCTCCAACTCCTCATCCTCGCCTTCATACATCCACAGCACGCATCCTTCCCCGTCCAGCTGACACGCAAGACACTTATATCCAACAACCATGGAAAGAACGTCCGGGACTTGACGAAGTCATACGCTGGGGTGTACTCAATACCGAGGTCTGTTTGGTGCCACTATATGAGTGCGCGTGAGGCAGTACTGACTCCTGCTCCTCCTTGCCACCAATAAGCCCTCGGCATACGAATCCACATGGCCCCTTCTTTTACCCCCCGTCATGTCTTTCCTCGATGACTACCAGGTTCCGTTCAAGGTGCTTGGTGTCCGACTGGTTTCCGATATGCTGACACGCGTCCCTCCGGAGTTGCTCCTCCGAACGGGTGTGGATGGGTTGTTGTTCACCGTGCGTGATTCGTTGTCGACCTTTGGTTGTTCTCATAGCTCATTCATTGATACCTACCTAAATACATTTATGGCTGTCGTGCACTCTTCGACTGATATCGCGTATTTGTGATCTCCGAAGCAGTCCCTCACAAATTCTCTCAACCACCTCCGTGATCCATCGACGCCCGAACTCATACGTCTAGCCGTGCCAACGACCCTTCAGCTCATCGACCTCACCACCCCATCGCTGTTTCCTTCACAGTACATATCTACTCAATGTACCCAACCACACACTCAAAGATCTACTCAGGCTACAGCACTGAGTCACGTTCTCTCCCCCTCCCAGTCCAAATCCCTCTCGACCCGTTTCACCCGCCTCGTTGCCCTCTTCTCCACCTCCCTCCTCGGCACTGTCATAATGTATACACCCACACTGGACCTTCCCGAACCAGCTCCGGGTCCTGATCCTGATCCTTTCGCCGATCCTGAACACGTGGATACCAACCCCGAGCAATTTCCAGCCACTCAGCCACCACGCAAACAACCCATAAATCCAACGCTCATTGCAGCAGCCCAGATTCTGCCATCCGTCTTGTCTGCTCTTGGTATAGGAGGCGCCCGGTTCTTGAAGGCCATCATTCCTGTCTTAACTGAGTGGCTAGCGTTGCCTATATCCACCGCTGCCAGTATATCGAGCGTAGTAGAAAGCGTTCCAGCTGAGACAAGTGCCCCACGTGTCGTGGAGAGCACCCCAAGCACCTGCCAGCCAGACGATCCCGAGCTCGCTCTCTACTTCGCGTCTCTATCCAGCCTCTCCATCCTCTTCTGTACATGTACCCCGCGCATGGGAAGGTGGGCAACGACAGTTGTGGATGCGCTCGGACGGTGTTGGGTTGGGTGTCTGGACGCGGAGGGCCAGAGCATTCCAAAAGACAGTCTTCGCCTTTTGAAGGAACGTCTGAGAGAAATGGCACTTCAGTTGGCGGGACTGTATCCCAATGTTGTCGAGGTACGTCTATGTGTCTACATGTATAACTCCTTCGTCCTGCTTAACTGGTCCTCCTACTTTGCAGAACGAGTATGCCCGCCTCTTAGCCTTCGACGATACTTTGTTTGGCGGATTGGTGGGAGGAGTCGAGCCTTCAGATGAGGATATATCCCGAGATCTCGGCACGAGTGCGATCCTGAAAGATGATGCAGAAAACCGAGATAGCGACGATGAAGAAGACAGCTGAGCATGTTTGGACACAGTGTACTCCGTTATCCGGGATGTCGGGGTCAATGGGCTTACTTACCTACTTGGCAAACATGTGCATCTGGTACTTTCGCTTGGATTCTAGGTGGGTGCATATACGTGCCTGACATTGTGATGTGTGTAGTCTGCATAATATAGTAGCCTGTGACACAAGATGCAACCTCCTGCTTGTCAGTGCTTGATGAATGTGCTTGCTGAATCACTGTATGCATGATCGATTACAACTACAGCAATCTCTTGGTACAATGGACTGGTTCATATGAAAGTGAACTCGAGTCAACTGGCTCAAACAGACACTGTATAGTGAAACTGGGGATTCCCAATTCCCAATAATGGTAACCTAACCATAGATTTCATTAGCTGTGTCTGAAAGAGTAAAAACAACATCATCATTTAAACATGCATTATTAGTTGTCTTTGCAAGCACATCCTTGTATTTCATAGCTTATCATGCCTGTCTGTTGTGTCTAGGCTCATGTGCTTTGGGACCATTTGCTGGCTTCTTTTTTTCTCATTTTATTTCCCACACAATCCTTTATACTTGCTAAAATTTGAACCTTCATTTCTTAATGCAACTTACTGAGTTAGTACAAATATAGTTCAATTGCTTTAGATGCAGAAGTTCTACAATGTAGTGATATAAGTATGATATAATCACATCATAGCTGAACCAAAACCAGTTTACTTCAGCTCATTTCCTATTTGGTCAAGATCCACAGCTACAAATAGCAAATAATGTTGTTAAACAAGTGTCAATAATGTGTTGTTATAAAGCCACTCTGATCTTCCCTCAACTTTTCATCCATAGCACTGGTAAGTGAATGTCTTGGTCACTAATTCACTGTAATTAAAATTCCCCATCATTTTTACTAGTTATATCCACTTGTCTCAAAGCCAGCAGTGAGTCAAGTCCTGTTGGTTTATTGAACTTGCACATAACTTAGTTTTAGCTGCTTACGGTTGCAATGGAGGGTGGGCAGGCACTATTAGCACTCTCTCCTCTGAGTCGACAAATGAACCAAGTTGTGATCCCTTCATCTTTGCCTTCCTTACTAGTGTCCTCTTTTTGTAAGTTCACTCCTTTGACAAATCCCCCAGTACAAATCTCTTACTATACTAGCTACTCCATCCAAGCCACATAGTGGTATGGTATCAATGCAGCTGGATGCTAGTGCTGAAAAGGTATGCCCAAGTTATACCTTCTGTAATAATATCTGATCCTATTCACACTTGGAGGCACCACTCATGACCACAGGACAAGTGGAACCATCACCACTGCTAAACCCAACTTCCCAACATCATATCACTCAAGTTCATTGCATGCCAGTGGCTAGTACTGAATTGGATGGCATTGCAGCATCCAGTCAGCCACTTAATCTTCCATCCCGGACTCCACTAAAGACCCCAGGAGGTGGTGAAAATTCACCAGCATCCTCAGAGTATGAAGACATGGAGCTTCCAGCTCGGGCCGAGGTGGCTGGTCAGTGGTCCAGCACAGCCACAAGCTCAAGCTTGTTCAAGGGACTCGAGCACCAACGCTCTGGTAGCATTGACTCTGGGAAACCAACTTCATCCGAGTCTTCGCTTCACACAAAGACTGGCAAGGCCAGGAAAGTGCGATTTGATGGCGTCGTCATCACTTCTAAGCCTCCACTATCCCGCCGGTCTACTGTGGATACACAACCTCAGGTTACACACAGACCTCGTCCTGCTTCGAGCGCGACTGCACTAAGCTTGGTTGACGCGTTACAGCGTACGTTCATTGCTAACAAGCATTACGATGCAAGTCTTCCACGTCCAACGCGCGATTCTCTGGACCATGACGACGCGTCGATTGTCCCGCAAACGGATGTCGATGCTAATAGCGAAGACGAAGACGACCAGCCGAAATTGAACAATCACCTTCTTGCTCCCCTTTCTCCCAAGCAACGTCGTCTTACGCGTGCAACGCTCCTAGATCCTTCTGTGGAAACTACCGATTCCACGTCCGAGGATACGACACCCGCCCCGCAGGCTATTCTGCAACGCCAGACTAAGCGACTCAGAGCCATCTCGTACGAGGCAAATGCGGCGCTGGTCGACGCGGCGCTTGGGACGGTGCTAGCACCTGTCGTCTGGGAAGTGGAACCGGACCATGGGCTTGAACTGCTGGATCCCGTTGGTCAGTGGGGACGTGCGCATGCAACGGCTCCGGTAAGTGTGGAGTATCAGCTGCCCACGTCGATATTGACGGTCCCCGCGAAGCCCGAGGGGTCTGCGGTGCTCACGCCGTACCTATCCCGGGGAGCGAAGTTCAGGCAACGGCTGGACCTCATGTTCGGCGAGGACGCTACTGTTCGGATGGACAAGGGAGCACGGCCAAGATCGGTGAGTAGCGCGTCGTGCGGCGGATGTGCCAGTGGTGCGTCCACGCTTCGTGTGCTAACGTTACCTCCTTCTAGGCCATACTATATGATCTTTTCACTCCACCCGCATCGCCGAGTAGAGAGCTTGGTCCGACTCGCAGGCTCAGCGAGTCTCCCGCGGCATCTCACTCCGATTCTACAGACAGCCCAAGCGTCGGCCCCGACTCCAGCACCGAGCTCACCAGTCAAGCCTCCGATCTCGGCATCCGTCGTTCCGTGAAACGCCAGCTCCCCGAAACTCCCGAAGATAACGAAGACGGTCCAAAGACAAATAGGCCGAAAGTCGAGATTGGCGAGGAACAGATAAGTGGATGGATCAGCGCATTGCAGCGCCTCGTCAAAGGAAAAGTTCATGTTCATGAAGAGGTGCGCTCACTCGTTTCTTTGAATCGTGGGTAACCGCTCATTCTCGTGTAGGCTCTGAGCATTTTAAGCGTCGTGCTTGCGGAAATAGAATCCGTGAAGGAATATCTGGACGCAGACGGCCCGATGGTTAGTCATTCGATATCCCTTCATTAAACTGTGATATTCACTTGCGCTGCCCTCAGAGCTCAAACTTGCGTGAGAGCCTCAAGCAGCTGTCTGAGTTACAAGAAATACCTTTTGGAGACAAAAACCACCTGGGCCAACGGGCTCAGAATATCGTACTCACTTGGCCTGCTGGACGTTGATACCCTTTACCTGCTTTGCTTTCTTGCCATATTCCCGCTATCGTTGTTACCCATTTGTTACTCATTCCCTTTGGCGGTTGCTTTCATACCATCGGTTTCGTTCTCAAGAACTGAGATTCCTATTGCAATGGTGTTCAGTTGCTGATACAAACAATCGGATCCCATCACTTCCCAGCACAGAAGGAACTGAAGGTCATGTGTCAGATCATCTCAGAGGTGACCGAAGTCCTGTTACTTGGGCGATGACTTACGAAACGACTTGAACTTCTCGATATGCACCGCTGCGGATTCGAGATAGTCTCGATGTCGTACTTGAGTGACGCGTGAACTTACTGTCCATCAATCAAGTAAAGGCAGCATTTGCGTCCCTCTTGTGTTTGGCATGTACAAGTTTGCCCTCTGTTCTAGTAGGAGTCTGAGATTGATCATGTCCAGGAATTAAAGAGCGTTGTTAGAGTCGATGAGTATTCACAGTAAGGATGAATAAGAAACAGGACAAGTGTCATGTAGAACTAAAGTTCCCCTCTTGTGTATCCCGCATGAAGAGACCACAAAATCAGTAGGTTGTGCACATAGGAGTTGGGCGTAATTCGGATAGTAAGCTCCATGATTAGATACAATGAAAGAAATTGGAGGGGCCTTGGTTTGTCTCGTTTGGGAATATTTGATGGATATAGCGACAAGTATTGTGGATCTTGCATGATCGCGTTCTGGTCAGCAAGAGTTGATTGGAACAAATCGTTCAAGTGGACTGTAGTCTCTCCCTTGGTAAGTGTGGCGTGTCGTGTTCAGTATTCGGGGGGGCGAGGCAGAAAGAAGTCCCACTGGTTCGAAGTGGTGACCGACGCCGGGCTACTGCTTGGTTCCCATACCGTGGAAGGCGAAGTTGCTCTGCTCATAGTGCTACTCCGCTGGCCCGTTGGTTGGTTATGACTATCGACTGTATCGGATGAACCCATATGCATGGTTCCTATGCGATTTTGAGTCGGGAATAACTCCGCAGAGCAAAACATACTTACGACCGTTAAACTTGCATTTTCCCGATTTCATGTAGGGGCATTTCGCACCCCTAGGACAAACATGTCCAGACGGGCATGCCGCCCCATTTGGACAATTTTGATCTAAAACAGTTCCATTAATACACGTATGATAGAATTAGAGAGGATTGACACGTACTTCTGTTGACCAATGGACAAGGTGATTTCTTGGCATTTGCTCGAAGTTCAGCCTGGTTCTGTGGGGTTAAGTAATAGTCATGCCCATAGGTGCATTTATCTCCCTGCTTGCATTTAGAGAGGTAGAAAAAGGTACATGGACGCGGACTCTCTAAAGAGTCTGTTAGTGCAGAGACGACGCGTGTGTACGAAGCACGAACGTTTGTTAAGAGGCTATGCAAGAGCATCAGTCCGTGATCTGCCACCAGTATGAAATATGCGTACGAGTGACGGGTCGAGGTGCCTTAGTGCAGGACGGCCCTTCCCAGGGGTTACGCTTCTGGGAAGCGTGGCGGGATAGAGGTCTTGACTAATATGTTGTAATTTGTCAAATTCCGGTGTATGCATGTCTGCGGACGATGTAGTATGTGCCTTCTTGGGGTTTGGTGGTAATTTCTTTGCCATGAAAACCCCTTGTAGGTGTGCCTCGGGTAAGTCGAAGTGTTGAAGTTCCGCTGCTAGAGTTCCGTAGCCGCGCAACAGGACGATTTTCTTCAAGAGGCCCTCGTTTTCAAGGTGACTCAAGGTCGAGCTGTAACCATTGTCGTGACCCCCTAAAGGAACAGCTGGGTCAGTGCCGAGATACCATGCTCAAACACAAGACTCACCTCCAAAGAACACGCGGGAGGTTTGCGGAAAACGAGTGAAAATGCGAAGACATTCTATTAAGCTGTAAGAATTCGCATCATTGGTATCATCCCCCACTGACCTTTGATTTTCGCATCTGCAGCTTCCTTGCCGCTACCCACGTCGACGACAGAGAACAGCGGGGACGACTGATTGAACCCTAGTACGAAAGCCTCGAACTCCCCCGCGGTGCATATGTCGTTGTTGACGAGCGTCTCCATCAGGCCTGACTTGTTACAGTAAATCGTCAGCCAGACTTGGCCCCGGCTGGAGGATTCAGCGTCCGTTTCGACCATGTAGTCAGTCAAGCCCTTCGTTAGTAGCATTGCGGCATGTCGGCCACCAGCATGCCCTGCAGTGAGCAGTTCTTGAGAAAAGATGTTACCATCTCCGTCGATTAAACACAAGAATAGGGGGTTCTCGTCCTGCGTCAATAGCTTCATTGAGGCCTGGTACTGAATATTCAACGGGTGACACACGCACTTTCATTGATCCAATGCTCTTCTCGAGCTTGAGAAGACCCTTCTGAAATTCATTTTTTTCGGTTTCGGCAGTTTTGAACGCGAGCTTCCAAACCGACAGTTCCCGTTCCAGTTCATCGACTCGATCCCGAAGGAATGTGTTTTCTGTGAGTGTCTGGCGGAATATCGCTGCATACATCGTTCAGTAGTTATCCCAACAATTGACGAGTCAGCTCTAAGCTACCTGATTGCTCTTCAGCCAAACGCAACCTTCAAGGAAGACAGTGAGCACGACATTGATACAGTGAACCGGGTAATAGTAGGCGCACCAACGCTCTAGCTCGTTGTTAGCACAAGGACCCTCCGCCATCGTGCTGCCTCACTGGATGCCGGGAGAAAGCTAATAGTGCAAAATGCGCAGCATGAGGTTGCTTTGCTGTGTGCAGTGTTGGTACACGAGTGTCCACTCACGCGTCCAAGTTGCCACTGATCGCGTGCCGTAAGCCGAGTCATGCTGTGACACCATCAAGATTACTATCACGTCGTAGCCTAGTCTGGACAACTCAAAGGTCCAGATAATTGGGAGATTCTGATGGGTATGTCCAAAGCTATGTAATATGTACCACAAAGTCCCAAGTAACAACAACAACACCAGAGATTCGAGCTGACGAATTGCAGTGACGCAGCGCATCTACTAGATCTTCTTGAGCTGAAGAAAATATCAGGTTGGAACGCCGGGAAGGTGAACATACATCTCACCCTCTCAGTCTGTCTGAAGACGCCGTTATCGAGATGAGTTGCTTTGTCTCCAATGACGTCGAGACGTTTGTTCTGTGCGTCAAGCTCCTGTCCCATGGCCGTTCCAAGTGCTTTCAAGCTCTTTGTGACTTGGGAGATCTCGTCAAGATTGCCATCCAGCTCATCCTCGATTTCATCGTCCGATGCGCCGGCGTCGAACTGGTAGCGCTTCCGTTGTTCCTTCCTCGCCGCAAGCTGTCCAGCAGCCTTAGTACCGGTCTGGATACCCTCGTCATCTTGCTCCACGTAAGCGGTTGCACGGCCCAGACGGTTCTGAGTGTCTCTGATATCCATCATGGCCTTCTCTCGTTCAGCCCGCTCATCGTCATAACGCTGCTGTATCTTGGCTTCTTGAGCACGGCGTTTGGAATCCTTGTTGAGGGTTATAGCTGGACGGAAGATTGATTTATTGAGCTTTTTGAGTTCATCAATCTGATCCTCTGCCCGCAACGTGTGACTCTTGGATACGTCAAGGTGGCGTTCGGTGTTTGCCAGTTTTTCTGAGACGAGCTATGGTTATCACTGCATTCAGATCAAGGCAACGGTCACGAGCGCACCAGATTGGTCTCCGAGACGACCCAGAGTGCTCCTGGCGGTTTCTTCCGTCTCTCGAGCGAGACGAAGTGCATTTCTAGTGGAATTGACGCTCTCTTGCTTGAGGAACCTTGTCTGCTGTTTGATACCCTCTACATCCTCTTCGTTCTCCTCGCCAGGAGGAGGCTCTCTTCCAATGCCTGGACCGTCGAAGAAACGGCCAGACCCTGCTTTTGGTGGTGTGTACCCAGCGAATAATTCGCCTCGCGCCCGATCCAACTGGGACTGGGCATCGCTGGCACCTGGTTTACCGGTAGGAGAATCATAGCTATCGTACGAACCCTGTGACTTGGACCTTCCCATGGTGTTGTATGGATCAGGGCCGTCTCTGCTGGGAACGTAAGTGCTGGCGCTGGAGCGGTAGCTAGGGGGAGGTGAAGTGCTACGAGATGAACCGCGGGAGGCACCGGGAGGTGCGAGTTCAGATTTTACTGGGGGTACGAGAGGCTTGTCCTTGCGCTTGAAAAACGACATGTTGAGATATTTCGAAGTGACGGTGAAGTTGTTAGGAAAAGGTGAGTAAGTAGTCTGGTGAGTAAGGCTGTACTAGCTGTGGTCACTGTTACACAGTTGCACCAAAAACGTGCTTATATAAGCAAGACAGTAAAAATAACAGGGCACTGTGGTCAAAAAACTGCGGCCTGCCAGTGACCACTCAGAATTCGCAAGACATTCGTTCCTTCTCTAGTACATGTATGTGTGACAAAAACAGGACCTGTGACAGTGCATATAACCAATATACCCAGTGTAGAAAGGGACAGTCAGTTTCATAAGGACCTCAACGGCACTTCTAGCATTGCAACTACGTATACGGTCACCGGTGACTATCACCTCATAGCATTGTAATTGCTCCCAAGTTACAGTAAAGTTCCTCTGGGTTCCTCCTTCAAGTAGTTGCACGTAGCCCGTAATGTTGGTGCACGCATTGAAGTGGATATGTAACCACCGTTAGCGCATTCATTGGATCTCGAACCGATGTAACACGTGAAGCCATTGAAGTTTAACCCAAAACTGCAGCCAGACCTCTCGCATTGTATCTATGTTTTGATCGATACAAGTCGTACTTGACTCTTGAGTCGTACCGTACGCTAATTCACTGGCTCTCGTTATTTCAGGCAAGAACAATTGCAGGCGATTTGCACCCGTCGCTAAACAACAAGGCCTACACGTCCTAACCAGGTAACAAAGGACCATTCCAGTTTCCATTGTAACCCATTGTCTAGCATGTCGAAGACTATAAAATCTGGTCAAGGATGCGTCGTCGTCTCTCATAAATCACCGAGTAGTGTTTCTCCCACCTAGGCCTCTCTTTTCAGACTGAAACTTTGCAGTGCCGGGTCACTCGCTGTTAAACTACATTTTCGAGCAGGATCTCTCGTTCTCACCTTTTCCCTCTGCGTTCAGAAACCCCTTGTCAAAATGCTCGCCAACATCTCAAAAGCCACTACCCTGTACCTTACGCCAGTCTTGATGCTGACGTCCTTGTTTCTCATCCTCTTTGCGTATCTTGCACCGGCTGTCATGCTACACAGTCAAGTCTCGCTTTTGACGGTTACCCCATCCTCAGCTCTGACGCAGCCTGGGTCAACCCAGGCAGTGGACGGCCCTAGTATGGTTGTGGGAATGTTAGGTGAGTATAAATACTCCACCATTCTGCATACGTCTGAAGTAGCCATAGGATCCTGCTCGAAGCCCAACAATACCGCGGCCTTAACTTGCACCTCACCTTCATTCACCCCCGTCTTCAGTTCGTATTGATTATACTTTTCAACCAACCTGAATTAAATGGATGGGATAGATACATCTGTGTTCACGTCGAACACGCCAAGTGACGTTCTGGATGCACCCCCGGCCGCTGCGCCTGTGTTTTTGGCAATATCTCTGGCATTCTCCATCATCTTCTTCGTCATGTTCACCGCTATTTCTTTCCGGCATCTGATGGGCAAGGCAGGAAATGTCTGGGACAAACCAGTATTCCAGCGGGCTTCTGCATGGATCGGTATCACATCTTTCGTCATTGGTATGTATTATCTCCACCGTTCTAGCTTCAGATGATGACACCTCGTGCTTCGAAGGCCTCGGTTCTTTCCTTATCGTTCGTATGTATTACGGAAAGGCTGCCGATGATTTCAATCTGAGTATCCGAGGCCAAGGAACCAACGGACCTCAGCTAATTGCGAACACCAGCAATGCATTCACGAGTGAGTCCTCGCTTTCCCTATGCAGTCAGTAGTCGGCTGGGTGCTCACGGCGCGTCATCAGTGATTTGGATTGGATACGCCTTCTTTGCCGTTCCGGTGGTTGTTTCGCTGGCGAAGCTACACGTCCTTGCAACGAAATAAAGGCATTCACAAGACCGGCTTGAAAGGAGTAGAACGCAATATACGTATAGACATCCAGTTTTGTAATCATGAAGTATAAGTATACTTTATCATTCCGTGTAACACCAAGGATCATGAAATGGACGTGTTTGATGAGCGAACATATCATGTCAGAGTTTGATAATACCATGTCAATGCGGCGATGTAGTATATAAGCCAAATGACCGAGTTTGAATAATAAAGTTTTACTTTACCACAAATTGCCAAATCAGACCTCAATTACATGGTCTTATCCCTCCATTTGCTTATATGCATATATTTTCTCTCCTCTAAGAGTTATCTTATAGCTTGTCAAGTCCAGGTATAACTTCGGTCAGGATAGCATAGATAGAATAAGGTAAACTGTTTGGATTCAACTACTCAGGGTGGAGAGTTGATCCCTTGTGTAGGTTCCAGTCTAAGATAGATAATGGAGAAGTGACTAAGTTGATTTCAGACTGAAGATTACCGGACAAATTATCTACAACTTAAATACTAGTAGGTAGCATAGCAAAGTGCAGTCCGGTAATCTGGGGACTGGAAGATTGGTAATGTATTAGTAAGGTCAGAGTCCAAAGCACAGTTAATTAGTAAGTCAGGTCCAGGACAAGAAAACTATTAAGTCTGGTTTTGTCACATCCATGTTCAGACCCATATTCCTGAGTCCAGCCACACTCATGCATTCCCAGTCCTGGACTCAACTCAAGACCTATTTAGGTATAGATTCTGATTAATGAGCATGGCAGTGCCTGTCATTGCTCCATTCTATTTCTGACTCATATTTCATATCCAGCCTTTTGTATGTACTCTTATCCTGGTCTTGTCCTTGTCAGTTTAATTTGCCTTCATTCTTGCTGACTGATATCTTACTAATCTTATGGTCTCTGGATTACTGGACTGTGCTTTGCTGTGTTCCCTTCTAGTATTTAAACTGTAGATACTTGTCCAGTAGTCTCTAGTCTGAAATCAACAAAGTTACTTCTCCCTATTCTGTCTTAGACTGGAACCTATGCAAGGGATCAACTCTTCCCCTGAGTAGTTGAATCCAAGCAGTCTACCTTTGCTTTACATATGCTATCCTGACTGGACTTATACCTGGACTTAGCTGGAGAAGATCCAGACTTGACAGGTTCCTCTGGGGTTATCAGAGCAGCAGAGATGATAGGAGTATATATGAAGGGGGCAAAATGGATGTTGGCTTCAACTTGTGTGTTGCACCCTTGCCACGATTTCGATTTGATACTTCCTGGGAGATGTGAAATCTCCTAGATAAGCACTGGGTTTGTAAGAAGGGTACAATATGATTGTCTCTAAAGGGGTTCTGCACGTGAGAAGACAAATAGAAGGAGTAGGCTTAGGCATAAGAAGAAGGGAAAGGTTCCCTGAGATATCCCCAGACTGTTGGGCTGATATCTGGGATGTGAAGCAGTCAGAACAATAGGCTTTATACTCAGAAATGCATAGGACTTGTGAACTCGACTCAAGAAGACTTTAGGCTTGACTAGGACTCGCTTTACTTGTGACACTTGCACAGGAAATGAAAGGTGATATTCAAAATAGTAAGAATAATGCTTTATAGTCCAGGCATACCCAGGACTTTGGTAAAAATAGAAAACTGTCAAGTAAAAATAGACAAAACCACATTGGGTTCACTCCTGGTGGACCAAGTACAAGGAAAACCATACTTCTCTTCGCAAGAATAACCCAGGGACTTACCAGCAGGTCAGAATGGACATGGACGATGATTCCCAAGATGACAATGGATGATCCGATCAACCCAATGCAGGATTCAATGCTCCTAGGACTGGGGTACAATGTAGGATGAGCGCACAAAGAAGGGAAATGATGGGGATGCAACAGGGATGATAGGGTATTAGCAGGGACTTGACTAAGAGTTGTTGAGAGCTGTTTACAGCTGTAGAGAATGTTAGTTCTCTACAATGAGTTCTTGTCCAAGTATTTATCAGAGGAGTGGAGTAACAGAGGAGATATGGAGTTGGGGCAGAGTAACAACAAGAAGTCTTGCTTCAAGTGTCAAGCAGAGGGAGATCAAGGAGTTGGGTCAGAGGAGATTCAGAATGAGTTGAATGAGAGGAGACTAAGATGATATTTGAACTGCAGAACACAGAGTACATGTCTGTCACATCCATGTCCAGACCCCTATTCCTGAGTCCGGCTGTTATGACCTATCATCGTACGTCGTAGATGATGGCATACACATCATAAATAGGTGTCAAGCCAGTCGCTAACCCTATGATCTGGGGAGCCATCACCCATTGTACATCTCTAGGGATGATACAAGTGAATTAGACTGGAGAGCTATGACTCTACAGGCTACGTACTTATACTACACTAGTGGCTATGCCAGAGCCTACCCTAATGTGCTGCATATCTACATATAAGTAAGGCTATGCTATAATGGAAGATGAGAAGCATCCATGATACATGTGTAGTATGGAAGGGAATCATAAGAATGGAAGATACGTAAATAGAATGGAATGGAAGCATAAGTAAAGTGAAAAGGAAACATAGTGATAAGGAAACGTACTTGTGAAGGAAAGTGAAATGGAGGTTTTGTAACACTGGCCACACTCACACATCTCCAGCCCCACTTGTGCATTGAGCCCATGTAGTGCATTGGACCATAGTATACGGGCAGCCAAGGTTGACAAATAGCTGTCTCTGACATGGTCAGCCGAAGGTGGGCCGAGCTACAACTAGTATCCATAGGATACGGGTTGGCCGATATATAATTGAATTCCATATGATATGAGTCGGCCCATTGTGAGATGATTGAGTATTGGGTAGGTCTATTAAATTGTATCTGGTCATACGGGTTGGCTGACCAGGTGTATTTCATAAGTAATGGTCGGGCCAAGAGATGGCAGTCCCATAGGTGTTAGGTGGGCCGAAGGATGTGACCCATAGGTTTTGGGTCAGCCGAGGGATGTACCCCAATGATAGGGCTGGTGAGCCAAGGAGTGGATGGCCCATCTATATTGGGTGGGCCCAGTGATGTAACCCATAGATACTGGGTGGGCTGAAGTATGGGTCACCCATAGGTATTGAATGGGCCAAGGTATGGATGACCCATAGGTATTGGGTGGGCCAAGGGCTGTACCCATAGGTATTGAGCGGCCGAGGGCTGTACCCCATAGATACTGGGCAGGCTGAGGGGCGGTTGACCCATCTATATAGGGGGCCAAGGGATGTACTCCATAGGTATTGGGTGGGCTGAGGAAATGATGACCCGTAGGTATTGGGTCAGCTGAGGGGTTGGTGTACCCATCTATATAGGTGGGGGTGGGCCAAGGGATGTACCTCATAGATACTAGGTGGGCCAACATATGGGTGACCCATAGGTATTGGAATGGGCTGAGGAAATACTGACCCATAGATACTGGGTGCCCTCTGCTCTCTGGTAATTGGCACCTTTGGCGGTTCCCTCAGTGCCAGGGCGTGTGGCGTCTTTCGGAGCCTCAGACTCAAAACCCTTGCAAGTGACAGAAATTAGCGGCTTGACCGAAATATGAATTGTGGTCGTGAGTCCTAAGGCGATCATTTCACGGAACTCCTGATACATACTCCTCCTACACCGTTGTGCAGTGTGGGGACTTCGTTTTGCAGAGCAAATTTTTTAGCTGGCAGGGAACCGTGACAACCGTTTGTCCGCGAAAGCTGAAATTAACCATTCTCACGGCATTGGCTACAGTTGGTCGAGGGTTCAATGCTGAAGCGCTGACGCCCCCTGATCATGGTGTTATCCTCCACCGGGCTGAGCGCTCGCCGCTCATGTCCCCCCAAAACAACAAAAAAAAAAAGAAGGCCGGGCGTACATGCTGTAGAACTGGCTCTGCCATCATTGGCAACTCAGGGTAGTAAGTCCGCAAGTCAGCACATCTCCCGAGTTACGTTAACTCAGGGGGAGGGATCCGCCACTTGTTCACATTCCTTTGGTTTGCTGGCTTGGTACACACATCGTTTTTATCACTTGTTGACCATATCCACAAATACTACGAAACCGCAGACACGAAACATTGCATCAATCGCAAAGTTGAGGATTAACAGCCCGCAACTTTCATAATTCCCTGGCTCTTCGCCACTTTCGCCATTCTCTCGCCGTCACGTACAAGATACTCGTGCTATACCGCGCGTCAACGCCTAGGACCTGGAGGGGATTTGCTGTGGTGAAGCGCTCCCTCGTCTTTCACATGCCATCCTGCATGGCGGACAGCAACACTACATGCACCGATCTCTCCATCAAATCATTACTACTCAATGCTTAGTCTCGAGAATTACCCTCCGCCTCTCCGGTGATACAAAGGACATTTCCACGCTGCCGGCGTTATTCAGGCTCCGGCTTGGCATGGGGTGGCCTGGCATCAGTGGCATGAGTACTGATAGTGCATCATGCATCATGATTGATGCATCACTGTGCGGAGAAACTTTCGGGACTCAAAATTGCAGCTGTGCCGTGTGACAGGCTGTGACACAATTTTTGGCCGATCCTTTTCGACTTCGACGCAGTAAATGTCGTTGCACCATCCTCTCAATCCATTGACCCCGGGAAAGTTAAAGCAAGTAGCAAGTAGCTGAGACAGTTCTATGACTATTGTACCCTGCCGATAGCGAATAAGTGAGTAGTTGGAGTGCTGTTATTAAATTATGAAAAGCTTTGCAACTCTGGTGCAATGATTTCAACTTTGCAGATCATGCATGCACTCTATGACGCTCCAAACACCAAATAAATCAGGGCGAATTTTTTGGCGATCGAACTTTTTGTTTACAGCTGTTTCCGAAATTCATGTCCACATTGCAAATCTGGTGTTTGAAAATTCAAAAAATCAGAAAATTGAAAGAAATACAGAACCTGAGACTACACTATGCTACAAGCTTTTCTACCGGTAAAAATGTCCTGCAAGCTGGAAGACAGCCTCCCCAAGACTACTGACAGCAACGTATTCAAAGAAATGGCAAAATTCCACGAGTCTGTTCATCAGGGAAACGGTGAAGAAAAGCTATTACCAGATAGATATGATAAACAAGCATCAATATAATATGATTGGATAATCCTTGAGATAACATTATCTTCCAATATCTGTCAATTGTCAAGTTAATATCAAAAAGCCACATCTCTGATCCTGCACCCTCCCTGACTCCCTCGCCAACTTCGCTTCGAACCAACTCACTGCTGCACGCCTCTGGAGCCCGACCAAGACGATAGACCCTGACGTCTTGATATCAGTCATCACGGAAGAGTCGGAAAGGCAGAAAGCGAAGCGTCCTCCCCGCAAAAACGCCAAGGAGCGCGACCATGATGAAGCCATGGCTGTCAATGTGTCAGCCAAGCCGGCTGGAGGTCGTGCAGGGGCGAAGTCGAAGGGACGAAAGCCGCGTAAGCAGCGTGGACTTTGCTGGAACTGTGACGGCGATGACCACTTCCAAAACAAGTGCCCCCATCCTCCGAGGAAGAAAAAGGGCACTGCTGACGCCGTAAACGCTGCTGTCCAAGACTTGGACTCTGAGGACGGCGTATTTGGAGTTGCCGATGACCTCTCAACTAGCGAATCCGACTGTCCTGGTTTGATATCTGTCGAGTCAACCAGCGATGAGGGCTTGGAAACGGGTGTTGATGCGAGGGACTTTTTGCAGGATGTTGGTGATGCTGAGGACGAGGCTGAGGATTGGTTTTCTGACTGTGGTGATGATAGCCCTTGGGGTGAAGGGTGGGAGAGCAAGGATGCCGACAAAGATGATGCGGGACATGAATGTCCGCACCACTGCTGTGAAGCCCACGCTGTCGCAGAATGCCACGAACCCACCGAGATCACAGCTAAAGTCAGTGATGAACCAAACTCTACACGCGTAATCGAGCTATACGACTCTGGATGTACACGCCACCTCTCGCCCTACCTCGAACGCTTCGAATCTATCACCAAAATTCCCCCCAAATCCATGACCGCTGGCAAATAAACAGAGTTTTAATGCTGTTGGAGAAGGGGAGATGGTTATCGAAGTCCCTAACGGCTACGATGTCACCCGATTACGACTTACCGAAAGTCTTGTATTCCCCAGAAGTTGGCTATACCCTCGTGTCCATTGGACGACTTGACGAACTTGGCTTTGGGACCACGTTTGCAAATGGTCTCTGCACCATCCGTGACTCGGGTGGCGAAGTCGTCGGCCAGATTCCCCGCTCTACCAAGGGCCTGTATCGCGTCGTGCATGAGCGTCCTGACTCCGAGGAAGCGAATGCAGCCTCTGAGACAGTTACCGTGATGGAACTGCACCGCCGCATGGGGCATATCGCTCCCTCTGCTGCTCGTCGACTAGCGGAAAATGGGCTAGTCAGTGGACTGAAGTTCGACCTCTCTGGAGATGAGCCGACCTTCTGTGAGTCCTGCGTTTACGCCAAGGCTACCCGAAAGCCTATCGCCAAAGTCCGGGAGGGGGAGCGTGCTAAGGAGTTCGGAGGACTTGTGTTCTCTGACCTTTGGGGACCCGCTCCAGTTGCAACACTTCGAGGTCGCCGTTACTACGTCACGTTCACGGATGACAACACCCGACTCACCTATATGCACCTCCTACGTCAGAAGAGCGATACCTTCAGGGCCTACAAGGATTTTGAGGCCTGGTGCGATCGGCAGCTAGCGGCGAAGATTAAAGTTCTCCATTCAGATCGCGGTGGTGAATACAAGGACAAAGAATTTACCTTGTACCTGGCGAATTCGGGAACCGTGCAGCGATTCACTGCACATGACACCCCTCAGCATAATGGCGTTGCAGAGCGGCTAAACCGAACGATCTTGGAGAAGGTCCGGGCGATGTTGCACGAGAGCGGCCTTCCAAAGTTTTTATGGGGAGAGGCAGCATGTCATGCTGTCTGGCTGAAGAATCGCACGCCGACGAAGGTGCTGGACGGCATAACCCCTTGCGAGGCTGCAACAGGCAAGAAACCCGATCTGCGAAATATTCGCGCGTGGGGTTCTCGCGTCCTGGTCCGCAAAGAGCGTGGACACAAGCTCGGATGGCGTGTTGAAGAGGGCCGTTGGATGGGAATCGACGACCAGACCGAAAATGCATGTCGCGTTTACTTTCCAGCCACGAAGCGTGTCTCGGTGGAGCGTAACTATTATTTCCCTGGGTCTAATTCTGCGCCAACTCATTTCGAGGGGGAGGAAGAAAGTGGGTCACCCAGCGAAATGGTTCTGACGCAGCCTAGCATTCCAGATGCTGTGACAACCACATCAGAGCCCATCCACGCAGAGCCAACGCCACCCCCCCTGCCTCACGTCGAGCCTGCAGCACCTGCGAAACGCATCCGAAAGCCTAGTCAGCGCATACAGGACATTATCGATGGAAAAGCTTCGAGTTCTCACCGTCCGAGCGATCCCGCTATCCCTCGAGGAGTCCAAATGCCGACAGTTGCCGAGGAGCCTTCTATGTTTGAGGGGGAGGGATCAGCTGAGCAGATTCTCGCTATGATGGATGACGAAGAAACTCACGATCTCGCCATGATGATCAGCGATGTGATTGCGGAAGCCGAAGCCCTCGAACCAGCCTCACTAGCGGAAGCAAAACGTCGTCCTGATTGGCCGCAATGGGAGCAAGGTATTCGTGAGGAGTTAGCAACACTCCAAAGCGCGGGAACCTGGGAACTCGTCGACTTACCGGACGGAGCAAACCTTGTAGGCTCGAAATGGGTTTTTCGAGCGAAGAAGGACGCTGCAGGCAATGTTGTCCGCCACAAGGCCTGTCTCGTTGCCCAGGGTTTCTCGCAAGTCCCAGGCGTCGACTACTTCGACACTTACGCCCCTGTTGCGAAGCTCGCATCCATTCGAACTGTCCTCGCATTGTCAGCACGTCACGACCTCGAGCTCCACCAAGTCGACATCAAAGGAGCATACCTTAATGGTGAGCTCACTGCAGATGAAGTTATCTACATGCGTCAGCCACCTGGATATGCTTCAAACCCTCGCAAAGTCTGTCGTCTTCTGAAGACGCTCTATGGCTTGAAGCAGAGTGGACGTCGTTGGTACCAGAAACTCGTCGAGATCTTGGTCGATCGTCTTGGATTCAAGCAATGCGAAGTCGACCAGGCCGTTTTCTTGAGACGCAGCGGAGAGGATTTGGAGATCGTAGTCGTGCATGTTGATGATTGCACGATTGCTGCCACGACGAAAAGGTCTGATTACTAAGCTAAAGGCACAGCTTTGTGAACACGTCGAGATCACAGACTTGGGCGAACTCCACTGGCTACTCGGAATCGAAGTCACCTGCGATCGCGATTCACGCACAATTTCGCTCTCACAAAAGTCCTACATCGAGTCCATCACCCGCTGTTTTAACTTTGATGAACTCAAGCCCATCTCCTCGCCAATGGAACCTCATGTGAAGCTCACCACAGCCCAGTCCCCTTCCACCTCAGCCGAGTACGCAGCAATGCGACACATCCCATACCGTGAAGCAGTCGGTTCGCTCATGTACGCAGCACTCGGAACGCGCCCCGACATATCCTACGCTGTAACCACTAGGCAATGGCAGGGGTATACCCGCGGGTATCCACGACGTACCCGTACCCGTACCCGCGGAATACCCATACCCCCTCGACGGGTAGGGGTCCACTGACGGGTTCATGAATGTGGACCCGCGAGGTGACCCGTGACGGGTATACCCGCGGGTCTGATGTGTATACAGTATTTATAACAAGTAATCTACAAGACGACTGCAACAATGTGAGGGGCAGAGGGGCATGATGACAAGAGGACTCCGACAACGTGAGGGACCCACAACGACAAGACAACTGTGACAGCATGACGGGCCCACAAGAGTGGGCACCCATCGACGACAACAAGACGACTGCGAGTCTGCGACGACATGAGAGGTCCCACAACAGTGGGCACCCATCAAGGATGAGAAGACGACTGCAACGATGTGAGGGACCCACAAGAGTGGGCACCCATCGACGACAACAAGAGACTGCAAGTCTGGACGACATGAGAGGCACAGAGTGGGCACCATCAAGGACGAGAGACGATGCAATGATGTGAGGGACCACAAGAGTGGGCACCATCGACGACAACAAGACGACTGCGACAACATGAGAGGCCCACAAGAGTGGGCACCCATCAAGGACGACAAGACGACTGCAACAATGTGAGGGGCCCACAAGAGTGGGCACCCATCAAGGATGAGAAGACGACTGCAACGACGTGAGGGACCCACAAGAGTGGGCACCATCGACGACGACAAGACAAGTGGGACAACGTGAGGGACCCACAAGACGAGTGAGTGGTCCTGAAAACGAGCAGGAGGGACTGAAAACGCACGAGTGGGTCTGAAAACGAGCGGGTGCAGCTGACAAGCACAGGTAGGGCTGAAGCGAGTGAGTGGGGCTGAAAACGAACGGGAGGGTTACATCAATGTAATTGTCGTTGCGGCTGTGCGCGGAGTACTCGGGACTCATGTGAGGCGAGTCACGGCGCATGCACTTGGATGCGTGATCGTTGTAGCTGCGAAAGTAGTTAGTGAGTGGAAGCACAAAGAAAAAGAAAAACGTATGGCATGCATCGATGTCGTTGTCGTTGCGGCTGTGGGCGAACTCGCTGTCTGTAGATGCAACAGATAGTGGCGGAGGACTCAGGACTTAGGCAAGGTGATCACGGTGGGTGTGCACCTGCACGCGTGAATGTCGTAGCTACGAGAGTAGTTAGTTAGTCCTGGAAGATGAAAAGATAATCAGCGCGAAATCAACAATAAATTACTCACATACCAAAAAAGGTAATGGTCTTACCCTAACCCTTGCGGAGGGTACGGGTATGGGTACGGGTACAAGATATTGTACCCGTACCCATACCCTCTGTACCCGTACCCCTGACCCGCACGGGTTACCCATACCCGTGCTATTGCCTAGTAACCACCGTCTCTCGTTTCAGCAGCAACCCTGGGATGCCTCACTGGGAAGCCGTTCGACGTGTCTATCGATATCTACTCAGGACGAGGGGCTTGCGGCTGACATATGGAGGAGTTGAGAACGTCTTGACAGGCTATGCAGATGCCGATGGAAGCATGGCGGAGGACAGACGTGCAGTGTCAGGGTACGCTTTCCTTATTGACGGCGGCGCCGTCTCTTGGAGCTCTAAACGACAGGAAATTGTGTCCCTATCCACCACGGAGAGCGAGTACGTCGCAGCCACGCATGCTGCAAAGGAAGTGCTGTGGCTGCGCTCTCTCATCGGACAATTATTCTATCCCCTCGACGACCCCACTACCCTCTTCTCCGATAACCAATCCGCAATCGCACTCGCAAAAGACCACCAGTACCACGCCCGCACGAAGCACATCGACATCCGCTTCCATTTCATCCGCTGGATCATCGACGACGGCAAATTACGGCTCGTTTTCTGTCCCACCGCCGACATGATCGCGGACACGTTCACGAAGGCTCTCCCTTCCCCGAAAGTCAAGCACTTCGCGACCGAGCTTGGGCTCCGCACGGCTTGAGGGGGAGTGTTGGAATAACAAGCGCGTGGGAGCACCGAAGGTCCCAGCACGACGGTCCAACCCGTTTGACCCGCCGAAACTCCCGATTCAACTCGAGAAGGCCCAAGCGCCTGCTACCATTGTTCCCTTTTATTCCCTTGTATTTTCTTACTTTCCTTGTGCCACTCGTCTCAGATTACGCATCACAATAGACGACTCTCGTATATATACTGCTCGTAGATACATTGGCACCTCAGTTGATTGCTATCAAACGCGCGACTGAGGTGAGATACTTACAGTTATATTGTTTTTATTCATTCACTCACATACTCGTAGTTAAGCTACTTCGTATAGGTGAATATTACTAGTTGATTGCTATCAAACGCGCGACTGAGTTAAGCTACTTCGTATAGCCGCGCACTGTTTAATTCTTTCATTATCATCATGTTGTAATTCTGAAAAAGAAATGTCATTATGTTATCAGCAATATGGTATTTGGTAATCAGTTATACTTACCAATCAAACCAACCTCATGATGATATATAATGATATTTTATGATAAGTTATTGCTCAATTTGCTTCATCTTGATGTTCAATTACCTGTATCTATCATAACTGTCATTGAACAACCTACCAGTAGCCAGAGGTGTGGGAAATTTTTTGTAAGCACTGTATAGTTGTTAGTTTATAAACCCATCCTTCTTGACTTTCTAAGTTTCTTCACTCTTGTCTCTGAGTTCTTACTCAGGTCAGAACATCAGATTGAACAATAAGTTCAGTGCATTGGCGACGTTATCAAGAGAGTGAGTTTCTGATGGTGGACCTCGCGGAAGCGTGCATATCTGTGGTAACAGCAGACAAAGCAAGGGGGTGGTTTAAAGATTGTGGTATCTGTAGCTACTGTCGTTATATCTTTCGAAAACTATCAGGATGTGTTCGTGGTCTCAGCAAAGGTGGACGAAGAATATTGAGGAAGCCTGGCCATGTCCAGCACAATGCCCAACACCAGAAAACACCTCTTGATCAGAGTTGTTGCCATTGTCACCCTCGCCGTCTGACGACAATGCATCATTTGTCCTCTTGATTGCTTCAGTAACATCAGAGAAACGGTGAAAAAAAGCTATACCATATATAGGATTATCCTTTATAAATACTCTATAATTAACATCAGAATGATACACACCAGCTCATGTCAGATAAACCTGGACTAAGATGAGAGCATAGATAAAAAACCTATCAGTCATAGGGTGCAGTCAATATACATCTATGTGATTAGTATAGATCATCAATATCTGCAGTGTCATAAACAACACTATGATTGTGTTTTCATATATGATCAGTTTCAAAAGCTTACATAAATTATCTAGCACTATCTTCTTCACCAGGGAATATCTTTTGTTCATCATGTTTTAAAAAATAAAAAATATTGTACATCATTCATAAGATCACTCATATTTATCCTTGTGTAAAACATAAGAGAAGTCTTATTCTGCAAAGAGTATCATAACTATCTAGAGCATCATAGACTACCAGCATTATAGACTACCATATAATCTAGAACTACAGACTACATAAAAAACAATCAAAAGAACACTTACAAATGACATCACACATATAAGTGGACTTACCAATTTGTGAATCAACAACTTACCTTGTTGGTAGTGAC
>MU123705.1:0-355837 GCA_014904935.1 Melanogaster broomeanus | reverse complement strand
TAGACATGTTTGAAAAATAGGTCAGCCATGCCTGCAGCATCAATAGTGGCGTGGCAAGGGGGTGAAAATTGCCCCCTTCGAAAGGCCATGGTCTACCACGACCATAACGGAATCAAAACCGGCAGAGAGGGGTAGCCCGGTGATGAGATCAACAGAGACCTGCTGAAAAGGGCGGGAGCAGGCAGACGGAATCGGAGAGAGAGCGGGCACCGTAGGGTGGGTGTTCACTTTGGAGCTTGGCAGGCGACACAGCCAAGGACAAACTGGCGAACAAAAGTGGAAAGGCCAGGCCACCAATAGTCCCGAGAGACCAGGGCAAGAGTGCGAGTAATGCCGGGATGACCGGCAGACAGTGAGTCGTGTATGGAAGCTACGAGGGCAGCGACGGTCGGGAGCAGGGATGTACAGTCGATTCTTAAAATAGAGATGAGAACCATCGAAGTCCCAATCAGAGCGTGTCGCTCCGAGGGAATAAAGACGTGTCGCTTTTCCATAGCACGAAGGGCAGAAAGGACTAACGGATCATCCGGGGTAGAGGAGCGAATTCTGTCGGAGAGTTCGAGGTCAATTCGACGTGTGAAGAATGATTCAGGGAGGAGAGTCACATCCTGGTTATCGGGGGTGGTATCAGAGCCGTCCTTGCGGGACAGGGCGTCAGCGGGGCCCATTTGGGAACCCGGAGTGTGCACAAACGTGAGATCATAGTCGGCGAGGGTAAGCATCCACCGAGCTTGTCGGCGGGAAAGTTTCTGTGGTGAACGGAAATAGGTGAGGTTCTTGTGATCGGTGAGAACCGTGACTGTGTGGGCGGTACCCTGGAGGTACTGGCGCCATCCCTTTCAGGGCACGGATGACCGCAAGAAGTTCACGATCATAGATGTCATAGTTTCGTTCAGCGGGAGAGAAACCTTCGGAAAGGTAAGCGCAAGGGTGGAGATCACCATTCGCATCCTTCTGTATTAGGACGCCGCCCGTAGCCGTGAGTGAGGCGTCGGTCATAATAGAAAAGGGTTTCGACGTATCGGGGAGGAGAAGGATGGGGCGTTCCATGTACAACGTCTGGATTTGTCGGAAAGAACGTTCACAATCGTCCGACCACAACCAAGGGGTAGTCTTCTTGGTAAGGTCAGTCAGGGGGCGGGCGAGGTTGGAGAACGAGGGAATGAATCGTCGATAGAAGTTACAAAATCCAAGGAACGACCGGACTTCTTTAACGGTAGAGGGGGTTTTCCATGAGGCGATAGCCTCGAGCTTTACCGGGTCCATCTTAACGGCTCCTTCTTTGAGGATAAGACCCAGGTAGTCCACTTCTTTTGCATTGAACTTGCACTTTTCTAGCTTAAGGTACAAGTCATGTTCTTTCATTCGGCGGAGAACCTTCATGGTTCGTTCGTGGTGAAGAGCGGGATTGGCGGAATGGATCAAAAGGTCGTCCATGTAGATAATCAGCCACCCTTCGGCGATGTAATCGGCAAAGATATGGTCCATGAATGCTTGGAACGTCGGAGGGGAATTACAAAGTCCGAAGAACATGACGGTGGGTTCGAAAAGACCAAAAGGCGTGATGAATGCTGCTTTCCATCGATCCCCTGGCTTGATCTGGACGTTATTATACCCCCATCGGATGTCCATCTTGGTAAAGACTTTTGATCCTTTGACTTTGTCGACGAGATCGGAGATGAGGGGAAGGGGATAGGCGTTCTTGACAGTATGGGAATTCACATAGCGATAGTCTTGGCAGGGACGAAGGGATCCATCCTTCTTAGATACAAAGAAGAAGGGAGAAGCCTGAGGTGACTTCGAGGGTTGAATTTTGCCAGCTGCTAAATTCTCATCAACGAACGCTTTACACGCTTCCAATTCCTTCGGGTTGAGGGAGTACGCCTTGGCGACTTTCGGGACGAAGGATTCGTCTAGGTCGATAGCATGATCAAAGGATTGGGAAGGAGGAACGTGATCGGTGGATTTTTTTTTCAAAAATACTGGAGAACTCTTCATACTCTGGGGGAAGGGTCTGCTTCTGTTTCTTTTCTTCGGCTGCGGCTGCAAGATCGGTGGATAAGGTAGTAGCGCGGAAATGACGATTACGCGATCTCAATCTTTTTTGATAGCATTGAGCTAGCTTGAAATCGGGATCAAGGGCGAGATATTTAATTAGGTAACGCTGGGCAACCGCAGCGTCGGTGTCGTGTCGAGGGATATGAGGGAGATCAGGGAAGGTTAGTACACCTGCTCCCCAGTCGACGATCGGGTTGTGTTCCTTGAGCCATGGCAGGCCCAAGATCACGTTCTCCTTTCCACAGTTCATGACGTAGAAAGTTTGTTCGATTTCGTTGTCTCCAAGCCTCAACGTGAGGGTGGTGGAGTATCGTATCAATCCGCCGATATTGGTGGAACCGTCGGCATTTCGAGGTCTGAGCGGTTTGGCAAGCTGTTTCATCGGGAGTCGATGTCGAAGGGCGAAGTGATGATCGACGAGGGAGGCGCCAGCTCCACTATCTACTAGGGCGAAGGTGTCGACGATTTTTCCTTTCTGGGTAGCGAAAATGCCAAGGGGAATACGCATAGATTGGGCAGATTTTTGAGCTACAATTACAGGAGGATTCGTAGGAGGTGACTGCGTCGAATCAGACCTCCGATCTAAAAATTCTGGGTGCGTACGGAGACACAAGCTATGTCCATTTCTTCATCGGCATCGTTATTTTTGCCGGAATCTTCTTCTTCTTCTTCGAAGCATGCCTTGAGGACATGCATAATTTCTTTGTCGGAGATCTTTCGCTTGGACTGGAGATCTTTGAGGAATGAGGGGACGGGAGAGGTGGTAGCGGCGCGGACAGGAACGCGAGGGTTGAAAGGGGTGGACTTCGGTTTAGGGGAATCGCCCTTTTTATGGTCTCGCGAAGTATGGCCCTGTTGCTTGCATACGAAGCAAAGTCCTTTTCTCATACATTCGGCACGTTGAGCGGGAGAAAGTCTGACGGCATCAACGTCCATAGCGTTGGGATCTTTGGGAGAGGATCGCGGGGTGTTGTGGAAATAATGATTAGGGCATCCCTGGAGGGCGCGGATTTTCTGGTTCTGGATGTGGAAGTGTTCAGCACGTTCGATCCACTTGTCGAGGGTTTCGGGGACATTGTCCATCCCGAGGATGCGAGAGGCTAGAGCGTTGTTGAGTCCACTGGCATACCAAGATATAAGGGCTGCTTCGTCGGTAACCTGGGAGCGGGCAGCAAGGAGAGAAAACTCAGAGTTAAACTTCTCCAATGATCCACATTCTCGTTGCTTGAGAGAGGTGAGCTTGGTCAAGGCGTTGCCTTTGACGTCTTTGGTAGTGAACGTGCTACGGAAGGCGGCGACAAAGTCGGTCCAGGTTCCGTAGGTCTTGTCCCTTATTGCTTTTTCATAACGTGCCTCGGCCCAAGAGGCTGCCGTCCCTTTGGTCATGAAAGAGAGCGCAGCAATAACCTTCTTGTCGTCGTCAACATAGACGGCGCTGTTCAGGGAGAAATAGGCGTTGCAGGAAAAGATCCATCGCAGCGCATCGCTTGGTGATCCATCAAAGATGGCGGGAAGGCCAGCTTTTAGTTCAGTAGCTTTCGACATCGCGCTAGAGGAGGGGGTGGTCCTCGAGGTACTGGTGATTGTCGATATCAGGGGGGGATCGGTATTCTTCGGGGTGACTGGAGAGATTTGTCTCGGAGTCAGGATCAAGTTTCGGATGGTTTCGTTGAGGGGGTCTCTCGTGGGTGATTCTTCCTCGTCTTCGGGTTCGCCAAACTCGAGTTCTTCTTCGTCAGGTTCTTCTTCTGATTCAGGAGGGACGTCTCTGCGATCGTCGCCCTCAGCCGCGCGTTGCTTAGCGCTTTTCTTGGCTGTCTTTGGAGGGTCCTTAGAATAAGGTGCTCCAACTTCCCTGGCTAGGCGATGGGAAGGATCTACGCGTGGTCTAACCGGTCCTGGTGGTGGAGCGGGTCGGGGTTCTTTTGAGGTGGAGGGTCTAGCTTCCTTAGAGGAGGAAGAGTCTCCGAAGATGTTTAATTCGGACCACGTCTTGGCGTTCGGGGTGGGATAGGCTGCACAACGGCAGTATCGATTAAGAGTTTAGATCTTTTGTTACGCGGGTTGAGACAGGAAGGTCTCGGCCTGCTAACAACGACGAGCCCGGGTTCGTCCGCAAGAGTAAAGCTCTTGAACGGGTTCCAGACTAAGATCAGAGATCGCTATTACTGGCTAGCGACAGGCCACTGGGAGCTAGCAAGCTGAGTTGTCTTGAAGTCTCGATGAGCTGTAAGCTGTATGATTGCGTAGATCTAAACTAGAGAGCTACTACAGCGAAGTAGCTACCTTTTATAGTACTCAAGACGACGCACAGACCATGTCCTTGATAAGGACTCTAAGTACAATAGGTAACTCGTGGAACGTGATGGAAGGAATCCCAGAGATAAGCTGGGTACACTGGTAGAGTGGTTGATAAAGGAAATGGGGACTTAGGTAAGGTGGCTAAGTCACATGATGGTACAGTTGGACAGGGGTCAGGGCGTGTATAGTACAACGAGAGAAAAACCGTAACAGAGATGTGCTGTTCATGGATTACAGAGGCATAGTCGGCAATCTCGTGTGTTGGGGATTCGTGAATGAGGGCCTCCAGGTCGGCCATGACAGAGCCTAGAGGCTTGTAGAAGCCTGGAGTAGCCTCTTAGGACACTGGTAGGACTCACTTCACCTGTTCATGTTAGATTATCCTCCCAGTGTCATATACTCTTCTCTGAGACATCAAAAATCTCTCCAATCTCCTCGCGTGACCAACCAGCATCCCAGCATCCCAGAGTTCTAATGCTCTTTTTTTAAGTCGGCTGATATTTGTCGATACACCATGCATATTACTGTGCATCATTTGATGGTCAGAGGAGGTGCAAAAGGACAGAGTCGAGTGTATGTATTTTAATGATGTTTTGAATTTTTTGAATTTTCAAACAGGCGTTTCGCGACGCGGACATGAATTTCGGAAACAGCTGTAGTCATCTTGTGCATGAATTTTTTGTGTCAAGGCTTCGCGCGATTTTTTTTTCCGTTGGGCGAGCAAGTTTGTTGCGAATCAAAGAAACTTTAGATTACACGTTTTGGTGTGCTACGATGGGATGACTCCCTGGCCCAACATGCCTTACTCGTGCCTCAGCATACCTTATGCATCGAAAACGGATCCAGCACCTCATAAAGGGACTTGTCGCCTCAAAAATGGGCCCGTCATCTCAGGACCGGCCCTGTCGCCTCACGAACGGACCCACCGCTTCACAAACGGAACCACAGCCCCCACAGATGGACCTGTCACCTCAAAAGTGTCCCACTGTCTCAAAAATGGACCCAACGTGTCGGGGACGGGCCCACTGTCTCAAAATCGGACCCATCGCCTCAAGAGCGACCCCGCCGTCTCAAAAGTGGTCCCAATTCACCCGAAGTGTCGAAAACGGGCCCACCGCCTTGAAATCGGACCTGTCGCCTCAAAAGTGACCCCGTTGTCTCAAAAGTGGTCCCAAAGTATCGAAATCTGACCCACCGCATCACGAATAGACACGTCATCTCAAAAGCTGTCCCATCTCAAAAATAATCATGTCGCCTCGAAAGCGGACTTGCTGCATCAAAATGGACATGTTGCCTCAAATACGACACCGCTGTCTCAAAAGCAGACTCGACTTGACCCACCGCATCACGAATGGACTTGCCGCCTCAAAAATGGATCCCGCCGTCTCGAAAGCAGACATGACATGTCGAAAACGGACCTCACCTCCACCCACGCATTTTTTTACCCCATCCACACGTTTTTCACCCCACCCGCTCCTTTCTATCCCTGTTTTTTTTCAGCCCCGGCTTGTTTCTGAAATTATGTTGTATTGTTAGTATATGGGCATTGTGAGCCCTGCTTACAGGTAGTGAACTGTACAGTTCTGTACAGCTGGCCACAGTACGATAATTAAATGTGATGAGCTGTCCAGCATTGCATAGCTCTGTATAGCTCAAACCAGTGAACGAGCTATCATCGATCCCAATCTGCAAAAAACATCGATCCGATAGTTGTGCTCAAACTCTCTGTCGGAAGGCTGAACGTCTCAATTTTTTGTCGCTTGGTGAATGCACTGTTCATCCCGTCTTCGCCGTAGATGAACTGGATGAGATATCCAAGCGAGTTGCGCACCGTCTCGTCGTAGCACACCAAAACATGTAATCTAAAGTTTCTTTGATTCGCAAACAAACTTGCTCGCTCAACGGAAAAAAAATTTGTGCGAAGCCTTGAAACAAAAAATTCGCGCACAAGATGACTAAAAAAAAAGTTCAATCGCCACAAAATTCACGCTGATTTATTTGGTGTTTGGAGCATCATATGCACTCCCCTAGTCTCGTTTCCCGACATTATATGTGGGCACGCTGCATATGCAGTAAGGGAACACAGCCACATCGGACTTTGGAGTCGGAGGCAAAATTCTGGTTAAGTTCTGTCAGGTTTTCGTGCCCTATAACATCTAGTGCACTTCGTATAGTAGGGGGTAGATCGACCATGTGACAGTGTAGATAAACCTAAGTTAAAGTATGTTGGTCACATCGCATCACTCATCACAGTCTGCTTCTTTCCTCACGAGGTCAATGGCCCCTGTTCAATCTTGCATTGAAAGTCATCAGAGAACCAATGAACAATCTGCCAGAATACTCCAGACAGCACGTGAAGATGCGAAGAAAACAAAATATGATTCCAACGCTACACAAGACATAATCTGTAAAGAGTTTCATGCACGGTTTAATAATCATATACCTTATGACTGGCAACTTGACGTTGCGGAGGCATTGGTCCTTGGACTTGACTGCTCGGTCATAGCAGGAACAGGAGCCGGCAAAACGATGCCCTTCATCATGCCTCTGTTTGCCGAACCAAGCAAACACGTATTGATTATATCCCCACTCAATGCTTTAGAGGAAGATCAGGCTAGACAGTTCAATGAGATGGGTTTGTGTGCAGTTGCTGTCAATGGGGAGACTTACAGTGATGCACTTCACAAGGTGAGCTGGCTCACTAACTTCACTGACTCTGACTCAGCTAAGTGCTGATGGTAGGATCTGAAGTCACGGAAGTACCGAGTCATCCTAACGTCACCTGAGATGTGTCTCAAGGATGATCGTTTTCGTCAGATTCTCGGCAACCCAAAGTTCTCGTCTCACCTTGCAGCCATTGTTATCGACGAGGCCCACTGTATCTCGCAGTGGGGTGACAAATTTCGTGACGAGTACTCGAAGCTTGGCACTATCCGTGCCCTCATCCCTAGTCGAGTCCCATTCCTGGTTACATCAGCGACATTACCTCCTCTTGTCCTCGCCCAAGTTTGCACAACAGTGCACATCCAAACCTCGGTTTCATATCATGTTGACATAGGAATTGACCGGCCAAACATTAGCTGGGAATGTCGGCGCATGAAGGGTGCAATATCGGACCTTCAATCCCTGTGCTTCCTACTTCCAAAGAGCTGTGGAGGAGATGGCAAGGAAGGCGAGCTACAACAGGGTTTGGTGTTTGGTGACAATATCAACGAGCTAATGATGGGAATGAAATTCCTACATGAAAATGCCCCAGAACATCTGCGACATCAGATCGTATGCTATAACTCCCATCGCATAACTTGCTCGAAGTGCTTGGTATTGAGGTTATATCGAGAAGGGCGGATAAAAATTTTGTTTACGACAGAAGCTGCGGGAATGGTGAGTTCATTGTTTGCGAAAGAGACGGTAGCTTACCAAAGGTGCATAGGGTTGTGACATGCCCCATATCGAGATTGTTGTCCAGTTTATGGTACTGAAGTCATTATCTATTTGGATGCAGCGTGCTGGACGGGCAGGCAGATCTCCATCGATGCAGGCAAGTGCCATTCTGTTAGTCCAACCATCAGTCTTCCAGGAAAAGAACAAGAAAAAGAAAGACCCTGATAAACCAGGGCAGATGGAGTATGTGAAAATGGTAGATGAGCCGCTGTGTTACGACCTATCATAGATGATGGTCCCTACACATAAATAGGCGTCAAGCCAGTCGCTAACCCTACGATCCGGGGAGCCGTCACCCAATGTACATCTTTAGGGATGATACAAGTGAATTAGACTGAGGTACTACGGTACAACAGGCTACGTACTTATACTACAGTGGAGGCTATGCTAGAGCCTACCCTAAGGTGCTGCGTATCTAATAATAAGTAAAGCTATGTAGAATGGAAGTGTCCGTGATATGCATATAGTATGGAAGAGAAGCATAATAATGGAAGAATACGTAAATAGAATGGAATGGAAGTCTATCGTAATGTGAATGATGAACATAGTGAAATGGAAATGTTCGTGAAGGAAAGTGAAAGGGAGGTTTCGTAACACGCTGAGAGCATGGATTGAGGCTATGGAATGTCGACGTGATGTCGCAGACGAGTACTTCAACAGTGGTGTTAAGCGTAAATGTACGTACACAGTTCATTCGATTTGGTATTTGTGTGCTTCACCAATAGCCAGCTCCCACAGGTGTTTGTTGTGACAATTGCCTTGCACGCCTTCCACCGCCACGTCCAATCACCCCACCCAACCGTCCAAGCTCTAGAATTAGTGCAACCGCTTCCACACCCAGCAAAACGCCACATCAGAACGGCAAGCGTCCCATGCTGGCAGGGATCTCCAGCGCTCATCACGGAGACGGGCCCAATCTGTCGAAGGGACCCGCAACTCGCCGCGACGAGAAGCTCAAAGGCGCCAAAACTCTACTCACTCAGTGGCGATATGAAGCATGGAAGGCACACTGCTCAAAAGCCCCATATGGGCCACAAGGCCTCCTGCCAGATGAGATCTTGAACAAGATCGCATTGAGCACACGCCTGCTGACGGTGGAAGACCTCAGGGGCACCGGCTGGGGTCGTTGTCCCATCGACCGGCACGGAGCAGCGCTGCTCGAGGTTTTAGCAACATACGACAAGAAGTTTGATGAAGTGAGGGAGATCGAGAAGGCGGAGAGGGCAGAGGCGAAGAAACAAGAGATGGCGGAAAGAAGAGCAGCACAGCAGGCAGCTGTGAAGGCCGAATGTGAATGAGCCAAGGCGTTGAAGGCGAGTCTACCCAAACCCCCTCGACCATCTTGCACTAGGAAGCCCACCGCACTAGCAAGTTCAACTGCTCAAAATACGGGACAGCTCGTTATGATTCCTCAGCCACACTGATCTGTCCCCAACTCTTCATTCGAGAACATACCTTCTACTCCCATTTCCTTGTCTATGATACCAACACCTCAGGCCCAGCTCACACCAACTCCACCACATAGCCAAATACCACTCGATTATGCATCTCTTTTTGGTGATCCTTACAGCAGCCTCTGAGCACAAGCTCGTCTTGCACTGCAGACACCCCAAACCCCACTGACACCCGCTGCACCTACTGATGCCGCTCTTGACTGCCGCATGCTACATGTCCCTCCGCTGACATCTACTGCCACTGCCACTGCCGCTCTCAACCATCGCACGCCAAACGTTCTCGGCTACCAAGCACCTGCTGCTGTGCTATGTATTGCTCCGCAGACAGCACCCTGGACTGCAAGTCTGCTGACACCCACAGCCGCAGCTGTGTCTGCATTACATGTTTCAACTACAGACTGTCGAAATCACATTCGCGCTTCTAAACATGGTGTTTAAGTGTAGCTATTCTACTACCCATACCTCAGTTGTAGCCCGTGCATAAGATCGGTTACTCCACCAGCTTTTGATAGTTTGTTTAGTCTCCAAGTCTGCTGCACCCTGGCTAATGAAATCCTCGGCTTTATTTTTATCAGGTGATTTAAGCTGTCGGCCCTCCTCGTACATGTGAATCCCAGACTGGACATATTGTTCCACAAGCTTGGCTACGTCACCTGGACCTCACGTTACATAAGGCTTCTCAGCTTGCTGAACTGTGTGGGAGTGGTATGCTAATTAGCACCATATTTGCATTCTCCCACTCACCCCCAATAATACCCCCAATAAAAGTGAATATCCTGCTTTTGGAGAGTACCTAAAAACAGAATAAACCGAGCATTGCCACAGCCCACGTCATCCGGGATGACCCCGATGCCTTCCACACCAGGCACCAACGCTACCCCACAGCCACGCTGCTCCAGCGCTTGCCATACCGCATCCCAGCATGCTTGCTCGCTGTCTCCCATGGTGCCCACTCAGCATCTCCTCTATCTCCCTCGTTTCTCTATCATTTCCCGTCGCGCTTGGAGCGTTTCGACATCATTCGACAGAAGGAATACATCGGTGACACTTATCTATTGCCCTTTTGCTACTTTCCCCACTCGTCTGGCCAATGATGATAGCTTGAACATCACATGACCTCGTTGACAACACGTACCCCTTTGCTTTTTCCTTACCAACACCGCATGGACCACTCATTTTTCGGTTTTCCTTGCTTTCTTCTCTGCCAGGCTGCAAGATGCCACCAGCCCACACGCCCGGCATCTCTCGCTCCGTCAGGTTGGTTGTAGGGAGTTCGAGGACAGGTGCATGAGCAGCAGCCAGGAACCTCAGCCAGTCCCAACTAGTGACAGAACGCCACAAACGCCAGGAGCGCTATGCCATGTCTCTAGCTGGCCTTAGTGTGTAATCCCAGGTTATTCTTCAAGACATCCAGAACCCAAACAATGACGGACATGACACGCTCTATCAAGAAGACAATACTGTCTTACAAGACAACCCAGACTCTCCTTGGGAAACCCTCCCTGATGATCTCCAACACAACCGTTCTTTTCTCTGTGCTCTGAGAGACAACGCTGATAGCCAGTAGGTGCTACATTTACTCGCCCGGTAAACTTCTGACCATTTAACAGATGGCACATTCCCAAAGATCACCACACCTGGCGACACCGGCTTCAGCGTGTCCAGGCCAACTGGACCCCACTTCTCAGTACACTCGTTGAGAGCTTTCTCAACTTCCAGCGTGGCCAACGACCCTCATCACCACCTAGCAATGCTGAAGAAGAAGCCTCGTATGATTTTACAATACCATGCATCAACATATACACGGTTGCCACTGAGGTTACCATCTCCCGCTCAGCAACAGTCTCAAACCCCGTTGAAGCACTGGTGCTCAATGGGTACTTGTCCTCAACACCACATTCCCCCACTATTGCAGTATCTTTCTCCACTCTTGAGCTGTATCATCGACTTCGCCTCCGCAAGCCGTCCTTCAGTGTTGAGGCATTCGCCAAGGTTATCTGTGACATTTACAAGGTATGATGACAAGCCAATCAGTTGTTCCACTGGCTGACATCAGATGGGTCAGTTTCCTTATCGCCGCCGCTATCACACCGTCCTTGCCGATACCTTCGACATTTACCTCACCATCAGACGCCAAGTTGATACCCAAGTCAAGGAAGCCCTGGGCCGCAATTCCACTGAGTGGCGTGTACAGAATGCTTGCCCTGCATGTTGTTATGAGGTAATGTTCCTCGTTCGTGGACCTGTCATCGAAGTCTCACTACAGCTCTGCAGCTCAATGACGAGCCTGAGCTGCACTATTCCCGCCTCTTCGCATTTGATGGGAACAATTCCCTCTCATGCATGGCCTTGCTGGGCGACCGCGAGGTGGGTGACCAGCGTGTATTCAAGAGCGACTACTTTCTGGATGCCGAGTATGTGAACAAGTTTGCTGATGAAGTTCAGGAGCGCCGTGAAGACATAGGGTCTCATGGCAATGCTATGGGCCGGTCAGATACTGTTGCTGAGGCTGATGCTGAGGTGTCCCTCCCTCTGTCGAGTTGTGTGGAGCACTGGAAGGCGGCAGCAGCAGATGCTAAGAAAAAGAGCTGGGGTATATTCGAGGAGACGGGTGTCTTTGCCAGTGCCTGCCGCCATGGCATGATCTTGTGGATTGTAGACATGGTTCGGAGCGGGGAGCTGTCTGTATCATTGTGAAACACTGTTGTATGACCGTCTGATTGTATTTTTTCTCTAGTTTCAAATACCCTCTTGCAATTGTCAACAAGGCACTCGAGGTGCTTGGTCCTCGCCTACTCATAGGTTATGACATTGGGTGCAAGTTATCGGTCATGGTCGGCTCAAGTTCCCTGCGCTCCAAGTTTGAGGACTCAGAATCTCGTCGATGCGTCGATGCGTTTCATGGCTACTCGCACAGCTATGCCTGCCAAGACAAAAATCATTCCAATGTCATTATAGGAGCGGGGCTCAAGGATTTCGGTGTCATGGAGCGCATATTCAGTTCATCTAACCAACTTGCTGCTGTCACATGCTATGCATCTGCCTACAACCACTGACTTTTTATCGATGCTTTTTTCACACAGTGGGATGAAGACCGTTACCTCAACCTCAGCATCATGCTGTATAGGCATTACACACAAGCACTGAAGATCATCAAAACGGAGACCGTTGCAATTGACAAAGCTAAACGCTCTCTCGGAGTTACTGATGAAGACATTCGGCAGTGGAGAACCGAGCAGTCTGACTACCTCAAGATGAGCAGTGGGGAGGCAGAATGGAATGTGCACGCAGTGGCATATGTGGAGCTGCTCCAGAAACTCAGGGCAGCAAGGTATGTATGTACGCTACTCGTATGACATGTCGGTGACAAAAGATTTGATCACAAGGTCAACTGTGGAGACCTCTGGATCAGCATTTATCAGTGCTACGCCGACAAACTACGAGTTTATTTCCCCCTCTTTCACTCCCAACACCAGCATGTCATACTATACCAACCTTTCCCAGACGCGCAAGCTCGAGACTGCTCATCGTCAGGCAGCTGAGCGCTATGATGAATTGCTTCGTGAGGTGATCGCATTAGAGCTGAAGATGGGGATTGTGCGGCGGTGGGATGTCTTTGATCGCCAGTACATGGAGACAATCAAGTATATCTCACGACAGAAGTATCGCCGTGCATTGAACAACCTGCAGCGTTTGGTCGTTCTCTGACTATTCGAACTTCACAAGCTTAATCTTTCTCAGAGCGGTAAGTCTGCCTTTTCATTGCAAGAAGCATGTTGTTTGATTCCTTTTAGGATATAAAATGCAAATGCATATTGCCAAATCTCTCCAAACACGTTGCAAGGCCATCCAAACAGCACTAAAAATTTACAATGAGGCCGCCGTTGAGATCGGCCAGCCAACTTTAGATTGGTCGAAGGTCTCTCACTATGCCTTTTTAGAAGAGTTTACCCTGCTGGAAGAATCCGCGCAGGATATCCGTGGGCAACGATGGACAGAGCCAGCTGTGCGAGAACTCATGAAACAATCACTTCGAGTCGAACATGCACACGAGGAGATCATCCGCTGCAATGTCGAGCTCTGCCGCTTACATACCGCCATTATTGATGAAGAGCAAGAATTCACGTCTGTTCTTACCCAACTCAGCACGGTGGGAGATCCTATTCATGGTGCAGTCGCTGAATTTTGTGAGCGACGCAGGAGGATACATGCACATGTCCTCGCACGTGTTCTTGCAGTGTATGAGCTGGATGGGTTCTCCGGCAACCCCGGTGTAGGTGTCCAGAAAGGTTCCATGGCCAATGAGAAAGTGGATGACACTAATGGCCTCGTTGAAGAGTGTTAAAGTCCGATCTACTTCCAACTCGCTCCGGGAACTCCGGAGGTTGCGCGGGTAGGAAAGGGAGAACGAAGTAGGAACAGAGTTTGTTGGAGGGGCCGGAGTTTGTCGGGAGACGAAATGGACTTGGCTTCAACTTATGTGTTGTGCCCTTGCCCGAGTTTAGTCCAAGGATTTCGGAGGTAGTAAGATCAGAGTGACGACAAGGGAAAATCCCAATGAAGTCTAAGGGATTAGGAAACGAAGATAAGTTTGGGGTGAGACTTAGGGAGATCAGGAGAGAGCAGGAGGAGTGACTTAAGATGATATTCGAACTGCAGAACTAAGGAGGAGTTACAGGAGTTTATATACTACGGAGAGAGAACATAAAAATAGAAGTGTAACTACAGTGACAAGTAAACACGAGGTGAGCCGGAGCTCCGAAGCGGGACAAAGCGGAAATGTCATGGAGATGTCAAGGGGAGAATCGGAAGTGTCAAGAGAACAAAGGGAAGAACAAAGTTGGAATGGTGAAGGTTATTGACATGAGAAGGAGAGAATGATGGGGAGATGGAACGGAGAACATGAGGCATCGATAAGGATAAAGATCTTAGATAGGGGAGATGAGGACCGGAGAACCGGAGAGGTCATGTTGATACAGGTGGACGTGGTATAGCCATCGGAGTATGTCCGGAGACGTCGGAGGGATCCAGAGTTGAATGCGCGGATCTGGGATATGACAAAGAGGAACATCGGAATATTGATGATGAAGACGGTAATGATGCTGGCGGTGGACTTGAAGATGACGCTGCACGTGATATGGGTGGATTGATTGATTATGTTTCGGGACTACCAGTACTTGCAGCATGAATGTACTACATACCGCTCTGAATTACGAGTATTTTCTCTGAATTTTGATGCCAATGAAATGATACTTCTGAAGTACTATAGTCGGCAGCTGAGCGCTGATTGATTGATCATCGCAACTTGCGAGCCACTGGCATCAGTGATTACCTCACTTCCTCTCTCACTCTTCCTCTACTCACCGACCACTCACCGACCACAACACTTGCACTCAGCAAATTTCTCAACTTTTCTATGTACTGCTATGTGGTTGGGGGGACTTCTCCCAGTTTTAAAACCAAATGGTAAGTGGATTCATTCACTGTCGGGCGAGTTACCCACTGATTAACAAAGGCCGTTCATTGCATCTGGCAGTAAAACTCCACCGTTTCCGATTGCAATTTACTGCCATTCTGACAATCATGTCTCACAAATGACTGAACTGAATGCGCTTATCGAGAAGATCGACTTGAACAAACCCACTCTCACCATTGCTACATCAGTTGCCAACGTCACTGGCTCGATGTTTCCAGACCATGATAGATGGTATCCAGTGGCAAAAGGACGATACACAGGGATCTATGTTGATTGGTGAGCACAAGAAATATGACATTGGCATGCTTACTTCCTATTACTTTTTAACAGGGATGACGCACTACCCGAAGTTAATGGTCGGTCAGACTGGCACTTCCAGCGCGTTGCAACTTTTTGTGACACGCTTGTCTTCATGATTACCAAAGGCAAGATTACAGAAGCTGCAAATATTCCACCCCAGGGCAGCGATGTTCAGACGGCCGAGTTGTCCGATCAGCCTATGCTGCCGGCTTTGCAAGTCTACCGGCCTAACCCCCCCAAAAGACATTCTTCCTCCACTACAAAGCCATCCCTCACCCCCATGCCTGAATTATCCCTCACCCCATCATTCAAACGGCTCTCTGTTCAATCAGGCTCAGCGTCACGGACATCATCATTGCGCTCCACTGTCAGCTCTGTCTCTCCATCAACAATTAGCAATTCTCCTCCCTACACACTTCACACCGCACGAGTGACAGAACAACAGCCATCAGCCAGAGCTGGCGTGCCTGTATTTTGTTTCATCCGTTCGCTTCAGGGTGTAGTTGGCCAGATCGTGTCAGCCAAGGATGATCTTCCCGAGTCTGACTACCCTCCATATGGGATTCTTGGCTTCCCTGCAGAAAAGTACCTCAAAGTGCACGGTTATAAGGCCTCAGCAGTATGGTCCATCATATATGCATTCAAAGAATCTTATGGCCCTCACCACTTCATCACTTTGTTGTGTCTGAAGGGTATGCCTCAACTCGAGGTCGAGTATCTCTTTGAGCTTATCACGGGACGTGGGTTGTTCTTGTCGGAGGATGATGTGTAGATAAGATTTTGTTGTATCACATCTTAGCGAACTTACGTCTTGCTTTGTTGTTCGTCTCCAGCATCAGCTTGGTATGTTTTTACGTTTTTACCAATTTTCCAGTTGTGCACGTTTGCTGTCGAGTTCTCAGTCCCATGGCTGTCACCAAGTCTTCTTCGCAGTGCTACCTCAAGATACAGCAGGCCAGTGCTCGGACACCTTGGCGCTGCCGTTTTAAAAAGAAAGTTATACCACGCACTCCTGCTGAGAGGGCTGCCATGAAGGCGAAAAATCATACATGTAAGCAAGAATATGCAGAGGCACTGGGCGTTGCTCAAGAAACGATTATGCATGAAGCTGTTAAGCTTCGTGAGCGGTTTGGCTGTCATAGCATTGAATATTATTATGAAGCCATCATGCAGAAGTCCCAACTGACAGATAGGAAAAAAGGTCCCAACCGCTGGAATGCATTCCTTTGCGCTGAAGTCAGGAAACACAATGACGGTAGGTATTCTCAGGTGGATACTGTCTGACTTCACTCACATCCTCTTCTCAGCACTTCCCCCCGACCAGCCACGTGCAAAAGCAACTGAATTACAAGCACGCCTTGCGTCAGTCTGGAATCAAATGACACCTGAAGCCAAGCTGGATGCCACAGAAGAGGCAATGGAAGACTTGAAGGAGCACCGTCTCAATAAATCCATCGCCATCAGCAACGTGCCGTTAAGTTCTTTTCACGACTCGCGTATAACGTTGGACATGATTTCCACGGAGGCAAGTCCCTTTCTCCCTCGCAGTTTTATACTAACACCTGCTCTAGCTTTCCAACCTCACAGCTCGCACGGGGCAGAAATGCCTCCTAATGGCAGTCCAAGGAGACCTTGAACATCTGCAATGTCCCTTCATATACGTTTCCGATGAAACGGTTGCTGACTACTTCCACACGCTCACTCAAATGACTGTGGCTCATTTTGCTGCACGTTTAGAGGCCTGTAGCATAGCTGGAGTGACTGGTGCGTGTGTTTCTAATCACTCCATCTTCAGTGATTGACCATTGAACAGGGCTCATTAATAACTACAAAGAGTCTTTCCTCACACTGAAAAAAGAGACAGCACAACTCATATTGCAGAAACTCAGTGCGTGAATAAGAGGATTGTGGGTGTATCAAAACTGACCCTGATGCAGATGAGGCAGCACGCATACCAGTTCCCAAGATGTTTTACTCGAGTTTTGACACCTGTATCACTCAAAAATGTGGTGTCGTAGTCGTCAACTGGCCACTGAAGAAGTTCCAGAGCCCCTCCGACATCGGCTCCATGACTGAGCTGCGGCTTCTTCACGCTTCATTGAAGAACGGCACCACAACTTTCCACAAGATGAGTCAACAGGAGTGGGAGGAGTGGGAGAATAAAAGGTCGGACAAGCAACCGGCAGTTGGGGATGACGGAGACGAGGGTGAGGGAATGGATGTGACAGGTATGTCTATCATCCAGCTGTTAGGCTCCCCATGACACGTTTCCAGGCAGCGGGACTACATCCCAGTCCAGCTCCAACAAACAAGCCGCATCCTCATCAGCCCCTCCTCCGACCCCTTCTGCTCCTGTTCAGTCAGTCACCTTCTCCGTGTCCACTGGACAATCTACAAATCCTGCCTCTGGTGCAGGGGCCCATGTGGTGATGGCGCCGAAAAAAACAAGGAAGACGCAATCTGATAAGGGGACGAAGAGAGGCCCGAGGTACTCCACTCATTAGGACGCCACGCCCTCCGCCGGACTGACCAACTAGTACATGGCGCGCGTTGTCCTTCATGCCTTTCTGGCAGATCATGTGCCAGTGGCTTGGATACTTTATTGTCGTATTCTACATGTCTTTTTCTTTGGTGTCTATCTAATCCTCGACATTGAGTGTTTTGTATTGACTGCGCCCACAACCTCCTCAAAATCATATCATCTTGTCGCTCCTCAACATGTGGCATCTTGTGGCCACATAAATGGCAAATGGCGCAAACAAAGGATAGTAGAGACCTGGGCACATGGTGGTATTAGGTTAATGACGAGGACGAGTTGGACTCGTTTTGTAGCAAAGTAACAGTGAGGCCTGGAACACGAACCTTACAACATGGTATGAAATAAATGTCACTGCTGTATTCCTGCTGTCGAATGACATCGAAACGCTCCAAGCGCAATGGGAAACGATAGAGAAACGAGGGAGATAGAGGAGATGCTGAGTGGGCACCGTGGGAGACAGCGAGCAAGCATGCTGGGATGCGGTACGGCAAGCGAGCAAAAAGGGCAATAGATAAGTGTCACCGATGTATTCCTTCTGTCGAATGATGTCGAAACGCTCCAAGCGCGACGGGAAACGATAGAGAAACGAGGGAGATAGAGGAGATGCTGAGTGGGCACCGTGGGAGACAGCGAGCAAGCATGCTGGGATGTGGTATGGCAAGCGCCGGAGCGGCGTGGCTGCGGGGTAGCGTTGGTGCCTGGTGTGGAAGGCATCGGGGTCATCCCGGATGACGTGGGCTGTGGCAATGCTCGGTTTATTCTGTTTTTAGGTACTCTCCAAAAGCAGGATATTCACTTTTATTGGGGGTATTATTGGGGGTGAGTGGGAGAATGCAAATATGGTGCTAATTAGCATACCACTCCCACACAGTTCGGCAAGCTGAGAAGCCTTATGTAACGTGAGGTCCAGGTGGGCTACGTCCACCTCCTTACTGGGTATACCATGTCGTGTCCCACGACTGGCTGAGCCAAATTCTTTCTCCATGTGGCGTTGAAGCTCGCAAAGCGTGGGGATTGCTGGGGACACTTTATGTAGATAGTCCCAAGTTGCACCCGGACCGAAAGAATGATAGGTTACCTATGATCCACAGTCAATGAGAGCTCGTTGTAACAAGATCATCGACATACCTTTATGTCACAGATATTTTGATCTTGACCCTTGTCGTAGGGTGTCCATCCGTCACGTTTGACGGAGCGGTTCATCAACCAGCAGTGCTTACGCACAAAATTCCTGCGTAATATTCAGAGGAATATATTACATAGAAGCCAAACAACATACCTAACTTCGTCTGGCCATTCTTGTCGAAGTCCCTGTAGCAGCTCCAGAATTTCTATTGTATATTTAGAGTTGCCTCCACCAGCGAAACGGAAAAGCAGAGTTGGCAGCAAGTCTTCCATCCGACTGACATCACCAAACTTGATAGCTTCAGTAAGTTCAATATACGAGAGGATGTCGGCATTCCACATTGTGAATTGCATCTGCACGTGATCACGTTCGGAATCTGGCATATTTTCCATCTTGCTGAGGGCACGACGGGAGACGTATTCAGTGTAAACCTTTACAGCAAGCTCGTACAGCTCGGTTGGTGACCTGTGAGTAAGTTCACCAAGTGTGCTAGCCCCAGTGGCAGCCAACCAAGTTGCTCATAGGTGGGCCTCCCCAACATGACACAATGCCTCGTCAAGATGAGCCCAGAATGGGCCTTTCGTCTCGGGTTTCTGAAGGCCTTTACACTGTAGGACATCAAATGCCTGCTGTAGTCCTCCAATACCTGCTGATGTGCCGAGATACTGCTTGTGGAGTGAGTTCGCAAACGCCATAACGAGATGAAACCAGCCAAATGTTGGTAGCATCCAATCCATCCAGTCATATGAGTTTATGTCCTCGTGGCGATATCTCTGTAACCCCCTCAGCCTCTCTGCCGTCAGTTGGTCCCCAATCCAAACAATGAGGCATTCCAACCCTATCTTCTTCAGCTGTTCCTCTGACAAAATACCAAGCTGATGAAACCATCCCAGAATGGCTTTATCATTTCCATCATAGCTCGCTTCCTCTTGATCCTGAGTCTTTAAGATGTGCTGCTGTATGACGCGATTGGGGCCACATGGGAGCTCATTGACAGGAGGTGGTGGCTGCAGGATATCTGCATCACGATGTTTGTAACTCATGAAATCAGGCGAGTTGAGCAGGACACTGAGGATGTGATGAATATAGCATGTTTCGAGTCGAGTGTCAGTCTCTGGATCTCCATAAAGTATATCTGAGTATGAAAACTGGGTCTTGCTTTGTTGGGCTTGATACGTCAGGAAATTGCGATTCACGTTGGGTGATAACTTTGCATCTTCGGGCAGTACCCATACTGTTGCTGCACAGCCACTGATGAAGTGACTTTGATTATGGAGGCGCTGAGAGAATACACGCATTGGTATATTGACATTATCGTGTGTAATGACCCATGGAGATCCATGAATGACCTTTGACACTTCCTCCATGGCATGCTCCGATAAGTCACTGTAAGCATTGGCTGCCCACTTATGACTCATCACAATCCCCAGCAAGTGCAGGGCATCAAATGCACGGGCAGAGAGACCACATGCTTTGAGATACAGTGCCCAAATCTTGCTGAGCATGCCACGTCGATGAGATCGGCAGTTCTGTCCTTGCGAGATCATACAGAGAATAACCTGACCATCGTGATGATGAGCAATGAGTCGGAGGGTGACAAATTATTTGACTTACCATGGTTAGATCCTTTTGTATGTTACATCGACCTTGTGCATCACTGAATACAACCCTCTCAAATATTTTCCACAGCAACGGCACCTCGCTTTTGATCAGAGAGGCGAAAGCACGGAAGTTGAAACTTGTGAGGTGTTCTTTGGTGAGGTCTGCAGGCTTGGAGTAGAAGCGGCATGCAATAGCCTCCATGTCGTTATCAATGAGCGAGTTTGTGACTCGAACTGTGAAGTTTTCGAGGACATTACGTGCCCCTGCTGGGCGACGGCCTTTATTTTGAATGCGTGGTGGCCGGTGCCAATGATCAAGGATGTTTGGCAGTTCCTCGCTAACTAGCAGAGATGTTCGAGCATAGCGGAACTTGGCATGAGCATGACAGTCAGGATGGCCCCAGAAGAGCATGTCAAGGAAGAGGGGGAGGTCCATGCCCTCATCTTGAATGGCCGTTAGGATGTTGGCAATCTTGCCAGCGATATCTTGCCCTGCAAGTTTGCCTCTCAGTCATCAGGAATATGACAAGTTGCTTAATTGGACTTTTCACACTTTTACAAGCTTTGTTTGAGTGCAGGAAAGTAGTATAAGGAGAATCTCATAGCCACAAGCGGAGGTAAGTGAACAAAGTAAGCAAAGTACAGAAAGTAGATTACATAAGAGTCAATAATAAATGCATGTTGCGAGGTTCGAAACTCGCAACAGTATCAAAATTAAAGGACATAACTCACACGTTAGACCACTACACTATGAGACCTGAAGTATAATTCATAACGACATGAATATGATTGCAATACAACTACTAGTCAACAAATTATGTTCCAAGTCCGAACCACTACACTAGAGTGTACCCATTGACGACGACTTTTTTCCCTAATAGTGCTTGTTGTCCACGTCAGCATTCATTCAACTGAACTACCCACTCGTTTTTGACACTCGTTTTGGACTCGTTCTCGACCCCACCTGCTCGTTGTTGATCCCACCCGCTCGTTTTGGACCTCACCCCTCGTTTTTGACACCACCCACTCATGTTTTTGACCCAACCCGCTCATTCTGGCCCTGCTGCTCTTTTTTGACCCAACCCACTCTCTTTGGACTCCACCCACTCGTCTGGATCCCACCCACTCGTTGTTGACCCCACCTGCTCGTTGTTGATCCCACCCGCTCGTTTTGGACCTCGCCCCTCGTTTTTGACACCACCCACTCGTTTTTGACCCAACCCGCTCTCATTTGGACTCCACCCACTCGTCTGGATCCCACCCACTCGTTGTTGACCCCACCCGCTCGTTCTGGACTCTGCTGCTCTTTTTGATCCAACCACTCTCTTTGGACACCACACACTCGTTAAGGTGACGCACCAGGACTCCCAAGTGCACTGCTCGAGGACGAGCAAGGCGATCAGATGGCGAGCGACCGCGCCAACGAAGAGGTTCACGCCCGAAGTGGAACCACGCCCGAAGATGACGTCGCGAGCCAACAGAGATGGTCACCAATGCGAAAAGAGGACAACGTACCCGCGACGCACAATGCCATGACCAGTATACAGCGAACACGAAATGATGTCGCGACAATGAGATGACCAATCAAAGACAACGACCCGCACACAAATGTGCGCATGACCCAGGTGGGAGCCTATACAGGCGAAACCACTCGAGAAGGGTCGAGGGAGAGGCAGCGGAGCGGAACAATGGCGCCGTGCGGGATAGTCGAGCGAGCCGCATGGATAGCGCAACGAGCGGCACCAGCTGTGCCCCACCCGCTTGTTCTGGTCCCTGCCGCTCTTTTTTGACCCAACCCGCTCTCTTTGGATTCCACACAGCTCGTACTGACCACCCCTCGTCTGGACCTGCAGCTCGTTTATTGACCCAACCCGCTCGTTCTGGACTCCTGCACACTCTTGTTTTGACCCAACCCGCTTTCTTGGACTCCACACACTCGTTCTGGACCCCGCCCGCTCGTTCTGGACCCTGCCGTTCTTTTTTGACTCAACCCACTCTCTTTGGACTCCACCACACTTGTCTGGACCCCGCCCGCTCATTGTTGACCCAACCCACTCGTTCTAGACCCTGCCACTCTTTTTTGACCCAACCCGCTCTCTTTGGACACCACACACTCGGTCTGGACCCCACCCGCTCGTTCTGGTCCCTACCGCTCTTTTTTGACCTAACCTGCTCTCTTTGGACTCCACACACTCATCTGGACCCCACCCGCTCATTCTGGACCCTGCCCACTCTTTTTGGACTCCACCCACTCATTCTGGACCCCACCTGCTTGGTTTGAACCTCGCCCCCTCGTTTTTGACCACACGATCTATGACTGGACCCGAGCTGCAACATTGTTCGAACTGCCCGACTCCTGCATGTATACCTGCATGCGAGGTGATTTGATTGACGTTGCGCCATTTCATTTGCCACGTGTGACTCAGCTGGTGAATATGAGGTTTCGCCTTCACACTTTATTTCCTTTTTGTCTTACTTTATCGAGTTTCGCCAATATTGTACAAGGATATTACAAAATAAAAAGCTTAAAAAGCTCGAAAAAAGTATGAATAAGTTAAAGAGTGGGCTTGTTCCACCCTTATTTCACTTTCTCATAAGTGTAAACAAAGGAACAAACAAGGGCGAAAAAGTTTGATTAAGTAACTTGTCATATTCCTGATGGTGCTCGGGACCGGGCACGCTGTATGGGCTCTTCCTCAACAGACTCATCTTCAAGGGACTGATCTTCTTCGTCAGACATGGAATCCACACAATATGAGAGTTCATCTGATTCTTCTTGGGCAGTGAGACAACCTGAGCAAGTGCAATCACCATCGCAAGGATTGTCTTCGAGTGCTTCGAGATCACCTGTGACTCCCACCCCAGCACTGTAATTAGAAGAGATAATGCGGAGCTGTCACCCCTCTAAGTAGAGAGGAATAAGTCGTTTCACCGCCTCCTTCAATATTCCTTCGATAAAGAGTGACCTTGGCCATGCGGAAATCAAAAAGTATCTAGTAGTCTAAATATATACTTACTATATTTGTCAGTTCAGCAAGCGTCGGGGACATAGCCGAGCATGTGGCAGGCTGACAGCGCAGTGACAAGTCGCCAACGTCACGGACAGTGTGTGGACACTCGAGCTCACTGTCACCAACAACGAGCAGGGATATCTCGTGACGGTGTGGATCAATTTAGACCGTTCTTTCGTGCACTATTTCTCAGTGGTGAAACTAATGTGGCCAGGCATGTATGATTACGACTCAGACACTGACATGGTTCTCGTTACAAGTGTGACATTAATGCTACAGGTCAGTGGCAATCTCAACGACGTTCTCGACGGTCAGGGAGGCTTCCTCTGCATCCCTTTCAGCATCCTCTTCCTCTTCAAGGTCTTCTATGCTATTCTGATCGTCGGGTGATAACGGGAGCGCTTGTGCTGTCATGAGAGATGTGGGAGAAAGCAAGGAAGGCAGAATGACAACGTGCGGGACACTGGCACTCTCACCAGGGCCGGTTTGAGTGCTGACACCCACAGCGAAGGTACCACTGAATCCAGGGAGTTTGGAGAGGTTGTGAAGGCGCTGGATATGGGCCATATTACAACGACTGCGTATCTTTCGATGTAGTGCCACTTGATGGGCGAGTGCAGAGTGTTTAGCCTTGAGGAGTTCCTCGCAGCATTGAAGGTAACGTTCTTCATCGATTACGTAGGTGAGGAGGCGCCATGCTTCGATATTGAGGCGTTGTATCTCTTCCTCGGCACGAACCATCTTGTAGTGCAGGTCCATGGCATACCGGGCTGCTGGAGTAGCCCATGGACGCTGGGAAACGTCTTGACGGGTATCACGAAGTAGATCAAAGTCAGCAAGGAAGGCATATTTGACCACCTCATCCCACTTTAGCACACGGCGAGGGGGACGCATGGCGCGTGCAGCGGCATTGTAGTGGTCGAGTGCAGTACGGATTGCAGCAGAGCGAGTCTGGAGTGCTTTGGCGATATGCTTTCGCATTTTGTAACCTGTGAGCAGCGTTAGAAACATATTGCGTTAATAAATTGGTACGTACCTGTGCCTGCGCGATTAATCTTCGAAAGCTCGAAGATACGAGCAACAACAAGGCTCTCAAGATGGTCTAGTGCCCTTCAGTACTCCCTGTTGGCGACCAGGCGCCCTGCATTCTGCCATGCATCATCTTCAGGCTCCCAACGTCAAGGGATGTCGAGTTTGATCTCCAGTTCTTGTATGCTGCGAAGGTCTTCTTCATAGGCCTCCTGCGCATGGCGGAAAGCCGTTTCGGTGCGTCTTGTGTTGCTTGCCACGCAATCGTAGGCCCTGCCCCCTGGTGTTGGAAGTCTTGGTGCCATGCGCCACGAGTGGCATCAAGTGAATGCCTTGGACGGGTGAGTGCTACAGAAATAGTAGATGGTATACTGCTTACTTGCTAGCGGACAGCTTCACGAGCCTCTCCCAATATTTCATTTGATGAGTCTCCACCTCGGTTCCTGGCTCAGACTCTCAAGGTACGCCTTTTCCTCCTGACGCCAGGTGTCAAAGACTGATTTGTTCGTTATGTTGAGATCCCACATGATGTCGGGGAGGGTTGAGTTGCCGTCTGCAAGTATCTCGAGGGCCTGCTTATAGTTGCTGTAGATGAAATTGGCTATAGAGCAAGCAATCTCGTCGTCAACAACAAACGGGCGCAGGTACAGGGAACTTACATAGGTTGGCATAGACCTCATAGTCGTCGTTGTACTCAAAGTAATTGCTGATGCTGTGTTGATGATGGAAGATGCTTGAATGGCGCACGGTCGATGATAGAGCATTGGACTTGGAGAACGTTCGCTCGCATGTCTCCAAGTCCTCCAGTCCGATTCCTTCTGTATACAGCGTGAGATGGGAGAGTTGACATAACTGGCGATGGGCATGGCCATGAAAGGCGCCAACGAGGCAGGTGTGGCGAGAGGATTGAATCAGCGGCCCTATGGAGCTTCTATCCAGGGTGGTACTGAACTGGCACCCTATGTCGTAGCCACCACCTAAATCGCTGCCGAACGTCTCCACGAGCTTGTTGACAACAGCGAGGGGATACTTTGCGCTGGATATTAATTAGCATATGCTGATGGGGGTGGTAAGATATAGATTTAAATGGTACTCACAGCTCGCCGCTTTGCACCATGTCTGCGATGAGGAGCAACATGCCATGCCGACAGACTGCGAGGAAGATTCCAGTTTCGTCATATATGCCCCAGGTCTTCTTCGTCTTCTGGTCGTCCATGTTCTTCCAGCGTCCAGCACAAGGGTTCTCGTCCTTACTCTGGATATTTGCAATGAGTAACATCAGGTGGGAGTGCATCAAATCGACTTACTTCGGAACTTGTGGATGTGTTCTTAGCGCCAGCGACATCGTCGGTAAACTGGTCAACATAGTCGCGAGAAAGGTAAATAGAGCTGCACACCACTTGACCTGTGGGTAACTCAGAGGAAGGCCTATAAGTTGTGTCGTCCTCATGAAGGTCTGGCATGCGTCTGATAATGCGTTTGAGGGAATCATTGCCATCCATGGCATAAAGAAGTTTGAACTTGAGAGCTGCTTCACCGTCTAGAGTGTACATGCAGACGGGGCAAGCGTGCTTTAACCGCCAATCTGCTGAGTCCTGGTGAAGTGCTTGAGAGACAAGTTTATTGACCTCGGAGCGAATTTGAAGGTAGAGGTCGAATGATATGGAGAACTGACGGGAGAGAACATGTTGAAAAGTCACCTGATAACATAATCAAACGAGCTGGCGGCAAAATGCAAGGGGGAACTTACGCCATGCAAGTCACATAGGGTCTTCACAAATGCTTGAATAGAGAAGTGGGGAGAGCGGAGATGTGCTGTGCGGTATAGCTCCAATGCGTTAATTGTTATGGCAGTTGTTGGAGAAATCGGTGAACACGGGACGAGTCCTTGACGTATGAGAGCAGACGCGATGTAGCTGTCGTTGGGTTTGATGGTACAGATGACCTCCTCAGCGCCTAAATGCATGACAATGTTATGTTGATAGTTGTCGCGTAGTAAGATGATGACCTACGAAACACATCCACTACACGCACTTTCCATCCCTCTGCATCAGCATGGATGTCCGCTTGATCCACACCTTCAAAGGCATTTCTGCCATTGGTCCGCCCTTGATCATGATCATGACTCCATTGAAGATAGGAGTCAACCAATGTGTGCATTTGTGTATTAAAAGCTTCAGTTCGACAAAGTACACAGTCTCGACAATTCCGAGTATCCTTGTGTGCACAAGATTTTCGCTTCTTCCTGCGGGTATACAGCACGTGAGTACATGTGCCTTCAAGTTTCAGCGTCACTCACAAGTCGGAGCAATCACCGTAGATCTCTTGAATCAAATCACCCAGCTCGTTCCCACCATTACTTATTTCCAGTCTTTCAGACCCGTTCAGAAGGTTATCTAGCTCCAACCCATCGACATCCTCCCATTGGCCCTCTGTACCGTGTGCTCTGGCCAGATCTTCCAAAGCCTTACATTCTTCGGGCATCATCTCTGTGATCCAGTAAGTAATAATGTCTGGTGTCCAAGATAATACTTACTTTCTAACCGCGCACGTTTCTCTTGAATAGCCCTTGCAGCCATCTCTACCAGAGCCTTTTGACGGTAGACAACGTGCTTTGGATGGCGAGATGTGGTACCATGGCCGTGCTTCTTCCTCGATCCTACCTGACGAACTGAGCGCAAGGACAGGTTAGTTCGATTTCTTGAAATTCCTTTCATGATTGAGCATAGGGTTTGGTGACACGCTGATCAACTTGACACGCGTCCCATAGACACGATGCCCACGTGATCGGTGTCAAGCAAGTCACCTCGCACTCCCAACCTTTTATCCTACTCTAGTATCAATGACTACGACCACGTCTTCCTCGACCACTGGTAGTGAATCGTCCTCGCCTTCCAGTCAGCTTGGGAACTCTCAGATGCTCCATGATCTCTTCAAATCTATGGATATCTCAGGTAACACTAACTTCCTTTCACCTGTATTTTTCAATATGAACATACCCCATAGACGGTAATGTCAATACCGTCATGCTAGTGAGGAAGACCACGGAAGAGAGAATCACCATAACCCGTAGCTCTAGGCAACCTGATGCGACAACGACTTCCCCCGGCTCCATGTCATTTCCGTCACCGACCTCCAAGCTGAGCACCTCACCTGCCAAACCATCATCCAGACCAGCAGCTCGCCCTCCCCCTCCTGCGATTCACCTGAGCTCTTATGTCCCGCCAGTACCCCACCCATCAGCCATCTTGCCACCCAGTCGTCATGCAACAGTCCAAGGATATTGGGTTGTCACCGTCAGCCAGGAGGTCAGTATCTTTTATAGCTGGTAAGCCAAACCACATGCTTTGTTTCTCAACGATCCCCACCTGACTGGCGGACTTTTAGGTCGGACGTTGCCGAAAGGACTGACTTCATAAGTGGAAACCGACAGCACAAAGTCAGTAGCTTCGAGGACGCATTGGCTGTATACAGGAGGAAGTATAATGAGGGCAGCGTGCGTGCAGTACCTACGCCAGGTGGACCCTTTTTGGCCCCCATTTGGGCATCGTCTTCGTGCTACTCCCCCGACCCGTTCATCTCCTACACCCAGTAGTAGTGACTCCGATGAGTTGTGGTCCCAGGTTGATGAGCTTGTGTTGTCAGAGCCAGCTAGCCAGTCACTCCATTAGATATTACCATCGCTGCACTGGAATTTGTGATAATATATGATGCTCTATCTTGTTCATATGTACTTGAAAGTGTGACTATTGGATATCGAGTGGAAACTCTGGTGTGAAGTGCAGGTTGTAGGCCGCTGGTGTATGTCAAATGTGCTAGCATATAATTGAATCACGCGACGTATGAAGTTATGCTGCACATGTACTTACTTGCTGCAACGTCTACAGTAATTCCCCGGCTGCTTCGTCTGTAATATCCACCGTAACACTCATTCTGCTACTTGTCGACTTAACCAGTTTGTATATTGCACACTGGCATGCACCGATAGCTTGTATTCAGTGTTCATTATCATGTTCGCTATCGTTCGCTATCACGTTCGCTATCGTTCGCCATCATACACTTTGTTCCTCTAACACTTCGAAGCCTCAAACCCATTGAAGTCACAAACTATTAATGAGTGCACAACATTAGATATCTATGTGATCAAGTTCTACCTCTAAAAATTTGACCTGCAAGGCCACAAACAGTACTAAGTCATGAATCTTAGCAATCAGCACAGAAGCTCCTCCACTGTTACCTTGCTCGTGGTAAGGACTGTGCGATAACCTTTTTAGGTCTCCCAGTATGCTCCTCCCTTCTGCAATATGGTCTTTAAGTCCACGGAGGAAGGCTTCTGGCGATGGTTGACCTCTCTGGGTGACTGAGATCTTCATGTTCTCAAACTCCGTTCCCCACCGGTCCTCAGGGCCCCAATCCATGTACCACATCTCAATGGACTTCTCGATGGATCCCACGGAGGGGGAGCTATCAGCAGGCACAGTAATGCCGACACGCTGTGGATTTTTCTCCTTTGAGCAGGGGGGAGGCGTGGGCGTTCTAAATTGTCACAGTATGCTTGTTTAGTTCGCAACGCAGTGACAGAGAGGCCTTACTTCTGTCGCCTCCTGCTGTGATGAATCAGCCAGGCGCAAGGACAGAGGCGGAGGATGGGGAGACAACTTACTTGGCCATTTGCTCACGGGCTTTCGCATTCTGCTTTTCATGAACCCTGGATTTTCGCCATCAGAATCTCAGAGAGAGAGGGAGTATGAGACAAGACTCACCCTGGTTTCAATAGCCATCTTTTGGTGGCTGCACGCTGGCGGGCTGCTAGGCTAAGGTGGATCGTCTTGGGCATATCTGTATCTGCTGCACATGAGATTGGAAGAAAATTTGAGAACGACAGTCCCCATGGTCATGGTCATGGTTAGGCAGTCGCACGGGTATACCCCCGGGTGCCAGTGATGATACCCGTACCCGTACCCGGCACGGGTTGACACCCACCCCCAAGGGTACGGGTAAGTCTATGGGTTTGCAATCTAATACCCGCGGATACACCCATTGAGGGTGCACCCGCGGGTCTGGGTATATTGCAAGGCAATGCAGAGCGGTCAGTGTACTATAGATCTAGACTACTACTTGTCAAATTTGATTGCATCCCAACCCTCCGCAAGCTCCTCGCCACCAACGAGGCCACCGTAGCTGCGCGTGTTCAACAAGTGAGTGGGGTCAAAGACTAGCGGGTGAGGTCGAAGACGAGTGGGTGGCGTCCAAAGTGAGCAGGTGGCGAAACGAGCAGGTGGGGTGCACAGAACGAGTGAGTCGGGCCCAAAACGAGTGGATGGGGTCAAAAGCAAGTAGGTCGGGCTAGCGGGTGAGGTCGAAGACGAGTGGGTGGCGTCCAAAGTGAGCAGGTAGCGAAACGAGCAGGTGGGGTGCACAGAACGAGTGAGTTGGGCCCAAAACGAGTGGGTGGGGTCAAAAGCAAGTACGTCGGGCTAGCGGGTGAGGTCGAAGACGAGTGGGTGGCGTCCAAAGTGAGCAGGTGGCGAAACAAGCAGGTGGGGTGCACAGAACGAGTGAGTTGGGCCCAAAACGAGTGGGTGGGGTCAAAAGCAAGTAGGTCGGCTCAAAACCGAGGGGGCAGGGTCCAAAACGAGGGGGTGGGATCAAAAGTGAGCTCAAGGGGGGGAAAGAACTGGTTCTGATAACGATCAGTGCACTGATCTTAAAGATCCAGTGGCAACTGACGTGTCTCAAGCCCCAGGTCCTCCCATCACCCCGAAACCAATATCGCACCCGAAACGTTGTAGGTGGCTCCTCGAAACTCGAAAACGAATGGGTGGGGTCCAGAGTAAGTATGTGGAGTCCAGAAGGAGTCCGAGCAGGTGGGGTCAAAATGAATGATTGCTGTTGAGCGTAACGCCTCGTTTGAGAGACAGGTGGGACAGTACCATAGTGTTCCCATAGTTTGAGGTCTTGTGTTTTGAGCGTCGTTGAGCGGACATGGTGTTGGACTGCTGCGCATGGTGTGTGTGTGTTTGGGTGTGATTGAGCCCAATATGGCAATCACACCACCACAAATTCCTTGATTAGGGGACGGGTACCCCCCGGGTACGGGTTTTTGTGCGGGTCTCGGAATCCTAACCTGTACCCGTACCCGGCAGGTACCCGTACCCGCGACCCGTGCGGGTTACCCATACCCGTGCGGTTGCCTAGTCATGGTTACTCACAGGAATTGATTATGCCCTTGGTAGATCCTTGGATTGACTGAGCAGTTTTTGGACAAAAAATTGGTACAATGGAGATCGACAAGGGTGGGTGTCAGACAGATTGAGCAGGGGGTTCCGTAAGCAGCAATGGGGTAGGGTTGACTCGACCACCGTAAAGTTCTTGAGTTTGATTATAAGAAGTTGGGAAGCGCAATCCAAAGGCGAACTGGTTAGTAGGCAATCAAAGGAAGACAGGCAGTGAGCCACACTTTCGAGTTGCCGCCGGCACCGTGATCCAAGTCAAGTAATGTAACCCTAAGCGCTAAGTGCTATGCTTTGATTACCACATAGACCTTCCATGCCCAGACTTCAGAGTGTTGTTGTGTTTGCTGCGTACAGTACAATCGATTAGCACGCCACTGGCATGCAGACAGCCCTAATCCATGCGTTTCACACAGATGCATTGCCCAGCCCTCGATTCCTTCCTTCCTATGTGACTTTCTTCCAAGCTCACAAGATATCTTGCTGACGCCGCAAAGTCCAACTCGACTGATGAAATCTGGTGAAGACCCATTTATGAGGTGAGCAAAAGTCAACCCGTCGTCCTCAAGGTACAGTTCCAACGTTCCAATGTTCACAGGTGATCAGTCACATGTTGGGGTACCCCAGTACTACCTCCCAGTCAAGGAACAATGCCTGTCAAGCAGTGAACTATGCTCAACGCTCAGCATGTACTATTCGGAGTTCAAGTTCAAAGGTGAGTCAAGATCAACATGAGCGGTCTCACTTATTGACTACACACCTGCAGTTTCGTCAATGGGCAGTGAGGGAGGGGGAGGGATGGAAACTGAAAACCCTGAGTTGAGACGCTCAGCCCCCCGAGTTCTGACTTACACTCTGTGGATTCACAACTCAGGCAATCTCACTTTTATGTGCGCTTGCAGCCGGACTCACTAGTGTCACCAGGACTAATATCCCCATACATTGGAAGCTGGCCTGGACTGGCGTTCTATATGCTTGCTGTGCTTTTTCATAGGGTGGGCGAGTTCTTTAGGAGGAGGTGGGGTAGCAATGATCGCTGTTGCGCTGTTGAAGCTCAGGAATATGTGGTGGGACGTTCTTCATTTGAGATTTTTGAGATAACATATATGCTCACACGTGATCATCACTGGTATATCAGTCATCAATGCGACTCGCGTCGCGTCACGTCCTTCCTTGTTGCTCTAAGTCGCAATCAACAAAGCTCGCTCTCCGCGCCATGGCCTCCGTGTCCGGCAGCTCGGGCCAGTGCGAGTTCACGTTCACAGACGGTAGGCCCGATGTATCTTCTTCTTTTCACTGCTGTTGATATGTTGTCTTGGGCGTTGGTCACAGGGAATGGTATGGCAAGTAACTCGCCTCCACCTATCCCATCCATTCATTTTCCCGGATATTTTCCAACTGGGGCCACTAACCCACCTATTCCTCTTGGGCCAGACACTGAACTCGGTGATGATTTCATATCTTCGATCGACTGGTCAGATCTGAAAGTCGTGTCCCTCATCTCCTCTATACCCCTACCTCCTACGCAATCAGTGCCACTCACTGGGTCTGCGTTTCATACCTCGTGTCAGGGCTTAGCGCCCTATATGTCTTCTGAAAGCCCATCACGCTCTGATGGCACCACAACGCCGGCAAGTCAATCATTGACTCTGAGTCACTCTGATTTCCCAAGTCTATCCACCTCGCCCACTCTGCCACCTCCGCCTCTTCCCTCACCTACCACAACGCCGGCAAGTCAATCATTGACTCTGAGTCACTCTGATTTCCCAAGTCTATCCACCTCGCCCACTCTGCCACCTCTGCCTCTTCCACCACCTACCCCAATTCCAGAACATCAGCAAAGCAGTTCCCTCCATGGCAACCCCATCACCGTTGATGACTCGGACGAATCAGCTTGTTCACAGCAGGCTAACAGCTCGACATGGCAAGCTCGTAATCCTGGTCAACCCGTCATCCAACCTCGAGTCGCACCGCCCCGTCAGACAGCCGCCCAGAAAGCGTCTCGCGAAATTGCAAGGGCACAAAAGGCTGCCAAAGCCAAGCTCCTGTACAAGTCCATCGAGGCGTTCCTGAACGATCAAAGATCCAAGACAGAGGCTCTTTCCCGCCAGCACGACGTTACCATAGACCACGTCAAGCAACTGATTGGTGGCGAAACACATTATCACACCAGCCGGAAGATACAGCTAAGGAATGCACTCGTGCATGCCAAAGCAGTGGAAGTTAATACAGGTCAGCGAGGTGTTCATGACCTCACGAAGTCTGTTTGCTAACTGAAATCAAGGTCGCCCGGTGGGTTCTAAATTCCCCATGGTCGACATTCAGAGGATGGTACAGGAAGATCTCAAGGCTCGAACGCTTACATGTGAAGAGGAGGAGGAGTACATCATGAAACTGGCAGAACATCGCGACGTCAAAGTGCACGGTGTCCGTGCAAACAATACCGCCGCTTCTCGTGATGTCCTCGTCACTGTTGATAGAGTCGCCACAGAGGTAAGTTACTCGCTACCACACAGGACTCTACTGACAATATTGTGACTGGGTAGCTCGAAAATTTATGTGATTGAACAGGAATCTATGCGACGCTGTTCATGACTCGAGGCCATATCAATGACTCCATTCAATCTACTTGGAGTTCAACAGACAACTCTGCTGACTTCTGGGACGATGTTCTTCAGAAGCCCGTCGCTGATGTTGCCCGCCAATACGAGCAGTGGGCCTGCACCCAGAATCAAAGTACCAGACCTTTCTACAAGCATTTCCGTTCTAACAGTAATTTTTTTCTAGATCTTGTCGAGCAAGACTCCCTTAGCAACATGCACAAGCAAGTTACGAGATATATTTCTGATGGATTAAGTGAGTAGACCGTCCCCTGTAAGCACTTGTTCTGACACCTTGACTACAGGGAAGATCACTGGCAAGCATGACATTGCTATGAACTACATCAACTATGACGCAGGCATCGTGCAGGCTTACAATGTACAGCTTGTCAACTGGCCTGAGAAGGTCAAATTCGGGAACCCATCAACCATCGGAACTGTTACAGAAATCCATGCACTTCGCGATGCGCTCAAGGCCGGCACATGCACCTGGAAGAAGCTTACGCGTAGGGAGCTGGATGCTCACAGTACAGAGGTAACCAACCACGTGGCTGTTGGTGACGTTGTCAAGAAAACCCGCAAGAAGCGGTCAGACGCTGGAGTGCCGAGAAAGCGCAAGGCGCCTGCAGATGCACCTGGTACAGAGACACAAAACGGTTCTGCTCGGAAGAAGCTAAAGGCTTCAGTGTTGCGCACTCGGACTGTACCTAAAAGTGTTGAACGAATAGTAGTATACCATACGTAGTAAGTAGTTCACACGCCATGTAGTTTATAAGTCAGACATTCTGTCTGAGTTTCAATAATCACTCTTGATCTCGAACCACAACCATCTCTAAAGCAAGAACCCAAACCGTTACATGTAAGTCCAAGTAACTGCCAACTGTTATGCTTTAAACAGGTTATGAGCCCCGAGTGGCGTGAATGCGAGTACCTCGCTTCCACCACTTGGATGCCTTGCAAACGTTTGTGCGATTCTCGCCAACGTTCTTGCTTAATGTCGCGTTCTGTGCGAGTACCTCGCCAGAACACATGTGACTTGGTCAAAGATCTATGAGGAGACTATGTCCCTGAGATCTGCAGCTCTAGGCGTTAAAATGAGCGAACATTTTCACCCCCACTCTTTGTTTTACACATTGACTGGTACTGACGTTCCTAACCCAGATCTTCACACAATGTCTTCCTCCAACACTCAGTCTTCCCTCTCTGTGATGGTCCCAATTCTCACCGGACCAAACTATCAACAGTGGGCCCCCAAGATGCAAAACTTCTTGCGTGCCTCTGGCTACTTCTGGGTCATCAGGACTGCTCGTCCTGAACCTACTGAAGATAACGATGCAGCCCTCGACGCTTGGGATGACGACAACGACAAGGCCTTTGGGAATATCCTCATGAAAATGAATCATGACATGGGGAACAAGTTCACCTCTGTGGACTCTGCCAAGGAAGTATGGGATGCTCTTAAGGAGCAATTCTCCAAGGTCTCCATTGCCTCCATATTCACGGAGTTTAAAGTGTTAATGGATACAACCATCCCGGAGAACAGCCACCCGGCTCCCACTTTCGCCAAGATGACTGTGCACTTCTCGCGTCTCTCGGAGTACAAGTACCAGGTCCCGGCACCCATTCAAGCGATGATAGTTCTCGCTAAGGTTCCAAAGTATATGGACGTCATCGCCCAGATCATGAATTTGACTTCACCTGAGGTGACCACCACCACCACCACTGCTGGCACTACCACCTCTTCTCCCACTGACCTAACGCTCCAATCAATTGAGCGTTCCGCTACGCTTGCCTGGCAGCAACACATCAGTAGGTGAAAGCCCTCTGATCAACACGCTAACAAGATCTCTGCCGTGAAGAAGAAGGGCAAGGAACCCCAATTCTCGCAGCAGCAGCAACAGCAACAGCCACAGCAGCAACAGCAACAAGGGGGAGAACAGAAGGCCAAAGGTAGGCAGGGCAAACACTCTGCTAAAGGAGAAGCCCATCAGAAGGAGCAAAAATCCGCCCATCTGAACATAGAGGATAACTCCTCCTTCGCCTTCAGCGCAACACCCATGTGGCCAACGGCCCCCATCATCACTCCACCATCATACACTGTCCCAGTCGTCGACCCTCGTCGACTCGCTCATACCCAAGGCGCCCAATTCTACGGACCACCCACTTTTCCTCAGACCAAACGGTCTATCGACCTCGCCATTGTCTCGGAGTCACTCCGACGATTGAAACGGTGCGACACCTCGATCCGGTTGCTAACCGCAACACCAATTTCGGGGAGCCCACCCCCAAACGTCTTCGTTTGGAGGAGCGAATCCTCCCCCAATCCTTCTTCCTCCCAGTGGTCCCGGAGGTTTCTCCTGAACCATCCTCTCCTCATCACCGCACCGACACTTTCAGTTGCGATCCCACCTCACGTGTCCCTTGTGACACTACCCCTCCTGGAGACTCCCAGCTTGCTGGACCCTCCACAATCGATGACGAGGAGGACCTCGTTGACATCTATGGCTCTGAAAAAGCCAACGATGATGTTGATGAGTACTACACCACAGAGATCCCGGCCGAGGACCAGTTCCTCGATGCCTACCTTGGCGACCCAGAGGACTTTGGGTTCATCGAGGACTTTGACATGAGGCAAGTCCCATTTCAATTCTCACACTACACAGACGCTGATGTGTGATGTTACTCGCCACAGTACGTAGATAATATACTGTCATCTGTCATAGATAGTGAACGAATACTATCTACTCGCCCTTATACTATGTGTGACTCTTGTGAGAAACATACTAAGATTAAGGAGCGAACTGATAAACCAGACCTCGATATGTGGTTACTGGATTCTGGGGCATCATCCCACTTCACCTGCGACTTCAACAACTTTGTCGAATATCAGGAGTTCACTACTCCTCGCTACACGAACACAGCCAATGGCAAAGCGCCAATTCTTGGCCAAGGCACAGTCCTTATATCGTTCCATGGGAAAACTGTGCGACTATCGCCAACCATTTATATGTCAAAATTAACAGTGAAGTTAATATCACTGGGAACATTATTAAAAGACACCTGCCTTACTATCAACAGTACTGCCGGCAACATCAACATTAACGATGAATGTAGCAAACAAATCATAATTTCCTTTCACTCGCATGGTGACAGTACTATGTACTGGGTTCGTGCTCCTGCAATCCACAGTCAATCCAGTGCGAATTTAGAAATGATCGCCATTGACTATGATCTTCTACACTGCCGCCTAGCTCACCCTTCTCGGGATGTCTTAAGGGCTGGGCGTAAACATATCAAAGACTTCCCAGCAGTGTCTATACCGCCAACTGAACCTGTTTGTCCTGGCTGCCAGCTAGGCAAACAACCGAATCGCCCCTTCACCAAAAGTGATGCACATGCGACTGCCCCTTTTGAGCTCGTGCACTCAGACCTTAAATCTTTTGAGGTCGAGTCCTACCATAAACACAAGTATGTGATTGTCTTTTATGATGATTACACTTCTATGGGATGGGTACAGCGCCTACGCTCGAAGGATCAGGCCTTATCAGCCACCAAGGAGTTCCTGAAGTATGTAAATACTCAGTACAAAGCCCAAGTTAAGGGCTGGATGTCCGATGCAGGGGGAGAATATAAATCAAAAGCCTTCTGGCAATTGATGCGCGACCACGGTATTCATGTCTATGAGTCTGCACCCCATACCCCTCAGCAAAACGGCCGAGCTGAACGCTTCATAAGGACTCTTATGGACAAGGCACAGGCGATGCGTCTTCACGCTTGCCTACCTTCTTCTTACTGGGAGTTTGCAGTCATGCATGCGGCTCACGTTTATAACCGCACTCCCAAGAGGGGACTAAACTGGAGGACCCCCTATGAGCTTTTGTTTAAAAGTCCTCCAACTATATCTCATCTCCGAGTTTTCGGATGTGGCGCCTACGTGCACCTACCTGCGGATGTTCGCAGAGGTAAACTACAGGCTAAGTCACAGTTAATGATTTATCTTGGTGTCGCACCAGGAAATGATAAGAATTATCTGTTCATGCGCCCAAACAACTCGCTACATACCTATGCTCATGTGATTTTCGATGAGAATTTATTTCCTCGCTGCGCTGGGGCTCGGCCACACAAGCCGGTAAGTGATGCTCCTCAGCATCCCCATCAGCACCCTCAAGCGGATGATCCACCATATGGTGACGATGATCTACCACCTCCGCCTCTCAGAACTCGCGATCGAAGGATCCGCTGTGAATCGCGCTGAGGATCTATGTTGAAAACCAACACAAACCAACAGCCCAGACCCTAGCAGAACTGTCGTTGAACGGCCGGTGTCTGGTTGTTCGGGGTGGTAAAGATATTCCTGGTCGAGGAGTAGGGTGAGGGATGGGTAGTGGTGAAGTCTTCTTGACTTCAGATGATGATGATGTAAGCATAGATGGATAGGGGTGAATTCCTCTAAACTTCAGATGACGATGACGTAAGCGTGGAATAGGGGTGAAGTCCTCTTGACTTCAAATGACGAATAGACAAAGCCTACACTGAGGCTAGACTTGAGATTGAACTTGAACTTGAATTGGGAGTGACTATCAGAGAGTGACTGACTATTTACAGGGAAAGTAGGTAGGTTTATATACTACTGGAGACTTTGTACGCTCATGCGTACCAATGGCAGTGAAAGAGAGTGATGAGTAATAAAGAGAAGAATATTAGTAAGCAAAGGAGAGAAATTAGTCAGCTTGACTGTGCATGACTATGCATGGCTATGCTTCTGAGTAAGCAAAGTGGAGCTCCTGAGTAATCAAGGAGAGGCTGAGTAAGGATGATGTAGTCATGCTGTGTGTGTGCTGACGAAGCGGATGAGTAAGAGAGGGGATGGATGATAGAGCATGATGGAGGATGAGTGAGCGGATGATGAAGTGCTGACTGAGCAAGGCAGGTGGATGACTAAGCAGGCCAAGCTGTGTTGCCATAGACACGATGATGTCATCAGTATCCCAGTAGTGTCCCATGAGCGTCCCATGAACATCCTATGTCTCCTGTGTGCATGAACTCTGGTGTCCCTTTGTACAGTTCCAGCTCCTCTGTGAACGTGCAATGACTGAGCACTTAATCAAAGCGAAGGAGTGGAACTGAGATTGAGGAAGATGATTGGTGAAGGGGATTCGTCCTGTCTCTGCTGAACAGAAGGTGTGGGAGAGCATACAGGTTGAATAGAGTCTGAGAGTTCGTGCAAGTTGTCTGGCTGCCATGATGAAAGGAGGGAATATTGCAACTGGCGAAATTTGGACAACCGGATGAGAGAGTGAGGGATGTAGACGGTGCAGGATGGAGGAAGGAATTCTCCATATGCTGAGTGGAGAGGGACAACGTGGAGGATGATATGTCTTTGATCAAGCCGTATGACTGACTTGATAGAGCCAAAATAGATGCGCATTTCAGTTGAGCTCTGAATGATGAGTTTTCGCCCTGTGTGAACAGGGAATGGTATGGCAGGGGAAAATGATGTGATAAGCCATGCTGGCGTTGACTGGTTGTCAAGTGGCTGGCTGATGGCATGTGCATAACCATTAGATTGAGCGAACTCGTGTATCCAGGAAGCGCTTGATGGCAATGATGACATATTGGTGTGATAGTGTGATGGGAAGCGAATGGTGATGGCAGGTGTGATGGCAAAGAAGTTGGATGGCAAATGAATGGCAAATGCACGGCAAATGAAAAACATGCATGTATGCTGGCATGGGCGCTTAAGGTTTGCCGCCTTCTACATTGAGCGAAGCGAAGATCCTCTATTTTGGGAGAGAAGATCGGATCAGCGGGATCTTGGCCGGGATGCCATAAGGTTGCAATGTTGAATGCGTAATGGGTAAAATCTTTTCTTCTTTGACCGTGTCGCTTGCCTCCAGTGTGAAGGATGACTGCAGTGATCTTGTAGTCGTCTTTCTGCACTTGACGTATGTCTTCTTCGTCATCATAGGTCCAGTGCGATGCATGAAAACAACGTTCTGTTCTCATTGTCTGCACTTGGCGCATGCTTGGGTTGTATCTTCTTCATCCGTTCTTCATGCTCACATCACCAACACTTTTGGTGTGTGACACCGCGAAGCCCTAGACCCTCTTGTGCGACCGCCTTCGCCAGAGGACCCCCCTTCTTCTTCTGAAGAAGATGAACCAGAGAGTCCACCCTCTCCTGCTCCACCTCCTCCAGTCACACCACCACGTCACACACCCCCACTGGATGCACCACCTGCATTACCCAGACGGTCTCAGCGCGAACGCCATGCCCCTTTACGGCCTGGCAACATCTATGGTGAACGGGAACACCCCGTTAAACAAATAAAAGACATAGAGAAAGACAGCAGATGGAAGGAACTCACTGGTCAATCAGCGCTTTCAGCACCAGCAGAACCACCTGTTCCCGGAGCTATGCCTCCCTCTCCAACACCTTCTGAAGATGATGTCGAAAGACTAGTCCAGGAAGGGGGAGATGCATTGGTTTCTTACCTATGTGCAAAGGCTATACCCCTAGAGGATTCACCCCCTCAAACTAATTATCGCGAATGGTCCTACCGCGACATACTCCACTTGCCACAATCAGAGCAGAAGCTTTGGTTTGAAGCTTGTCAAAAGGAGCTAGACATGCTGAAAGAACGCAAAGTCTACGAAATAGTTGACCGTCCATCTAACCGAAAGGTAATTAAAAACAGATGGGTCTTCGACGTCAAATCTGATGGTCGAAAGAAAGCTCACCTAGTTGCGAAAGGATTCTCTCAAACTGAAGGATTGGATTTCGATCAGATTTTCAGTCCAGTAGTACGTTTCGAGACTGTGCGATGTATGCTCGCCCTATCCGCCTTAGAGAACTGGTATATTACTGGTCTCGATGTGCGATCTGCCTATTTATATGGCAAACTCAATGAGGAGATTTACATGGAGTTTCCGGAAGGATTTCTCCCTTCTCACCTTAAAGGCAAAGTTGTTAAACTTCTCCGCGCCCTATACAGACTTAAACAAGCTGGACTAGCTTGGTGGAATGCCTTAAACGAGTCAATGAAAGAACTAGGATTCGAGCGACTGAAGACAGACGCCGGCCTATTCATCTATAGAAAAGGGAAAGACTTCATCCTGGCCATTATATATGTGGACGATGCCCAATTCTGCGGACCCTCAAAAGCTTTAGTCAACAAGATGAAAGCTGCTTTTATGAAAAAGTGGGATTGCCATGATCTCGGGGAAACTACAGAATTCCTCTGAATGAAGATATGTCGAGAAGGACGCCGATTACACATTGATCAGTGCGAATACCTCGAGAAAGTACTTGAGCGTTGCGGAATGATCAATGCAAGACCAGCTCGTACACCTTTACCTCAGGGATACCAACCTGAGAAGAGTACAGCCTCTGTCAATCCAGAACTTCGGACGCGATTCCAGACAGTTATAGGCTCATTAATGTACTTAATGCTTGGCACTCGCCCTGACATTGCATATGCACTGACACAGATGGCGCGAATGGCTGCCAATCCGACACAAGAGCATCTTGATAAAGCTCTTTATATTTGTCGATATCTAATCAGTACTTGTGATTACTCACTTGTATATGATGGAAACACTGGAAATGGCCTAACAGCCTGCACTGACTCCGACTGGGGAGCAGATCCAGATACTCGCCACTCCCAAATGGGATTTTATATCAAGCTGGCGAATGGAATTTTCCTCTGGAACTCACACCTCCAGAAAACCACAGCTCTGTCTTCAACCGAAGCAGAATACATGGCTTTGAGCGATTGTACTTGCCAAGTCCTGTGGATTAAACAAATATTTGGGGAGATTGGCTTCAATCTTAAACCTATTCCCATTTGTGGTGACAATCAGGGATCGATTTTTATCGCTAACAATCCCGTTACTGAACGTCGCACAAAACATATCCCCATTCGTTATCACTTTATCAGAGATGCTGTAACCAATCAGCAAGTAGAGATTTTCTATATCGAAGGGACTGACAATCCTGCCGATATGTTCACCAAGAACCTCGGATATGTCAAATTCGAGCAGTGTAGATCTCAGCTAGGTCTCATATTCAATCACGCCACTAGCTGGAACTAGTTTGAGCGTTGTTAACTACACTCGATACTTATGCGATTGAGATGCGCTAAGTAAGGGGGAGTGTTGAACGAATAGTAGTATACCATACGTAGTAAGTAGTTCACACGCCATGTAGTTTATAAGTCAGACATTCTGTCTGAGTTTCAATAATCACTCTTGATCTCGAACCACAACCATCTCTAAAGCAAGAACCCAAACCGTTACATGTAAGTCCAAGTAACTGCCAACTGTTATGCTTTAAACAAAAAGTGTAGCTTTTCTACCTGACAACGCTGATGATGACACAGAGGAGGAGGAAGAGGCAGAGGAGTAGGATTCATTGCCATCCCCGTCAATCCGTTTCAAAAGCTGTAGTTGTGTACAGAACTCAACGCAAAAATTACCAATCAAAATTGATCTACACTATCATAAGTCATCCCTGCTCGTTGTTGGCGACAGTAAGCTCGTGTGTTTGTACACTATGTCGGCAACGTGCAGTCGAGATAGTGAGGATATATTTAGACTATGAGATACCTCTGATTTCACCACTGAGAAATAGTGCACGAAAGAACAGTCTAAATTGATCCACACCATCACGAGATATCCCTGCTCGTCGTCGGTGACAGTGAGCTCGAGTGTCCACACACTGTCCGTGACGTTGGCGACTTGTCACTGCGCTGTCAGTAGGCAATCGCACGGGTATGGGTAACCCGCACGGGTCGCGGGTACGGGTACCTGCCGGGTACGGGTACGGGTTAGGATTCCGAGACCCGCACAAAAACCCGTACCCAGGGGGTACCCATCCCCTAATCGGGGAATTTGTGGTGGTGTGATTGCCATATTGGGCTCAATCACACCCAAACACACACGCGTGCGCAGTAGTCCAACACCACGTCCACTCAACGATGTTCAAAACACAAGACCTCAAACTACAGGAACACTATGGACCGGCCTACCTACGACGTTTCGGGTGCGATATAGGTTTCGGGGTGATGGGAGGACCTGGGGCTTGAGACACGTCAGTTGCAACTGGATCTTTAAGATCAGTGCACTGATCGTTATCAGAACCAGTTCTTTTCCCCCCTTGAGCTCACTTTTGATCTCACCCCCTCGTTTTGGGCCCACCCCCTCGGTTTTGAGCAAGTCTACTTGTTTTTGACCTCACCCACTCGTTTTGGGCCCAACTCACTCATTCTGTGCACCCCACCTGCTCGTTTTTCCACTCGTTTTTGACCTCACCCCGTCGTTTTGACCCCATCCACCCGTTTTGGGCCCAATCCATTCTTTTTGGATGCCACCCACTTGTCCTGCCAGTGGACCCAGCCTGCTTGCGTTTTGTCCCCGCCTACTCGTTTTGGATGCCACCTGCTCGTTTTTTCCCCCAGCTGCTCATCTTAGACGCCGCCCACTTGTCTTAGGTGCCACTCACTCATCTTTGACCTCACCCACTCGTTTTGGACGCCACCTGCTCACTTTGGATGCCACTTGCTCACTTTGGACGCCACCCACTCGTCTTCGACCTCACCCACTAGTCTTTGACCCCACTCACTCGTCTCGCCCATAGGTGTTTATTTTGATTTTGATTTGCTAATAACTAACTATACTGGCCAGCTGCTCCTCACGCACATGCGCTCACGTCTCGCAACTCAGTCGACATGCGCTCTCCTCTGCCTAGGCTATTGGAGATGTCGTTGGTGGCAAGCCGCTTGCGAAGGGTTGGGATGCAATCAATTTCAACAAGTAGTAGTCTACATCTATAGTACACCATGACCGCTCTGCAATATACCCAGACCCGCGGGTACACCCTCAATGGGTGTATCTGCGGGTATTAGATCGCAAACCCATAGACTTACCCGTACCCTTGGGGGTGGGTGTCAACCCATGCCGGGTACGGGTATGGGTATCATCACTGGCACCCGGGGGTATACCCGTGCGACTGCCTAGCTGTCAGCCTGCCACATGCTCGGCTATGTCCCCGACGCTTGCCGAACTGACAAATATAGTAAGTATATATTTAGACTACTAGATACTTTTTGATTTCCGCGTGGCCAAGGTCACTCTTTATCGAAGGAATATTGAAGGAGGCATCCTCTCTACTTAGAGGGGTGACAGCTCCGCATTATCTCTTCTAATTACAGTGCTGGGGTGGGAGTCACAGGTGTTCAAGATCGGCGAAATAATCAAAGTCGTCCATAAAGAGTAGGTACTGCTACAACGACAAACATCGGCCCGGGATCAATCTACCTCCTGCTATACGAAGTACACCAGATTCTAGTGGTGTGGGTTGCGAGTGTTTTTTCCGAAAAATTTGCCCCCGACTTCAAACCCCGACACCTCCTAGAATCTGGCACCGAGATTAGCACTCCCCCCCTTCCAATGACCAAGATCTCTGTCGCTTTATGAAGACAATAACATGTGTGAGCACGCACATGTCTAGAGGCGGCCCGGGGTTCCACCGAGTACGTACATACTTAACTATGATAGTTCACATGCACACTGGCAGGCGCTCTAGTGACTGATATATATACGGCACGACACATTTTTTTTATCACGGGAACATGTCCCGCGAGATCCTCAATCCCGTCGTGTACCTTAACTATCTGAAGCCCGCCGTTGCGAACGAATATGAAGTGTCAAGAAACGTTTGGCTTGTGACCTTGGGCGTATGGACATTGTTGTTTCCTCGAAACTGTGACTGAGCACCTGGCGCAGGCTCTTATTTGGGACATCCTGTCCACCCTTCCGGAAGACTGGCAAGTTGCTCGAACAAGTAAACCCACGCCCGTGCTGTTCGCGTACTTTTCGGCAATGTAAGACGAACATCACCGAAACATACCTGCTATCCTGACACTTGACACCAGGATATGTGCACTTGTCGTGGTGCTCCTGTCGGTGGTGGGGATGAGTAAGTTCTTCGTTCCAGTGACAATTGTAGTTCCCACTTTTCCCTTTCCTTTAGCTGGTCCTATCACCCAGTGTGGGGTTCTTGTGTTGAGTTTCACAGTGTTCTGGGTGATAGCATCTGCTGCAAGCTCATATCTCTTTCTCAAACGTGTCCACGCCGTGTTCCTCGAAGACAGAATTGTCTGTCACTTCTTCACGTTCATTTGGTTTGCTGGCTTTGGTACATCATTTTTATCACTTATTAGCCCTCTCCACGACTACCATGAAATCGCGGACACGAAACATTGCATCGGTAGTGGGGTTGCGCATTACGTGTCCGCAGCTTTCATAGTGTCCGGGCTCTTCGACGCTCTCGTCTTTCTCGCCGTCACGTACAAGATACTCGTATCATACCGCGCGTCAACGCCTAGGACCTGGAGGGCGTTTTGGTATGGTGAAGCACTCCCTCGTCTTTCACGTGCTATCCTGCAGGGCGGACAGCAATACTACATGTACCAATCTCTCTATCTGATCACCACTTCTCAATGCTTAGTCTCCGGAACAGGATCACAGCAGGTGTCAACGTGACACGTGCCGTCGTCACTCTCTTGCCCTCCGCCTCTCCGGTATTGCAAAAGGCATTTTCGACTCCCGCAGTGGCACTAAATAGCGTCATGGCGTGTCGCGTCTATCGGAATCTCAGACTCGCAGCATTGCACCAGACAGAGATTGGAGCCTTGGACACGATGCGATTTGTGCACAGAGAGTCCGCAAGTGCCACCGTACATCGGCCAAAGAGTGGAGATAATGCGACCACAGACACTGTTTTCCAGCTGGAGGCGACGTAATAATAATCATCGGGGGAGGGGCATGGGTTTGAAAACCTCTTTGGCGCATTTCTGGAGCAGATACATGGATGATGTGTGAGGGTTGCTAGTGATGTCGTCTTTGAATATTCTGAATCCTGATTATCTGTTTTTGTATGCGCTACGTTTATAAGTTGCATCACCTCTGTATATTGTCGGTTATCAACTATTTGGCTTACCCACCATCTTGGTTAGTCACGAAGATTCCCTAATCAAACGGAGCACTCACCAGGCTCATCCATTAGGGTAGTTCAGTATAGGATTTGACGGTCGATTTGGGGTCGATTTGGCCGTCGATTTGGCCGTCGATTTGGATCCAAATTTTTCATGCGGGATCAGCCGAAAACGGTTTTGTACACTGACATACCTTGATTTCAGTCGATTTGGAGGTTGATTTGGAGGCAGATTTCGCAGCAGCCTTGTCGGAGTTTAAAAACATTAGCATACACCGTGTCGAGGCATGCTAACATGATAATCAAACTATGCCCACCAAGCCCGAGCACCAGCAGATTGCAGATGCCGTACTCCAGATCTACTTAGCTTCACTCATTGCTGATTCTCAGACACTTGTTGATCCTCCTACATCCTCAGAGTCAGAGTCATCAAGCTCTGGGTCTGAGAGTCTGAGACAGATGACAACTCCAATCTACCAACTGCAAGTGACTCAATGTTGCGCATCCTAGGCTCACTATATTCTCACAGGTATCTTGTTGATTGTGAGCCGATCCACAAGACCGGGGAGAATTTGCGGCTCCTCTTGACAGAGTGGAAGCATACAAGGCCAGATATATTCCGAGCACATGTTTGCATGACTCCGGAATGCTTCAATGTCCTTCTGGCTACATTGCAAACAGATCCCATATTTCATTCTCAGTCTAACCACCACCAGATGGCCATTGACATGCAGTTAGCCATTGCACTGTATCGCTTTGGTCATTATGGTAATGCCATTAGCACTACCATGGTTGCACTTTGGGCTGGGATTGGATATGGGACTGTTCGTCTAGTCACCAACCGCATCATGACTGCTATCTGTCGGGAGGAATTCCGGAAAGCTGCACTTTACTGGCCAACAGGATTGGAGAAAGAGGAAGCCAAACAGTGGGTTGAGGATAACTCATGTGCTGCATGGCGCAATGGCTGGGTCATGGTTGATGGCACTTTAATTCCCCCATCAGGAATATGACAAGTTACTTAATCACACTTATCATGCTTTTGCAAGCTTTTTTTAGTGGAGGAAAGTAGTTTAAGGAGGGTCTCACACCACAAGCAGAGGAAAGTGAACAAAGTAAGCAAAGCACGGAACGTAGATTACATAATGGTCAAGAATAATGCATGAGGCGAGGTTCGAACTCGCGACAGCATCAAAAATGTACACACAGCTGACACATTAGACCACTACACTACGACACCTTTATTATAGCTGACAGCGACATGAATATGATTGCAATACAACTACCAGTTCACAAATATTTGTCGAAGTCCGAGACACTACACTAAAGTGTACAAACTGACAAACTTTTTTTTCCTAATAGTGTCACATGACTATCCATGTCAGCCCACTTCCGCATGTTCAGTTCTGTACTCCAACTCTTTCGTCCTCTCGCTCAACCTACACAACCCGACATGTCACCTTAAAAAAACGGTCCACTGCCTCAAAAATCGATCTCTCATCTCAAAAAGAACCTGTTACGGTTTTTCTCCTTTGTCTCTATGTCACGTCCATCTTATCTCCCAAGCGTCTTTAGAGATAAGATTACTTACATGTATTTTTAGATCGTTGACCTTTGACTCCTCTACAGTCAACGATCCCATCACTCCATTGTTCTCCATCTTTAGCTCACAATGGTTACCAGTAGGCCGGTTCTCCTTTTGTTCTACTTACGCGTCGAACAATGGTCCCCCATTGTTCTCTCATTATATCCGTCCTAGACTACCGCGTATATAAACCAGTAGACACCCTGTACTTTCCCTAAGCTATTCTACGTTGTCTTGCATTATCTGCTTGACTCTCAGTCGTCTGAACTTCAGCCTCACCGCTTCCGTTCATCTCTGGGATAGACCTTGCTCGTCCCTAGCACGGACTCTGCAAGAATCCCTCCCTTTGTTGACGAGGCTTGTCTTACGACAACCCACGTAACAAAAGAATAGCTTCTCAAGACGTTCCTACTATCTAGTAGCCGAACACCCACCACGAGACCAAACGCGTCTGGGAAACCTGCCCCAGCGCACAAGTAGACAAGACGACTCCTCCACCGACCCCTCGCAGTCCTTTTTCGACTGCTCGGACCGGAGAAGTACCCCATCGCCTACAGACTACACGACAAGATCCTCAACCCGATTACGCTCGTAATATAAGAGAATCTAGATCCCTCGCCGATCCCTATCCTACAGCGGAAGCACGAGGATCCGGCCACGGCGTATCCCGCCTAGGCCAAGACCCAGACGATCAACCACCCCGATCTGCTACTCCATCAGAAGCAGAAGAAATCTCACAGATTGACGAAGATTTCCTTGACTCCCTTCCTACCGAAGCTCACGTCGCGTTCAGGAAGCTTACCAAAAAGGAACCCTACGACCACCCGACTCTTTTTCGTCGCTGGTTCGACTCTATTGTCGTCCCAGAACCCCAGACCGCTATCCAAACCACTCCCCCGAACCCGTCGTCTCCCACACCCGCCGTTACCATGACGACCAAGATCGCCGAAATCAAGGTTGGACAACCTTCCGCCTTTGACGGCTCCCCTACCGACGCCAACTGCTGGCTTCTAAGCGTTAAAGCCTATATGCGCATTAACGCTCATATTTACGATACCAACGAGAAGAAGGTTCTCGCTGCCCTCTCCTATTTCACTAAAGGAACTGCTGCATCGTGGGCGGAAACCTTCTATACCAAAAGGGATGTCATGGCCGTTCCTGATTACGGCACATGGGTTGACTTCGAAAAAGAATTCAAGACCTCCTTTGTGACTCAAGACACGAAGGAGACCGCAACCGCTAAACTGTCCACCCTTAACCAAAGGAAGTGCGGTTCCCTCGAAGAATATAACTCCCAATTCCGACTCTTCGCTCAAAGGTCAGGAATTACCAATGATAACGCTTTAATCTCGTGGTATTCGCGAGGTCTTCATTCTGAAATCGCCACCCGCATCATGGGGATGGACACCGTTCCCCCCACGATCGAAGAATGGATCCAGAAGGCCCAACACTTCGCCGTACAAATGGCCCGGATCCAATCCTTCAAGTCCAATCGTATCTGGAACCCGTCTTCCAACTCCCGGTCCACCAGGGACCCTGACGCTATGGACGTAGACCGCGTAAACCTCTCTCCAACGGAGCGAGTAGCCTATATGAAGAAGGGTCTATGCTTCAAATGCGGTCAATCTGGACACCGAGTTATTAATTGCCCGAAGAAGACGGAAGAAGTCACCCAAAAGAAGAAGAAAACCCCGACCAAGACGGTCCGGGCCGTCCAAGGACAACCTTCAGAAGTCCAGCAATACATCGCCACGCTGACCGACAAGAAGATCTCGCAAACCGAAATCCTGGACGTAATGAAGATGTGTTTCGAAGAGAAGCTGAAAGAAGAAGGAAGTGAGGAGGAACCCGAAATTGATAGAGTGGGTTTTTGAGCCGAGGAGTTAAGTCGACGTTTACTCCTCGAATCCCTGTAATTGTATCAAGAAAGAAGAATGACAACTCGTTCCGTATTCCCGTTTCATTCTTCCGAAAACCTGGTACAATAATCGTCGACTCTCATGCCCTGATCGACAGCGGAGCATCCATTAACGTAATGGACACCCATTTCGCTATCAAACATCGATTCCCCCTCACTCGACTCTCGAAACCGCTCACGCCGCGTAACGTGGACGGCTCCCCGAATAAACAAGTCTGTCGCTTCACTACTACCGTCACGATCCGTATCGACGATCGTGAAATGAAGCAACAATTTTTCGTTGTTAACTGTGGCAAAGAAAACGCCATTCTTGGCATGCCATGGTTAAAATCAGCAAACCCGATTATCGATTGGGAAACCGGGGAAATAGAACTGCCTCACCAGCACTTGTCCCCGGTTAGACCCCGATTCGATCAGAAGCACCTTGTGGAACAGAGGTATCTCGTCCGCTATCTTAGAGGAGATGGCTCGGATTACATCCGCCGCCAATACCTCAAACGATTCACACCCTCTCTCCTCCGAACTACGCTAGCGACTGAAATAGCCCAACAGACGATTAAAGAGAAGGTCCTCCTCCCGGCTGCTTTTGCCAAATACAAAACAGTCTTCGAAAAATCCGCTACCGATCACGTTCCCCCAGAAAGGACGTTCGATCACGCCATCGACTTAGACGACTCCTTCGTTCCAAAGATAGCCAAGGTATACCCGCTAAACCCGAAGGAACTCGAAGTATGCAAAGCCTTCGTCGAAGAACACCTCGCATCAGGGAAAATCGTTCCCTCAAAATCCCCGCAAGCATCCCCTTTCTTCTTTGTCGCGAAGAAAGATGGTAGTCTCCGACCCTGCCAAGACTACCGATATGTCAACTCCCATACAATCAAAAATGCGTATCCCCTCCCCTTAATCTCCGATCTCATGGATCGACTCAAGGGATCATCGATCTTCACGAAGTTTGACGTAAGATGGGGGTATAATAACGTACGAATCAAACCGGAAGATCGCTGGAAGGCAGCGTTCATCACACCGTTCGGACTATTCGAACCAACGGTAATGTTTTTCGGTCTATGTAACTCCCCGTCAACGTTCCAAGCCATGATGAACTCCTATTTTGCCGACTTCATCGCCGAAGGATGGTTAGCCATTTACATGGACGACCTCCTTATCCACTCCTCAAACCCCGCCGTTCACGAAGAACGGACTCGTCGTGTATTGGAACGACTCCAACAACATGACTTATACCTGAAACTTGAAAAGTGTCAATTTGCCGTATCGGAAGTAGAATTCCTCGGCGTCATCGTGGGTAATGGCGCCTTCAAAATGGACCCGTCGAAGGTCAAAGCCATCGACGAATGGGTTACTCCCCGTAATGTGAAGGAAGTACGCTCCTTTTTAGGGTTCTGCAACTTTTATCGCCGCTTCATTCCCTCCTTCGCTACCCTTGCTCGACCTCTCACCGACCTCACCAAAAAGCTCTCCCCTTGGGTTTGGTCGCCTGCCTGTGACAAAGCGTTCAAGGAACTCCAAGTCAAGTTCAAGACGCTTCCTGTCCTCGCAATGCCCGACGTCTCCCGACCTTTCGAAGTCATGACCGATGCCTCTCTCCATGCCTCGGGAGGCGTCCTCATGCAACGTGACGGCAATGGAGATCTCCATCCATGTGCCTATATTTCTCAAACCTTCTCCCCTGCAGAACGCAACTACGACATTTACGATCGCGAGTTACTTGCGGTCATCCACGCACTACAGGCCTGGCGGCATTACCTCCAGGGTACTGCACATCCGGTAACCGTCTTGACGGATCACAAGAACCTTACGTATTTTCGATCCCCCCAAAAACTGTCTCGCCGACAAGCGCGCTGGCTTTTAACGCTCGCTGACTATGATCTCCACTTTGTTCACACCCCCGGCTCTGCCATGGGCCCGGCTGACGCTCTCTCTCGCGTCAATTGCCCGGATTCGTCCTCCGATAACCACGACGTGACGCTACTTCCCCCCGGTCTGTTTGTTCGTGCCATTGACACTGAACTCCTCGACAAACTAGCAGCGTCTTCCTCTACCGACCCTCTCGTCTTGTCTGCCACACGCGCCCTTGCACAGGGCACATCACTCCTTCCTCGTTCCTCCGTCTCTGATTGGCAGTACGCCGACGGCAAACTGTATTATAAAGGCCGTCTGTATATTCCCCCGGACCATCGGTCCGCTGTTGTTCGTGCCGCTCATGAAGCCCCAACCTCCGGTCACCCCGGCGTTACCCGGACTGTCGAACTCGTCTCACGTGACTGCTGGTGGCCCGGTCTTCATACCTTTGTTCGTCGCTTTCTTCTCGGCTGCGCCACGTGCCAATCCATGAAGGTGAACACACATCCTTCCATCCCTGGTTTCATGCCTATTCCTTCCACGTGCTCTCGCCCCTTTCAACAACTCTCAGTTGATCTGATTACCGGCCTTCCTGCCGTCCGCCGGTTTCGATTCTGTCATGGTCGTGGTCGACCATGGCCTTTCGAAGGGGGTAATTTTCCATCCTTGCACGAAGACGATTACCGCCGAAGAAGTCGCGGACATCTTCTTCGAGAAAGTCTTCACCCGGTTCGGACTCTACGACAAGATTATCTCGGATCGAGGACCGCAGTTCGCCTCCAAATTCGCTAAAGAACTTGCACGAATCCTCGAATACGACCTTGCCCTCTCCTCTGCTTATCACCCACAGACTGACGGAGAGACTGAACGAGTCAATCAGGAACTTGAAACGTACCTTCGCATCTTCTGTGATGGTAAACCCCATGATTGGACCCGATTCTTACCCTTTGCGGAATACGCCCACAACTCCGCAGTCCATTCTGTCACGAAGAAAACCCCATTCTTCTTAATGCTCGGATATGAACCCCGAGCTTTCCCCGCGTTAATTAAAGAAACGCAGACCCCCGCCGTAACTGACCGGCTGACGTCACTCGACTCTGCTAGGAAAGAAGCCCTTGCTGCGCATGCCATTGCCGCTAGAGTCATGAAAGAACGAATTTCCTCTCGATTCGTACCCTGGAAACTTGGCGATAAAGTGTGGCTCGAAGCCCGGAACCTCAATTTCAACTACCCCAGTCGTAAACTTGCCCCGAAACGCGAGGGTCCCTTCGAAATCATCAAGGTGTTGTCCCCCGTTTCCTACCAATTGAAAATACCTGTCACTTGGAAGATTCACGACGTATTTCATGCGTCTCTCTTATCGTCCTATCGAGAAACCCCCGAATACGGACCGAATTTCACAAGACCACCACCTGACGTGGTTAATTCCGAAGAACAATGGGAAGTCGAGAAAATTATTTCACATCGTGGATCCGCAGCTCGTCGCAAATTCCTAGTCAAATGGAAAGGGTACCCGACGTCGGAAAACTCCTGGGAACCCCCTTCCCATTTGAAGAATGCCCCCGACGCTCTAAAGGCTTATAAGCGATCACGACCAAAGGCTTTCCCTCAGTCTCGCTGAATAACTATCCAACACGTCTTCCCCTCTGAAAATCCTCGAAAATCTTTGCTTTGAACTATGGCTTCCCGTGATTCTACTCCTTCTCACCCTCGATCGTCTCGCCGCTCTCGAAACCACAACCGATACGTCCCATACGGACGAAGACTCCGCGCGCCGCCGCCGTCGGACTTGAATCACGCTGTCCTGCGGGACCTTCGTGATATCACCCTTGCCCGAGAAATTGATAACCAATTCGCGCGCTACTCCCCTCTCCAGAGCGCCCATCAATCCCTAATGCAGACCCTTCGTCTCAAAACATTCTGTGATGTCCTCGCCCGGTCAGAAGACCAACAGGCTAAACTCGTAGGTCTACTCCTTGCTGGAGTCCGGTGTCGTCAGGAAGACGCCCTCTTGAACCTTCTTCACCAACTTGGGTTTGAGAACGTTCTCACCCGAGTCCATCGTCGTCGCCTCGAATCCCCAACCCCCTTTACCGCAGACCAACCTGTCCTGTTCACACATCGTAGCGACAACATGGAAGAGATACTCCGCGAAGATCTTCCCACCACGCTAACCCGGTACGATCTAACTGCCATTCGTCGAGCCATCATACGACGTACCAGCGAGGTCGCGTCTTCTCCTCCAACCTCCAACTCCCCCAGTAGTGGTTCCGCTGGCTCCTCTGCTAGCAATCCCATCGTCGTACCAGACGACGAAGACTCCTCCACGTCCGAGGAACCAATACCGGTTCCCGTCAGGACACGTCAACGCCGACCCCAACCGATGTCTCTCGTCCCCCTTTCACATGCAGGACGTACCGTCACCAATTCCTCCAGCACCCCATCCTCTTTATCCTCCCCGAGTACCGAAGAAGCCTTCGGACTTACCCGAGCCCAGATCGCATCTGCGATGGCAGAAACCGAGGAACGCCTGTCCCGCTATGATGTCGTAGTAACGGAGACTGCCGAAGAACGTATCGCCAGAGATCTCGCCGGGGAAGCACAAACCGGACCCGTACTACTCCCGTCTCACGCGTTCTACCGCACCACCTGCTTCTCCTGTCACCGTCTCGGACACATCCGAATCAACTGCCGGATGTACGAATGCCCGATCTGCCGCGCGTTTGCCCCTGGGCATAATCAGAGGGACTGCCCAGACCGCCGTCGTTCTTCTACCCCTCCTCCAGCCTCCTTCGTTGCCGCCGCCTTGCAGGAAGATCTTCCTGACTATGCCACCGACGACCCATACGACCACCACGCCTATTCACGCACCGGAACTCCCTCGGGAGACCGATTCTAATGTATATCAAAGTCTGGTGCCTTGAGCCTTGTGCGGGGGGTAATGTTACGGTTTTTCTCCTTTGTCTCTATGTCACGTCCATCTTATCTCCCAAGCGTCTTTAGAGATAAGATTACTTACATGTATTTTTAGATCGTTGACCTTTGACTCCTCTACAGTCAACGATCCCATCACTCCATTGTTCTCCATCTTTAGCTCACAATGGTTACCAGTAGGCCGGTTCTCCTTTTGTTCTACTTACGCGTCGAACAATGGTCCCCCATTGTTCTCTCATTATATCCGTCCTAGACTACCGCGTATATAAACCAGTAGACACCCTGTACTTTCCCTAAGCTATTCTACGTTGTCTTGCATTATCTGCTTGACTCTCAGTCGTCTGAACTTCAGCCTCACCGCTTCCGTTCATCTCTGGGATAGACCTTGCTCGTCCCTAGCACGGACTCTGCAAGAATCCCTCCCTTTGTTGACGAGGCTTGTCTTACGACAACCCACGTAACAGAACCCCGCCACCTCAAAAATGATCCCGCCATCTCAAAAATGGACCCAACGTGTCGAAAACAGATCCGTCATCTCAAAAGTTACCTGTCGCCTCGAAAATGTTTTTAGCCCCACCGAACACCTCAAATGTACTCGCAACAGCACACCCCACTCCAAACAACACACCTGATGCACTCCAAACGTGCCCCAAACTGCACACCGACACCCACAACGCTCACCTGTGCCTCCAACATGGCCCTGCACGTCCGTTTCAGCCCCACCTACACATCTTCAGGCCCACCCGTACGTATTTAGCCCCATTCGTTTGTTTTCAGCCCCACCAGTACATTTTCAGTCCCACCCATCGGTTTTCAGCCCCACCAGTATGTTTCTAGCCTTGACAGTGCCCAACACCCAATCTGCCTGCTTCGGCCCTACCCGTGCGCTTTCGGTCCCCCACCTGCTCGTTTTCGACCCGCCGTGTGTTTTCAGTGCTACCCATACGTTGATAGCCTCACCCATACGTTTGCAGTGCCACTGACCCCACCTACCTGTTTTCAACCCTGCCGGTACGTTTTCAGCCCAACCCATGCGTTTTCAGTCCCATCAGTCCGTTTTTAGTCCCTCCCGTCTACTTTTGGTCCGACCCATCTACTGCGCAAACACAGCATCGCTTCGAAGGGTCAGGAGCTACAGACGGACATTCCACAGAGGCATGCACGTATCTAGCAGCGTGATGTGGGCAGTTCCTTCGTAGGTGTGAGTATCATTATTGGTATGCGGATTGTGCCATCGTAAATATTGACTGATCGTCCCATACAGAGCTCACACAATCAGCGCGGACAAAGGCAGGTCCGGGGACAGCTTGCATTCTCAACAAACTACGTGGTCAGCTCCAGGTTGCTGCTGTCAAGGCACCCCGGCTTTGGTGATAACCGCAAGTCGATTCTCGGCGACTCACAGGCGGTACCGTCTTCACTAACAAGCTCGACATTAAACTCGAGAAGGCCACCCCTGCCGTGCTCGGCTCTACTGGTTCTATCACCATCACCAAGGAGGACACCATCTTCTTGAACGGTGAAGGTTCGAAGGACGCCATCCAGGCCCATTGCGAGCAAATCCGCTCTCTTCTTGCTGATCCCTCAGCCAGCGAGTTCGACAAGACCAAACTCCAGGAGCGTCTTGCTAAGCTGAGCGGTGGAGTTGCCGTCATCAAAGTCGGCAGCAGTGAAGTCGAGGTTGGCGAGAAGAAGGATAGGTATGAAGGTGCCCTCAATGCGACCTGTGCTGCCGTGGAGGAGGGTATCCTCCCCGGTGGTGGCGTTGCTCTCCTGAAGGCTTCGCTCGCTCTCACTACCAGCTCGCCTGGATCGACAAACCCCCCTTCCAACCCTAACGTTAAGATCGTTCCCACTGCCAACTTCGACCAGGACCTCGGTGTTAACATCGTCCGCCGGGCATTGACGAACCCTGCATGTACCATCCTGAGCAATGCAGGCAAGGAATCCTCTGTCATTGTCGGCACTCTCAACCAGTACGGCAGCGCTGAGAACTTTGCGATGGGTTACGATGTAGCGAGCCTGGATTGCAGAAGGGCGGGATAGGCAGGTACGTCGGTTGATCCACCGTCGATGTCACCGAATATTAATACAGAGACCATCACAAATCTATGCATGGGAAACAGGGCCACCACCACACGAGATCGAGCACGGGTGGTTCTTTCACTTCTGTTCATACATCTGTTACGGTCTACGCAATCCAAGTGCCCTAAATGTTAACCAAGCCGGGGTCGAGATCCAGTCAAATGCCCGCCCCGCACGCGCAAGGTCGCGTTTCCTCGGAGGATTTGGTCGATTGCTGGTGAGATTACATGTGATGAAACCTTCAGTGGCTCCCACCACCACCCCTCTGTCGAGCGGCCTACCCCCGACCAATCTCTCCCCGTCGTCACGATCACTCCACCTATGATAGATACCTCAGAGACGGCAGTTCATCCACCAGAAGTATCTAGGCCGGCACCGAGTTTGACGGTGTCATCCCCACAACCACAGCCTACATCTTTGCACCGGTTGTCCACTGCGCTTACCCCGTCTGCCCATTTTGGCCCCACCCGTGTGTTTTCGGTGCCGCTCGTGCATTTGCGGCCTCGCCTGCACACCCACCCGTCTGCTTTTGGTCCAACCCATTGGCTTTCAGTCCCACCAGCCCGTCTGCCTGTTTTGGCCCCACCTGTGCATTTTCGGTGCCGCTCATGCATTTGCGGCATCGCCTGCACATTTTCAGTCCCACCCGTCTGCTTTCAGTCCCACCCGTCTGCTTTCAGTCCGATCCGTCGGTTTTCAGTCCCACCAGCCCCATCTGCCCGTTTTGGCCCTGTCCGTGGGTTTTCGGCGCCGCTCGTAAGTATCTTACTTCTAGTTTGTTTGTTACTTGTTGCTCTTAAATTACTTATTCCGTGCTTTATACATACTTTTTTGATACTTTTAAATTTTCCAAGTGAAATATAAGTTCGACATAAGGGCAAAAAAGTGAAAATTAAGGTGAATAAGATAATGACTTAGCTTATTCCATGCTTAGTTTACTTTGTCGACATTGAACTTAATTTGTACTTAATCGTGCAAAAAAGTATGATTAAGCACAAATAAGGATTTCGTCATATTCCTGATGCCTCTACTCACGCCCAGGCTTTTTTGGAAATTCCTGGTATGATCGCAAGTCTAACTATTCTCTTAATGTCCAGGTAGGTGGCTGATAATTTCGGCATGGCGTGAACAAGAACGACGACAGAAACGCTGCAACGTAGAGCGGCAGAGCGTGTCCAAACTGATGCTTGCTGTACACAGACGCGTGGACGTGTTTTAAACTCCGACATTGCTGCCGAGAGTGGTGAGCGAAAGCGACTCTTTAGATTTCACTTTCGATTTCGAAACTAAGGCCATCAAATCGACTGCCAAATCGACGGCCAAATCGACCCCAAATCGACCGTCAAATCCTATACTGAACTACCCTATTAAAACTTCAGGGGCGTGGTCCCACTGACTCCCACACCACACAATGGGAATACCACTTTCTGTCATAATGTTTTCCGCAAGAAAATTCAGGCCTGGATGGTCACCGGTCAACGTTAACGTTGGTCAAGAAATCCCCAATCCTGAGGGGGCCATGGGTGCTCGATATAGCATTACTGGTTTCAAACGGTTCCTAATGTCGGGATGAGTCTGCAACCGTTCCAGATATCTAGATAGTTGCGTCACTGCGTTGATCTGCATTTCGTGTTAAGTACCTGTAGGTGTATATACCCGTGAGGTCTGCCCAGTAATCAGTGTTAATGTAGATGCGACCGGGAGTCAACGTTTCCTATTCACAACACTAGTAGTGATGCCAAGGCGACACGCCCATACGTATATGCGCAACTGGACCTTCAAAATAAGCTTTGAGCTCATTCCTCCCATGGCAGATGCAGCTATATATTGTGCAGTTCTGGGACCATATGGTGCAAAAAAAGCTTTACTTAAAATGAAAGGGCACCTGTGCATACTAACCCATCCAGGGTTGCGGCTGTTCCAGTCATCAATACTCAATACCCATCTGATATCATTCTCCACCCCACTGAGTAGTGAGCGCTTGAGCACTCACCACTACCACAACGCAACATTACGGAAGACATTTGATGATGATTTTAGTGGGGAAATTGGGCGTGCGTGCTGTGGAGTTGGCAACTTGGCACTGCCATGATGCATTGAAAATGCTGCAAATGAGGGATGTATCAAGAGTCCAAGACTGCGTATCAACGAATGTCGGACACGTGTCTCGAGGTACGTCAGGCAGATCCCAGTATATACTTAACTGCGATTGGTTCATAGGCGCTCTAGAGACTACTCTGTCGTGCGATACATTGTTTGATCAGCGGCAACATGTCCGATGAGATCCTCAATCCCATCGTGTACCTCAACTATCTTGATCCCGCCGTTGCGAACGAATATGAAGTGTCAAGAAACGTTCGTCTTGCAACCTTAGGCGTACGAACTTTGTTCTCTCCTCGAAAGGGTGGCTGATGCATCGACACAGGCTCTTGCTTGGGATATCTTCTCCAGCCTTCCGGAAGACTGGCAAATTGCTCGAACAAGTAAACCTACGCCCGTGCTGTTCGCCTACTTCTCGGCAAGGTAAGACGAATACCGAATCGTACCTGCTATCCTGACATCTGAGAGCAGGATATGTGCCCTTGTCGAGGTGCTCCTGTCGGTGTTGCTGTTGAGTGAGTTCCTCGTTCTAGCGAGAATGGTAGTTCCTACTTTTACCTTTCCTTCAGCTGGTCCTTTCACCCAGTGTGGGATTCTTGCGTTGACCCTCTGTGTGTTCTGGGTGATGGCGTCTGCTGCGTGCTCGTATCTCTTTCTCAAACGTGTCCATGCCGTGTTCCTCCAAGACAGGATCGTCTGTCACTTCTTCTCGTTCCTTTGGTGTGCTGGCTTTGGTACACCATTTCTATCATTTATTGGCTCTCTCCACAACAACTACGAAATCGCGGACACAGAACACTGCATCGGTCGCAAGGTTCCGGATTACCTGTCCGCAGCTTTCATAGTACCCGGGCTGTTCGACACTCTCGTCTTTCTCGCAGTCACGTACAAGATACTCGTGTCACACCGCGCGTCAACGTCTAGGACCTGGAGGGCATTTTGGTTTGGTGAAGCACTTCCTCGTCTTTCACGGGCTGTTCTGCAGGGCGGGCAGCAATACTACATGTACCGATCTCTCTATCAGATCATTACTGAATGCTAATACCCGGAACAGGATCACAGCTGGTGTCAATGTAACGCGTGCCGTCGTCACTCTCTTACCCTCCGCCTCTCCAGTGTTACAAAAGGCATTTTCGTCTCCTGCAGCGGCACTAAACAGCGTCATGGCGTGCCGCGTCTTTCGGAACCTCAGACTCACAGCATTGCATCAGACAGAGATTGGACCCTTGGCCACGCTGCAATTTGTGCACAGAGGATCTGCCAGTGTCAACGTACATCGGCCAAAGAGTGGAGATGATGCGATCACAGGCACTGATTTCCAGTTGGAGAGACGTAATAATAATGATGGGTGGAAGGGTGTGGGTGATGTTTGAAGCCTCTTTGTCGCATTTCTGGCGCAGACGCATGGATGATGTCTGAGGATTGCCAGTGATGTCGTCTCTGAATCGTGGTTGTGTTTTTGTATACCCTATGTTTTTAAGTCGCATCACTCCGTAACTCGGTTATCAACTATTCGGCACCATCTCGGCCAGTTACAAAAGACGCCCCAGTCAGCACTGCATCAGGATCATCTCCTCCGCCAGCCATACATGCTGTAAACCGCAAGTCATCACATGTCCCGAGCACGATGCACAACATAAATTAATGGCGACCATCTTTATAACACCCATACGCAACCTCCCGAGATGGGACCCTCAAAATAAGTTTGGACTCATTCCTTCTACAGCAGAAGCCTATTGTGCAATCCGGGACCTGTACATGGTACAAAAACTTTAAAATCACCTACGCATCCAGGGTTGCGCTTGGTCGAGATGATTCAATGCCGATGTCCCAGGATCACGATATCCTTATCCACCCTCGTCCCACCCAACATTACGGAAGGTGTTTGGGGCAATTGCCTTGAGCTAACCATACATATGGGCATTGAATCCGATCCCAGCCTGACTCGCTTCCGTGGCTGCGTGTACCTGCTGTGGAGTTGGCACTGCCATGATTCATTGATACATAGTAATGCTACAAATCAGGTATGTACGAAGACCGCACATCAGCCCCTGTCAGCTCACACAGGTCTTGAGTTCCGTTAGGTGGGTTCCAGTACTTAACTGCGATGGCTTGTGGGCGCTCTCCAGACTGGTCTATGGTGTGATACATTTTTTGATCAACGGGAACATGTCCGACGAGATCCTCAATCCCATCGTGTACCTCAATTATCTTCAGCCTTCCGTTGCGAACGAATATGAAGTGTCAAGAAACGTTTGTCTTGCAACCTTAGGCGTATGGACATTGTTCTCTCCTTGAAAGGGTGACTGATGCACCTGGCACAGGCTCTTGGTTGGGATGTCCTCTCCAGCATTCCGGAAGACTGGCAGATTGCTCGAACAAGTAAACCCACGCCTGTGTTGTTTGCCTACTTTTCGGCAAGGTAAGAACATCACCGAAATTGTACTGCTATCCTGACATTTGAAACCAGGACATGTGCACTTGTCGTGGTGCTCCTGTCGGTGTTGTTAAGAGTAAGTTCCTTGTGCTAGTGAGGATTGTAGTGTCTCGACCGATGATCCTACTTTCCCTTTCCTTTAGCTGGTCCTATCACCCAATGTGGGGTTTTTGCGTTGACCCTCTGCGTGTTCTGGGTGATAGCATCTGCTGCAAGCTCGTATCTCTTTCTCAAACGTGTCCACGCCGTGTTCCTCAAAGGCAGGATCGTCTGTCACTTCTTCTCATTCCTGTGGTTTGCTGGCTGTGGTACATCGTTTTTGACACTTATTGGCCCACTCAACGACTACTACGAAATCGCGGACACGAAGCACTGCATCGGTAGCGGCGTCGCGGATTACGTGTCCGCAGCTTTCATAGTGCCCGGGCTGTTCGACACTCTTGTCTTTCTCGCAATCACGATACAAGATACTCGTGTCACACCGCGCGTCAACGCCTAGGACCTGGAGGGTGTTTTTATCTGGTGAAGCACTCCCTCGTCTTTCACGGGCTATCCTGCAGGGCGGACAGCAATACTACATGTACCGATCTCTCTATTCGGATCATTACTGAAAAGCTAATCTCCGGAACAGGATCACAGCTGGTATCAATGTGACGCGTGCCATCGTCACTCTCTTGCCCTCCGCCTCTCCGGTGTTACAAAAGCTATTTTCGTCTCCCGCAGTGGCACTCAGTACCGTCATGGCGTGTCGTGTCTTTCGGCATGTCAGACTCGCAATATCGCAGCAGCCAAACACGGGACTCTTGGCCACGATGCGGTTTGTGCAGACAGGATCTACCAGTGTCAACGTACATCGGACCAAAGAATGGAGACGATGCGAACACAGACACTGATATCAAGGTGGAGGTGTAATGATGATTGGTGCAAGGTATGGGTAACGTTGGAAAAGCTCTTGATCGCATTTCTTGGCAACGAGATCATCTCTGGTCATCTCTTTTTGTATTCGCTATGTTTAGTCACATAACCCTCTGTATTATTTACGTTCGAACTATCCGCTGGGCATACCTACACTTTCATGCATTGGTCGAAGTGGGTAATGTGGGATGTACCACTGTCACGAAGGTTGACAGGTGGAATGCGCAATGGATTCAGATATCCGAAGGACGAAAAGCATCCTCAGGATGCATCGTTCGAGGGACTTAATGTGTGTCTGGTACTACAAAACAACATGGGTACAGTGCTGGTAAGTCGTGACGCGAGTAGTACAGAGCGTGGCGAGCGATGGGAGTGGGATAATAAAACATGCAAGATGTAGGGAAAACAGTGCTGTTTAAAGGATAATGATCGTGGAAATCAGTCGAAGTTTCGAGTCCAAGAAAATCAAAAGACGTGCTGTATGTAGGGACAAGATGGTGCGAAATCTTCAAGAGCTCGTTCGATTTGCTAAGCACGGTTGCACATCAAATTGTAGAGTGGGGTGGGATAGGCTGAGGAGTGATGTTCTAGATTTTTCTTGTCGAAAAGGCTAAGGACAGACGACGAAGTGCATTCCGGCTGCTTCCTTCGTTTCTGCAACTGGGTCACTTACCCGTATGGTGCCATCTTCTGCAGTCCTCCCCGGAAGCGTGGAGCAGCCTTCAGAGACTGTCCGCAGCCTCAAATGGTCCTGAGGCTCAGGACTGTGAGGAGGGATGGGTGTGAATGGGCGTATGTCATAAGATAGCGGAGGGGCATTGATCAAATCCGCGCTTCCGTTCACGCTATCTTGGCCCGAGAAGACCCCGAAATTGACGTCCCTGTTTGATGTTACTGCGAGGTTGTCGCGCACGGCGACGCATGACGAACCGCCTGATGCGTCCACCGAAACTCTTGGCACCCTCCACAAAATGTTGGGATTTTGAGATTAGCGGGGCGGGCGTACGATCTTGACTTCCAGGCAAGGAAGCGGGTCGAACGACTGCCTCTGGCATAAGCTCTTCCGACCGCGCACCAGGCGAAGCGGGGCTTGAAGAATCTTCGGGGAATTCTGAGTAGGGTCCTTCCAATTGAGGAACCCCAGGCATCACCCCCCTACGCCAAGCCTGCAAGCTATCCACCGGCGTCGACGGAGAGGTATCCGTACCTGTTGGCTCTAAAGCCAGAGGTGGGGGCGAACTGTGTGGGAACGGTACAGAAGGCGACGAAACGGGTGATCTGGTCGCAGACTTCGGGTATGACCACGAAGATCGTGAGGAAGGGGACACCGCACTGAGGCTCAACGCAGGAGTGGTCCCGAGGCAGCTCTCCCCATCAATCAGACTCGTGGCAAGGGGGTTTTGTCGGAATAGGCGATCTGTCTCCGTGTTAGCCCCGAGGTCGCTAAGCCAAGAGGGGGCGAAAGGCTCCCAGGGACAAAGATTCCCAGCATCCCCGAGTCCGCCGCTCGGCTGCTTTGGTCCATCTGCCACGGCGTGTGTGCTTAGCGGCGATGACACTGATATCCGCCTCATCGCCCACATCCATTGAATGGCGGGTAGAAGGTGCCGACAAATACTGAGTAGACGTTGGTGAGGCGCAGTTGGTGACCGCTGGGTCAAGTGAATACATCGACGGCAGGACAAGATCTAGTGTTGGCTGCCCAATCGGGCTCGAGAGCTTCTGTGTGTCTCCAATCATGGAACACGCCGATACGGGAGTCGAAACAAAAGGTGGAGGAACAGTGATTTGCAGCGGTGGTGTTCTCCTGGTGGACTGACTCACAGAGCGAGAATGGGTGGAGGACCTGCAAAGAGAGGAGGATGCTTCGAGCGAGTATGCTCGAGGGTGATACGTGGTGGTCCACGATATTTTGTGTGGTCGGTGAATGGTAATCGCCAAGCTGGATCCGGGGCCCGAAGGCGTAATGAGCGTGGCTGCGGGGAAAGTATCCGGGAGTGGACTGTGGCTTGCTCGTCCATCCCATCGGGCTGGTTGGTTGGAACTGTTACAGGCAACCTAAGCCATTACGCGAGGAGAACATACAGAGGAAGCAGTGGACTCTGGCCAAGCCGCCGGGAGTTGCTTCATCGAGATCAACAGAGTTGGCATTGCTATTGCAATCCAGCTAAGGTCTAACGAAGGACACAACTTGGTTCCGTTACGGAATTTTGTTGAGGTCGACGTGGCCAGGTGCAAAAGGAACAAGACTCCAGTCAAAAATCTAGCACGTTGCACGCTCCCTACCTTTATACTCAAATCCGTCCTGCGGAGCTAAGGAAACGAGAAAGATCGGCTTGGAAGTACCCGAAAATATATCAGCGTCTATTCGGTATCGGCATCTACATATTGCCTCTAACTGCCGCATCCACACCCTGCGCGAAGTATTCAACATTACCGCCATTCAATCCAGCCATTGAAATACGGCCATCCATAGTCATGTAGATATGTGCTTTCTCAGCGAGGGCCTTGCACTGCTCAGTGTTCAGCCCAGTGAAACTAAATTATTTGTGACATGAGCAACAGCCTGTGGGAACACAGAAAAAAAATCGGTACCTGAACATGCCGATTTGACTCTTGATGTGCCCCCATTCACCTGGGGTTTGCAAATCATTGGTTAGTAGTTGGTAGCAACCTCTCCCTCATGTTGATAATGCGATCCGCCATGCCCTTGACTTCGCCTTCCCATTCCTTGTAGAGCTCAGGATCCGATAGAATAGTGCTGGCAATGTGGGCACCATGTAGTGGTGGATTTGAGTACATGGGGCGCACAATGATCTTCAGCTGACTGTCAACGCGTTTCTCTCTTCCTCGCTGGCGGTCGTCAGGGAGAAAGCGCCAACACGTTCGCCATAGAGACCCATATTCTTCGCGAACGACTGACAGAGCGCAACCTGTTGCCCTTGTGACACGAAGTGGCGAACAGCAAAGGCATCACGTGTCGTCGATCCAGAAGCAAAGCCTGGTATGCCATGTCGAAGAAGGGGAAGAGCTTCTTCTCGGCAATCAGGTCGGAGAGTTCCTTCCACTGTGACTGAGTGGGATCAACACCGGTGGGGTTGTGTGCACAGGCGTGCAAAAGTACAATAGCTCCTTCAGGTGCGTTCTAGAGATGGTACGTGAGGCGGAGCGGGAATCTGAATTTGTGAGTCCGAAGCAAACCTTGAGTCCTCCTTCAAGCCTGCAAAGTCCAGGCCAACTGTCTTCTTGTCAAAGTATCTGTATTGGCGGACTTCCAAGCCGGAATCCTTGAACAAGGGTATATGATTGCCCCAGGTAGGATTGGGGAGGTAAATGATTTTGGCGCCGGGGTAATGCCTGGCCATGAATGCACCGCCAATCCTAAGGGCACCTGTTCCGGAGATGGACTGTGTCACCGCAATCTGCAGACGAACGACGTTAAACATACAGACCGATCCCGAAAGAATCGGGAGTTATGAGATAAATGTTACATACCGCTTTCTGGGTCAGTGGTGCACTCTCGGCGCCATATGCGAGCTTGGCAGCGTGTTGGGTGAAGTTGGCGAGACCAGTGATAGGAAGGTACTCCTTGTCCAGTTTAGCAGAAGCCATCTTTTCTTCTGCCTGCTGACACATTCCTCGTTCAGGCGCCGGTGAGCTGAGCACAAACAAAACTGTACCTTCTTGACGGCGTTCAAGACATATGGCTTGCCATTTTCGTCCCTGTACGCTCCAACACCCAAATTAATCTTACGGGAATCTTTATCGGCCTTGAAAGCCTCAGTGATTCCTGGCTAAATGTGAGTCGACACGTCTCACCAGACGTGGTAGCTCTACTGACCAAGAATTGGGTCCGGTGGGCCGGCAGGAACTGCAGACCAGGTAGACAAGGGAGCTGCACTGCGGAGGACAGCGGGGGCGCGGCGAACAGCGTTAATGGCCAGCATTATATCTAAATAACAGTACGGAGAGTTGAATAGAGGAAGGAGGGTGATGTGACAATGAGCTGAAGCGGAGGTAAACTTTTTGTACACCTTCGGCTTCGTCCTAGGCGGGGATAGTCTGACTCCCTGCCGAATTTCGGCAATAGAGTGGTGAGTCCGGCACTGCCCGATAAAATACTTGAAACACGCTCGCCACCATCACGGTAGTCGAGGACACGGACCAAGAATGTCGGAGACAACGCGAAGAAAATAATGCTGCAAGGGCACCGGATCACAGCGATAATTAATCTCACAGGTAACTTACCTATCATAATCCTGCCAGTGCAAAAAGTGGCCAGCTCTCATGCCCACGCTAACTTTGGCAGAGTTTACTACTGGTCATTATTACATGCTAACCCTAAAACAGTTACAGTCGCCCTAACCCTAGGTCAGGGTTACTCCTAGGGATCCTGATTAGATTAAGATCTTCCACTGACTCGATTCAAACTATTATAATAAAATATTCCCTATCACTGAAGAGCAGACACAGTGAAAGTTCATATTTACCAATGTCTACAGCTGTCGAGAACGTCAAGGAGCAAGCAGGGCAGCTCATCGATGCGGCAAAGCCAGCTAGGGTGCGTTATCTCGATTCATCCAGGTGGTCGAATCATCAATTGATCGAGTCATTTCAGAGCACCCTCCGACAATGGCGCAGAAAAGTGAGTCGTCCCCTCTCCAGATTCTCCACTTTCTTGAATCCGTCATAAGTGTCGAGGGCCCGACGAAAAGCGCGCTGAAGAAGGCTGCCAAAGAAGCCGAGAAAGCTAAGAAGAAGGCAGAAGCCGCAGCCAAAGCAAAGGAGATGGAACAAGCTCGGGCAGCTGGAGAGAAGGTTCGTCTTCGGCCATATCTAATGAGAACCCCCTCACCATTACATCCCCAGGACTATGCGGCCGACAGATACGGCAAGCTCCCCTTGCATCAGTCGCAATCGCGGCCTGGTCGCAAATATACCGATATATCTGCCTTGAGCGCTCAGAACGATGGCGAAAAAGTGTTTATTCGCGCTCGTGTTCAGACATCGCGTCTTCAAGGGAACAAAATGGTTTTCCTCAACCTGCGCCAACGCACAAGCACTGTCCAGGCATTACTGCAAGTCTCAGCGGAGCTAGTCAGCAAACAGATGGTCAAGTGGGCCGGCTCACTCGCTGATGAAAGTATTGTCCTGGTCGATGGAACCGTTACGAAAAGTCCAACTCCGATCAAAAGCGCAACGGTGGAGGATGTCGAGATTCACATTAGCGAGGTAAGTCGTTGACGAAAGATAACTCAGGTTTGCAGTGCTGAAATGCAGTTAATCCAGTTGTGGCTCCTGGCAGGGCTCGAGAACCGCCTGCCATTTTCTCTCGAGGACGCCAGCCGGTCTGAAACGGCTCCTGAGGTAGAAGGACAATTCAATAGAGTTTTGCTCGACACGCGCTTGAACAACCGTGTTTTCGACCTCCGAGTCAGTGCTCCGTCATGTTTATTTCTTGCAATACTGACAGGCGATACAGACCGTGACCAACCACGCAATCTTCAAGCTCCAACACGCTATCGGAGATTTATTCCGTACATACTTGAATAACAACGGTTTCATCGAAATCCACAGTCCCAAACTCCAAGGCGCTGCGACTGAATCCGGAGCATCGGTCTTCAAGGTTGATTACTTCAAAGGTTTGCTCACGACATCCCAAAATCCGCGGCCATCAGCTGATTGTCGTGCCAGGCAATGCGTTCCTCGCACAGTCACCCCAGCTAGCCAAGCAGATGGCGATCGCAGCCGATTTCGAGCGAGTGTACGAGATTGCCCCTGTCTTCCGTGCCGAGGACTCCAACACGCACCGGCACCTCACCGAGTTCGTTGGTCTCGATCTCGAAATGACGATCGAAGAGCACTATCACGAAGTGCGCGACCTCCTGGACGGCATGTTCAAAGCGATCTTCCGCGGCCTGAAGGAGCAATACGCCAAGGAGATCGCAGTAGTGGGACGACAGTTCGAGGCCGAGGAGTTCAAATGGAGAGAAGGTCCGGAGGGCACTTTAGTCCTCACGTTCAAGGAGGCTGTCGATATCCTTGTCGAGGACGGTGTTGACCGAGAAAAGCTGGATGATATCAAGTACGTCCTCGAGAACAGCATGCCGCCTTCCTGCTAAGCGTCCTACAGCACTGAGAACGAGAAGAGGCTTGGTCGTCTCGTGAAGGCCAAGTATGACACCGACTACTTCATCGTCGACAAGTTCCCACTCGCACTGCGCCCCTTCTACACCATGCCCGACCCGGCGGACCCTGTAAGCACCTTTTCTATTTCCCTTTTCGTGCCTTGGCTGACCGCAATTCCAGACGCTTTCGAACTCCTACGACTTCTTCATGCGGGGTGAGGAGATTCTGTCTGGCGCGCAGCGCATCCACGACCCCGAGTTCCTCTCCCAGCAGATGCGCGCGAAAGGTGTCGACCCAGACTCTATGAAAGGATACCTTGATGGGTTCCGCATGGGCTGTCCGCCGCACGGAGGTGGAGGAATTGGTCTTGAGAGAGTGCTGATGCTGTACTTGAAGCTCAACAACATCAGGCGGGCGTCGCTCTTCCCTAGAGATCCTAAACGGCTAGAGCCTTAAGCTGCATCTACCTGGCGCGTAGTGATACACACCAGACCATCTATATCATCATAGAAATCTTTTCCCCTTACCAGCACTAGATTTACAAAGTCGAGTACATGGTGTTGTTTCCAACGAGCAATGTTTTAAGTGTTTCGAATTAAGTGTTAGCACAGGTAGCCAAAAGCGTCCAAGGGTACATGAGCATGACGGATGGTGCTAATGGAAAGCATATACAAACATCACACCCAGGTTACAATTAATGCACATTTATCGTTACTGAAAGACGTCGGTAAGCAAAAGTCTACGACGAGAAAACAGTACTAACCAGCATCACAAAATTGAGATCACCTGTGTTACCGTCTCTCTCGTCTGGTTCGGCGTCTCTCAGAACGTGAGCTCGACCCTTGTCCTATCGCACTAACAGGTACAGGATTCGCCCTCCAAAGCATGCGGCGATAACATCCGCAGGCAAATCGATATGCACACCTTCTGCATATGTGTACGCGTCCAGTGGCGAATACGCTGGTGGATCTCGCCTCGAGAACGCTGGCTGACCAGCTGGGAGCGCATCAGCCGCTTCTCTGGCAGGCAACGGAGATGAATTCGTGAATGCCTGCAGATGAATGTCACGTTGATTAGGCGTGGGAGGGTTCGGTTCGGGTGGCAGATCTGCCTGAATTGTCGGGTCTGAATCTACATGTTGCATCGCGGCCAGGAAGTGAGTGAAAGATTCCCGTCGTAGCCGAGAAGTGCTAAAGAGGTTGCTCGCACCTGCGGCACCTTCGCTCGCGAGCGATTGTGAACGCGAAGACGATGACATGGAATCTTCATCTTCCTGACCGCTGTCATCTTCTGACATGGGAGACAATGGGAGATTGAGATTGGGAGGTGTGTGGAAGGGCAAATCGGTCGGCGACATGTATCTATGCTCACTCGATGGTCCAGCATCAGTCTCCTCTGGTTCTTCAACGATGGGGGTAATCGGGGGAGGGGGCGCTGGCGGTTCGTGGGTGTGTGAAGATAACGGAGTAACGCTGAGCGGCGACGCTGCAGAAGGAACAGTTGACGATGTCTTTGGCCTTCGGTGGCGATGAGAACGACGTGGACGCGGTGCTGTAGGTGGCGAAGAAGCGCCTGGTCGGATACCAACATCTAGTAAGATGCTACCCCGCTCACTGCCATAAGCTGGGGGCGGCGCGAGCGTTCCCACGCTAGGAGCCAAACCCCACTTCTTGACATTGGCCTCGATGAAGACAAACCCGGCTTGTCCGAGATTAACGTGCACACTGCACGGCCCATCAGCGCCGATCGTGGGGAAGAGATTGTAGCGTGTGAGGCCGATGAATGCATCCTCCATCTTACGGCCATTCCGTGTGAAGAAGACAGTGCCCGTGCGAGGTCGATAACCAACACCGAGTACATCGCCTTCTTTCAAAACGGGACCGAGAGGAGTTGCGGTGAAAGGGTAGTTGTAACATTTATCCCCATTGGATTGATATGCGACGGAATGACGATTAGCGCCCGGTAAACGAAATGGAGGATAAGGTTTCGTTGCGAGCCCTACGGCCACTGTAGTGGTTTCCGGAAGGTCAAACATTTTGACTTCCCAATAGTAGACCTCGTTCAGTTTCGGGAGAGGGAGATTGGACTGAACACATGAAGCTGATTCGGGATCCGGGAGGAAGGTAATTTCGGTGCGAGCGTGGACGATTAGAGAGTTGATCGTTTCGTAGTCAGGTTCGAAGGACCATGCAGAAACACCCTTTTCTTGGATGGACAGAAACTGTGATAATGTGATGTCCGTTGGTTCAGAATTCGGTCGATACTGCAGCTGATATTCTGAAAAGCGAAGAATATATGGGTTAATTGGACTGAAGCGGGAAAGGGGGAGGGGGATCACCTCTAGCTCTCAGATATGATCTGCGGACTGGCTCTGAGACGCTCTCCAGCCAGCGAGATTCCACGCCTTCGAATCCGCCATCGCCATCGAGGTACTCCTCGCGACTCATGTCAGTAGGGCCGTCGCTGTCTCTGAGGACGATGCCACGGCGCTTGCGAACAAATATGACACATACGAGAAAGAGGAGGAGGACGAAAAGAAAAGTGGAGAGAACGATAAGCAGGGGTAGAATGAAGAGCAATGCGTCGGGGGTGGTGGGCAAATCAGGATATTCAGAAGGTGAGTTCATGATGTGCAAGTCAGGAGTAGATTGAGCAAGGATATCTTTGACAGCATGTATTGCATATGCCGAAAGGCCATCGAAGGTTTCGACGCTGTGTTGAGCGCCGTTGAGTTTGTCGTAGGCCGTGTTGGCCATGACAACGAGAGGGAAAGAGGTAGGTGGAGGTGGGGAGTAACAGGAAAGCAGACCCGCAGAAGTGAGAGAGAGGAAGGACAAACGGAAGACTGAGGAGATTCGGGGAGACGCCGCGAGTCGGACTTGCCAGTGGACGACTAACGCAGCAAACTGCTGTTCAGTACTCAATACATACTGTAACTTCCTATGGACTTAGTCATACTGCTGCACCGCCATCTTCCCTTTTTTAGTATCAAATCCCGTATAGTCTAAAAACAATATTTTTCACAATCATGATAAATTATATCTTTCCCATCTCCTAAATTGCACGTACTGAAAGGCTGCTCGTCAACACACACATTGACAATGAACGTGACAACGCCGTCCCAAAGACCAAAGCGAAAAAACTCAACCCGCAGAGCACGAACTAACTCACACACCAATTCTCAGGAATCTCACGACGCCGCATTACACGCCATCCGAAACGTCCTCAAGGGACGCACGTGTTACGATGCATTTCCAGTCAGCTTCAGGCTCATTGTGCTGGACACAAAATTAAACGTCAAGAAAGCCTTGCAATGCCTTCTTCTCAACGGTGCGTTTAATCAGGCACTTGTCATTATTTACCATCAATCAGGCTCTCTGGCAGGCGTCGTATCCGCTCCGCTCTGGAATAGCGAAAAATCCAAATTTGCCGGCATGCTCACTGTCCTGGACATCATTCATTTGATCCAGTATTACTACGACAATCTGAACTATGAGGCAGCTGCTGCAGATGTCGAAACCTTTAGATTGGAATTGTTGCGAGGTCCGCACTATTCTCGATCAATCTTGATGAACACTTCCCTGATGCTTTCCCGTCAGATATCGAGAAGAGTCTTGGTGTAGCAACTCCGCCGATGCTTAGAGAGCATCCAAATAGCACGCTTTACGCCGCCTCTAAAACACTCATTCAAACCCATGCCCGACGTCTGCCTCTCCTCGACTATGACACCGAAACCGGTCAGGAAGTTATTGTATCTGTTCTGACCCAGTATCGTCTTCTTAAATTTGTCGCTATAAATGTAATTATCGTCTCCATCACATAAGATTGTCGCTTACACCTCCTTGTCAGTGCACGAGAGAGATACAACAACTCCATCTTTCTCTCCGCAAACTCGGGATCGGGACCTATGTCTCCCAATCTCCTCCACCAGAACTATCAGACGACCATAATCCTTACTGGCCAATCGCCACGGCCACCCTCAATACGCCTGTCTTTGATGTCGTCCACATGTTCTCTGAACGGGCTATATCAGCCGTCCCAATCATCGATGACGACGGTGTAGTAGTCAACCTATATGAAACGGTGGACGTTATCGTACGTACCAGAAACAGCCTGGAGGATCTATCTGAATAATTCGTTCCTGCAGACGCTTGTTCGACTTGGAGCATACCAAGCTCTCGACTTGACCATATCAGAAGCTCTCAACCAGCGTTCAACAGATTTTCCCGGAGTTGTCATTTGCACAGCTGGTGACTCGCTTGGCACATTGCTTCAGCTGATCAAGAAGCGTCGCGTCCATAGACTAGTAGTAGTAGAAGGAGAAGTGAGTCCCCTTCTCTTCTGTTACATCCTACAGATAGATTACTGATCATATTTTGATCTCACTTCAGGAGGAAGAGAAGAGAGGCGGGAAGAAAGGTCGGTTGTTGGGGATCATTACTCTCAGCGACGTTTTGCGCTACGTCATCGGCGAAGTGGGTATTGGCCAAGGGATAGAGTCAAACGATGAAACCTCATCGGTGGCAGACAAATCATCGTTGCTCGAGGTTCCTTCGTGTTAGAGTGTAATAACGGTGACACTAGTGACACTACGACTACTATTCTGCCTTGTGTACTGTTTGTATGACCTGATGGCCCGCTGTTGTAGAGTTGTATGTAGGCATAGATTGTGTTTGTATCTGACTGCAGTAATCGTCCAGGCTTGATTACCAAACTCGGGGGCTTACTGAGCCAGCACGCGACCACCTGTTTTGCACACCACGATGACTGCCATCCAAGCCGTCTATGTTCGCGGTCACGAAGAACGACCAAATCCCAAGCTCCATGTTGTCTACCGCATAGAAATACAAGCTCACGTCCGCTCATGGCAAATGTGGCGCCGTTACTCTGAATTTGCCGAACTTCACACTGAACTCACGAAGTCCACCGGCTCACCGCCTCCCGCAGGTCTACCGCCATAAGAACTCCTTCTCCATTCTCAAAGGCCCTTTTAGGGATGAGAGCACGATGATCGAGCAGCGCAGAGCAGGTCTTGAGACCTACCTCCGTGCCATTCTCAGCTGCCAAGGAGGAAAAGTGGAGGGAAAGCTTTGCCTTTCGCGATTTCCTCGGTGTGCCCGTCGGCAAGCAGGGCTCGATTGCCGAGGGCAGCAGCAAGACGAAAGTTCTCGTCTGCGTCATGGCTCGACGAGCACCTCGAGCTGCAGTCACGCATCCGAGATGTCCGGGCGGACATCAACAGGCGGGACACCCTGTCCAACAGCGGGGACGTCGGTGCGTCGCACACCGCAAACGTCCAGGCGAAGAAGAGACTCGCAGAGCTTCCTCTCCCGCGTGCGGACGCTGACGGAGGGGCTGCAGGAGCTTGGCCTGTCGGGAATGGCAGAGGGCGAGTTGCAGCGGAGGACAGATATGGTGGCTCGCCTGCAGGACGACTGCGAGAAGCTGGGCAGGATGGTGACGGTTGCGCGTCAGGTATCCCGAGTGGGTGGGTCGCCTGCGCCGGGCTTCACGAACGTCGCAGTGGCTCCGGAATCCGATCGTGCCGCACTCTTTGGCAGCGGTAGACCCGTCACACGTGTGTTCGGCGCGGCATCGAAGAAGCCCCAAGAAACTGCTGCGACACGTCCCTTGGACGACACTGGCCTGCTTCGACTGCAAAAAGTGCAGATGGAGCATCAAGACACTCAGTTGTCACAGTTAACTTCGATCCTCCAGCGCCAGCGGCACCTTGGGGAGGCAATCGGTGCTGAGCTTGCGGTACATAACGAGATGCTGGACCAATTAAACGTCGACGTCGACCGCGTAGGCGGTAAACTCACGAGTGCGAAGAAACAGCTGAATAGGTTGGGCTGATCATTTATTCTAGACTGGAGTAGGGTGTTGATGCTATTGAATGTGTGGAAACGTACATATACCATATCACTGATATCTAGGAATGAGTTATATTAATGTGCGTGTGTAGGCTCCATACAATGGTGTAATGTCTATGGTGGCGGTAATGATGAGGGTGATAAGTCAGCCCTTCGTTGTCAAGAATTTGCCAACTCCCTATTGATCGTCAGAAAGTCGCTCCTGTTATGCGGTGAAGCTACATACCTCGAAACATGCAATCATTATACCACAAGCAGGTGCGATCTTAGCCGTTCGCGGTAGTATACCAGCATACAAGGCGCTGATGCCCTCTGTCTGCACTATTCGCCAACAAAGTGGTATTGTGGCTGTTGTCCTTGAAGGAATTGTCCCCGCCATCAATAACGCCTGTCGTCTCGTCTTTAGAACATCAAAAGGCGATGTTGCAACAGACGCAGTCATTCCACTGATGGCGCCGCTAGCAAAGGCGACGTATACTCCGGTCTTGCCGCGTGACTCAAAGTATCGCTTCCAGCTTTCATAGCCCGCCCAGTAAATCCCACTAAATGGGACATCGCGCCAGAGAGTGGGCCCAAGACCACGCCAGAGGAAGAGTATACCCTGCTCACGAACAAGCGTTCGTATTGATCGGAGAACAGAGGGGAGGGTGTGTGGCTGGTCGGGCGACATGGGTGTGGATTGAAGGTTAGTGCGGACGAGCTCGAGGGGTGAGAGAAGGGATGTAAGACACGTCCGAGCAGTGACACCGGCGACAAGGGGCACCAATGTAGGAGACGGTATCAGGGGAGGAACGACATTGCGCAACAGATGGTCGTACATCAGCATGTATACGGTCGAGGAAGGGACGCCTATGAATCTGTGGGAGGTGTTAGGCGTGGAAGCCCCAAGCAAAATGCCAATACTTACAGAGATGTCCCGGCACCCTTCCATAGCCCTCTTATGCCTTCCGCTCTTACAACATGTCGCACAGCATCCAAAAAACCATTAACTCGTTCCCTCCTAAGAACACCGTGGTCGTATACGCATACGACCTCCTCTGCCGTAACGGGGCGTGCAAGGGATGACATGTTGCGGACGCAGGGCACATTCGGTGGCTGGCAACAGTTATTGGATGCCAAACGAGAAAGTAGGGGTTCCTTTGGCTGCGTTTGCAGACGGGTTTTGACCACGTCGAATGGGGTCACTAGTGTAGATGGTAAGAATTATTGTGGGTGGATGAGGATGTGATACGTACTAGTGAGTGCAGTCATTGTCGACCCCGTTGCTGCAGCTACGAGTTTGGCATGGAAGGATTCCATCTGCTTTGCCAACGCTGTGTGCGACGGGGAGCAACAACGGAAAGGTGGAAGGCCGCTCTGAGTCTGAGATCTGAGACTTGTCAGCAAAGAAATTCAGTGACTGCGTTCCGTTAGGCCGAAATGCCGAAGAGAGTTTCGGCAGAGTCCGAGTAAATTCAGAATTAATTTTCGAGAAATTCGCCATGCATAGCTTCTTTCACGGATCGCAATTCGCAAAAACATCAGACATAACTTACCAAGTCGTCTCTGAGAAAGTGGCTTTGACAGTCGCACCAAATCTTTGAAAAGCAACAGGATTGCATTCACATCCAGTTATCTCTCACATCACCCACTGAAATCCCCAGCATGGCTTCCACACTCCCCACACCCTCCCAGCAAGCCAACAAGGTTGCTCTCACCGCCGCACTCGCAGAGAATTCTCTTGCCGAGACCAATCATCAATCAAAAGACACCGACGCTGAACCCGGTGAAATTCAAGAAGTAGACATGCAAGCACAAGCCGAAGGCATCCGCACCGTCTTTAGCGATCCCACCAACTTTAACGTCAAAGTATATCTCTGTCTTCGGTCATTGCGTCTTAAAGGTTAACGTGCCGCGATATTAGCACCCGCTCTACTCACCTTGGACACTTTGGTTCGACTCTCCTGCAACCAAGGGTCGCAATCTTCCCCAAACCCCCATCTCCTCATTTCCTCAGACCCCTATGCCTCCAACTCCTGGTGCTGCCGCTGCTGCGCAAGGTTGGATGGAGGATATCAAACGAGTTATCAGTTTCGATAGTGTAGAAGAGTTCTGGGGGTGAGCATCACTTGCTCACCAAATCTGCGTTGATTTTCATGATGGCACTCAGTTTGTACAATCACATCGTACCTCCCTCGCAGCTCCCTCAAAAAGCCAATTATTATCTTTTCAAGGTTGGTTCCATCCTGCCACGTGCACTGAAACTGTGATGAATTTCTTGTGCAGGAAGGTATCATCCCGGCATGGGAAGACGAGGCTAACAAGAACGGTGGCAAATGGAGTATACAATTGCCCAAGGAGAAAAACCGCAGTGGTGTTGACAAGATGTGGCTTTACACGGTACAGAATCTATGTTCCCAGTCTATTTATGTTCCTCTGAACAAGGTCATTCACAGATGCTTGCCGCGATTGGCGAAACCTTTGACCCTTATTTCACAAGTGGGGAGTCCCCAGAGCCCAATCCGCAATCTCTCATCACTGGCGTCATTGTATCCACTCGACCGCAGTTTTATCGATTGTCGATTTGGACGCGGCTTGCGCCCACTGGAGCTGGCGGAGAGGACGACAAGCTACGCGAGCGGATTGAGACTGTCGGACGACACTTCAAAACAAGTGTCCTTGGATATCCAGAATCACAGAAGTTGGCGGGGCCGCTTGCGACGGAGGTCGAGTTCTTGTCCCACAAAGACTCCGAGAAGAAGGGCAAGGCGGCGAAGAAGATTGTTGTCTAATCGAGACTTGTTGTATTGATATGGCGTATAGACGAGACATTTCGTGGCTGATTTATTCACTTAATACGGGGAGTGGAGACGAGTATTGGAGCCGTCGATCTTCTTGCGCTGTTGCTTCTGCGATTCCTTCCTATTGTACTGTAGCCTACCGGATTAGTCGGTCCGCATCTCGCGTCTCCCTTCCGCCTCCCGCTGTCCACCAGCACTCTTGACATTAAAATATCGGTGTTGCTGTGCAGTGCATTGTTCCTGCCGTTGCAATCAACAACAAGACGCTCAAGCAGGTAACATGTTAGTTTCCTGCCATTTGCTGCAAGTTATCTTGATTATTTTCAGCACCAAACCTTCCAGTTCCACTCACAACTGTCCGAGAATCGCCAAATGTAGGCCAATAGGTTCCCAAGAACCAACCCGGCACGAAAAATCGTTGGACGGCCATGACATGCAAGGACGGCCTGACCACACCCAGCCAAGAACCATCAATTGACAATGCAGAAGTGTTATAATATAGGTACGATGAGTACTACTGTGCAGCGTGCTTTTGAAGCAACTTTCCCTCATGACGTTTCCGGTGTCATTCTACTTTATGCCTGGCATAATGATATAGGGTCATCAGCGAGATGCACTTACCATGCTATCACTCGATGTAACATTCAATTTGTCATCATTTTCGTCCCTATATACAATTTATCATATTCCTATATACTTGGTCTGGATCTCAACATCTACATTGTGATACATTACTGAGTCAAGCAAGGTTTCAGAAACATTTCTCGCAGTGCCACTGGGTTGCAATTGGTGCCAACCTTTGCATGCATTTGACAACAGGTTGGCTTGGTTGTTCCAATTTTTGGGCTGAACTACATTCCAATACTACGTCACATAGCTACGTTGTCGCATTGCAGCTGGGTTGCAATTGATGCCAACTGGTACATACAATCGACAACAGGTTGTCTTGGTTGTTATTTTTGGGACTACCACGTCATATAGCTATTTCGTCCTGCAATCTTCACAGAGACCTGCACCTTTGTTCCCAATAGTTGCAACGCGAAATTTTGGGAGTTGAACATGTCACGTGACTTGTGCATTTGTACCCGTTTTTAACTTGGAGCTACTTCTTTTCGTGCTACCCACTCTTTTGATCCTGCCATGCGTTTTTGACCCCATTCCACCCACTCGTTTTTGGCCCTACTTGTTGGTTTTTGACCTCACCCGCTCGTCTTGGACCCAACCCATTCGTTTTGGACCCCACCCGCTCGTTTTGGACCCCACCTGCACATTTTGGACCTCACCCACTCGTTTTTGACCCCACCTGCTCGTCTTGGACCCTGCCCATTCATTTTGGACCGCACCCGCTCGTTTTGGACCCTTGGACCGCACCCATTCGTTTTGGACCGCACCTGCTCGTCTTGGACCCTACCCATTCGTTTTGGACCGCACCCGCTCGTTTTGGACCCCGGTCTGCACATTTTGAACCCCACCCGCTCGTCTTGGACCCCATCCATTTGTTTTGGACCCTACCTGCTCGTCTTGAACCCTGCCCATTCGTTTTGGACCCCACCCGCTCGTTTTGGACCCCACCCGCTCGTCTTGGACCCTACCCATTCGTTTTGGACCCCACCTGCTCGTTTTGGACCCCACCCGCTTGCTCTCAACTACAGTAGTTCATGTACCAGTAGTATAGTATTCATTCAATATATTTAAAAAAAATTTAAACTATCATAAAGTGCGTAATTAAGTCCATGAATCCCAATAAATATCAGTACATGTGTAATCTGATTGTCCATTCTATGGGCTTATCATTATATGTATGATCGATATATGACCGCAATTTTGGTGCTGTGATGGCAAACATTCTAATCCGCACGCATTTGGATGCCTATGCTAAACTCCTACAATAATTGGTGTATCTGCTCATACTGTTGACCTTTGTATTCCAGTATCTGATGTTGTAACTAAGCTGGTAATAATTGTGAAGATTGTATGAAATATGTTGATTATAATGCCATGATAAGACTTTATCCAATGTTTTTCGATTCAGTGATGCGTATGTTTTGATTCTTTGGCAGACTAGGTGACTGACCATCTTTTTCCAAAGGCGCCCGTCGGTTCTTTGAAGAGTATTTTGAGGCTCAGAATCAACTCATCCCTGTTTCGGGCCATAAATTAATCCTACTTAATGCTCCTGTACTTGTGGAAGAAGATTACCGCCACATGCGCACGGTAAAGCATACGACCAATGGACTCCACTCTACTCTCTGGAGGACCGGTCAGGTTCTTGACGTCGATTTCTGACCAAGAGAGTGACCACGCAGCTCAGGCGACTGTACTTGCTCACTTATATCTCACTCTCTCGGCCCTCTGGCAGGTCTTGCGGGCCCTGCGCGGAAAAGGACCTGTACGTGCTGGCGCTGGTTGCGGCTATCTGGTTGTGCTTGGCAAGGAAACGACAGAATTTCTACTGAAAACCTTGCGCCCCTCTGCGGTATTCAGGTAAGACACACAGTGCAACACTCTCATATGAAACACAGTAAATTTGGTTTTCTTCTAGTGGTGATAATCGAGACTACTGCGAAGTTACTCATGAAATACCCGGCTCTGATCTTAGCACGAGAACGACGCCGACAATCCGGGAGGTCACTTTCAAGTCATTCTCACCAAGCCGACACATCCGTAGACCAGGCTTCCAATTCCTCTCTAATCCCTCCATCCTCGGGTGCACGAACTGAGGCCACCTTTACGGATGCATCTGTCACTTGTCCGATTCCCTGCGAATGTTCCAGTCAGTATACCTTCCCTGTCCACTCATGACCGGGCTCTACCTTGGCATCTCGCCGTTGTGTCACCGGAGACGTCTCTCGACGCTCTCATTGGTATTGTAGAACGTGGCCGACCATCTTCTAGACCAGAGTCCGCTATATGGTCCACGATATGATCCACGTGGTCGTCACAGAAATCGAGGGTTAAGACGAGCCCTACCGGCTCGCTCCCTCTATCTGCGCGCATCCCCGGTACGAAAGCTATCCCATCCTACCGTACCTCTCCCATCTCCACACCTCAAGACTCGCCGTTGCTTAGTCTTATCACGCTCTTCCCTCCCGAAGACGAAGCTGAAGTAGAGGAATATATGAACCCCTTCGGCGAGATCCCCATCACCATGAGAACAATGGGTAGTCAGGAGAGAACGAAGACGATCAGGAACGGGATCACACAGGTTTAGCAGTTCCTCGTCGTCGAACTGCTCGGTATTTCCTTTCCCCCTCCTTCGCCACAGCATACACAGAACGGATGGTCAAACTCGTGGCCATTCGTGTTTTCGGGACGACGACGACGCGTGACGACTGGACTGTCACATTGGAGCAAGTGCAGAAGACAGCTTGGGGAGACTCAGGCGTCTCTGCAGCGGAGGGGACTTGTGTGGAGATTTGCGAGCGATTGCGTCAGTGTTGCGTTGTCTGCCGTTGTGGAATGGTGTGTTATCGGTTGGCTGCTTTTTAATCGTTGAGGAAACAATCACATAGGCATATATACATATATACTATGGACACTGGTTTATGCATAATGACTGGTCGAGCGGGTTTGCCATGTTGAACTACCATCAGACCTGTGATGATGCATGCACTCATAACTCGTAAGGTGGTAGACCTCGGGCAAGTAACCTCCGCCCGATGTTAAGTACCAATGTCCCTATCAAGCTGTATGACAGCACGAGATTGGCCTCCATTGGTCACTAGAGACTCATGGATTGAACGACAGCCTTTTCAAGAACGGTTAGGATGAATTTGTTTGTACGAGAGCAAGTCTTTGCAAATCCTATCTCGCGAATCCACAGAGAATGCACACCCAAGGAGATGGGAGGGGGGGGAAGATTGTATGGGTCGCCATTACAAAAGTACATCTACAAGGTTGGGGCGGAACCATGTACATACTTATAAATCTTTTCAAGAAGACCTCGCTGGCCATCTGTCAAACATGCATCCAAAACTGCATTTTGGATGCAGGTTTGACAGATGGCCAGCATGACTCAGCGTTTCCTTGCTGGCTTGGTGTGCGGCAGTATTTCCACTGTCACGGATAGCATTGGAGGTGAAGATCATATCCAGGGCGTCCTTTGGGAGCAGTCGAGCATCTTTTTTGTCAAGTCGTGCAGAGACGATATTGACAAGTTCAGCTGGTCTGTGAGCCATGAGGGGAAGTGCATATCTTTGAGCAAGTTTATCCCGCGCCAAATCTAAAACGATGTGGCGACGTATGGCCATTAACGTTATCTCGTGCTAATAGTGGATACCAAGTTGAGTAGTGTGAGGGGACAGTTAAGGGAGAACGTGAACATACCATCTTGACAGTAGATGTCAGCGATGCTACTTGGCCTTTGAGAGTCACATTGTTGTGTTGCAGCACTTTGACTTCAGCCTGGAGCTCATTGGCCCGGTGCGTGGACGTCTCGTCGTCCAGAGCGAGCTCATCAACCTTCCATTTGAGCCTCCCGTTGTCCAGAGTGAGCTCATCAACCTTTTGTGTGAGCCTCTCGTTGTCCAGAGCGAACTTGTCCATCTTTCGTGTGAGCATCTGCACGTGGCTAAGAATATCTGGAATTTGCTGAGGGTGGGAGTGGGAGGTTGTGGAATCGCCCGCTGTTGTAGGTGGCAGTTGTGTAGGGTCACCTCGGGCAGCTTTAGTGTTAGCTGGTATACGTGCACCAGCATGCCTGCATTGTCACGTCATTGGAATGTGAGAGGGGACGTACACTTCTTCCTGGACTTCGTCTTCTTGCCACTTTGTTGCTCCGATGCCTCTTCGTTGATCAAAGCGCTGGCATTTAGGTTTGCAATCTGTTCCTTATGCTGGTAGATAGGGTTTGGGAAGGAGTCGTCGTGACCCCTTAATGAGTACGATACTAAGAATGACTGCTTCCTTTCGTCCACTGAGCTGAGCTCTGAGAAGGTGCCTCTCGTCATGTTCGAGTCTACGACTACAATATTGTCATAACGTGAGTTGCCAGACACTGGTAGGTGATCACAGCTTGTTTGTGGGGCTTACGTTGGTAGATAGCAATATCTGTCAAGTCTGGAACTTCGGGGAGTCCAACCATTGTTTGGAAGGTGCTCAACAGGTCTTGCTTGTGGCGTGCGATTGTGCGTGCCACACTCGCATTGGAGTCCGAGTGACACTGAGAAACGTTTGGGAAGTGACTGGCAACAGTAAGACCCCTGTCACTACTGTGCCCCCTGGCTCCTGCAGCGACCTGGACGATGCCAGTAACTGCTCAACTTGAAAGGAGTCCTGATCTGCTGAGTGCATGGGCATTGAAACGTATGTTGAGAGAAAGCTGGATCACAGTGCAGAATTTTCCTTCATTTTTGTAAGATCTCGTCTGGGCCAGTCTTTTTTGCCTGCAACACGCACTGGCAAACACCTCAGGCTTCCTTAACGAATGAGAAAGATGCCGCATCAACCTGAATGCTGCCTTAGGGCCCTGAGCTCTTCTTTCCAACTACACAGTCAGTCAGCTAGTCAGCTACCTTCGTTCAAGCACCTCTGAGTGTAATATCTCAGCATGGACAGATCCTGGCCTTACTTGAAGTTGAAGTTACTGGCACTTTTCTTTTTGGCCATCCCGCATCCTTTACATAACGTTACGCTCTGGTCAGCACAATTTGCTTATCAATCTGTAATTCACCTAGCAAATGGAATCGCCCTGAGGCTCTATCGGACGAACGAGTGTTATATTCGATGTCCCTCTACATACAAGCTTTTCAAAGAGCAGCTCATGCAATCTGAAATTCATGCGTGCCGCTACATATCATCTTTTCGCCCTTCTTCGACATCCAACCCTGTGCACATACGATCTCGGTCATCTGATCCTCTGCCTCACCAGTCCGTTCAGATGTATCCCAGTCGCGAGATTTTTGGTTGTTAGATGCACTTGTATAATATATTAGAAATGCAATTTGAAATGCTGCGACCACTCCAGCACTGAGCACTCCGAATCACCGATACGTGTTACTGTAAATTCCTCAAATATGTTACCCAGCTGGTCGAGATCGTGAATGGTGATTATGCTATGATGTCTTCTATAATGGATGCGCATACAATATTCTATGTTCCCATGCCAGAAACTTGGAACCAGCCTGAGATGTTGAGAACCATGAAAGCACTGTAAAGTAAACGGAGGACATACAGATCATGCTTCACCAGGTCGTCGTCTACGATAGCAGCAGAAGCCAGTTGCCGAGCCTCTAGCCACACCCATACCTATGGAAACATCATTTTGGTTCAGCTGGCAAGCGCATGAATCATAAAAATTGACCTTTAACACACACTCCATAATTGCCCAACGGTAGCTGGGCCATTGGTTCCTGAGGGTTGTATCGTGGGCTAATCCGAGGAAACAATCACATAGCACATATACATATATACTATGGGACACTGGTTTATGCATAATGACTGGTCGAGCGGGTTTGCCATGTTGAACTACCATCAGACCTGTGATGATGCATGCACTCATTAACTCGTAAGGTGTAGACCTCGGGTAAGTAACCTCCGCCGATGTTAAGTACCAATTTCCTATCAAGCTGTATGACAGCCACGAGATTGGCCTCCATTGTCACTAGAGACTCATGGATTGAACGACAGCCTTTTTCAAGAACGGTTAGGATGATTTTTGTACGAGAGCAAGTCTTTGCAAATTCCTATCTCGCGGAATCCACAGAGAATGCACACCCAAGGAGAATGGGAGGGGGAAGATTGTATGGGTCGCCATTACAAAAAGTACATCTACAAGGTTGGGGCGGAACCCATGTACATACTTAAAAATCTTTTCAAGAAGACCTCGCTGGCCATCTGTCAAACATGCATCCAAAACTGCATTTTGGATTGCAAGTTTGACAGATGGCCGCATGACTCAGCCGTTTCCTTGCTGGCTTGGTGTGCGCAGATTGGACCCTACCCATTCGTTTTGGACCCCACCTGCTCGTTTTGGACCCCACCCGCTTGCTCTCAACTACAGTAGTTCATGTACCAGTAGTATAGTATTCATTCAATATATTTAAAAAAAATTTAAACTATCATAAAGTGCGTAATTAAGTCCATGAATCCCAATAAATATCAGTACATGTGTAATCTGATTGTCCATTCTATGGGCTTATCATTATATGTATGATCGATATATGACCGCAATTTTGGTGCTGTGATGGCAAACATTCTAATCCGCACGCATTTGGATGCCTATGCTAAACTCCTACAATAATTGGTGTATCTGCTCATACTGTTGACCTTTGTATTCCAGTATCTGATGTTGTAACTAAGCTGGTAATAATTGTGAAGATTGTATGAAATATGTTGATTATAATGCCATGATAAGACTTTATCCAATGTTTTTCGATTCAGTGATGCGTATGTTTTGATTCTTTGGCAGACTAGGTGACTGACCATCTTTTTCCAAAGGCGCCCGTCGGTTCTTTGAAGAGTATTTTGAGGCTCAGAATCAACTCATCCCTGTTTCGGGCCATAAATTAATCCTACTTAATGCTCCTGTACTTGTGGAAGAAGATTACCGCCACATGCGCACGGTAAAGCATACGACCAATGGACTCCACTCTACTCTCTGGAGGACCGGTCAGGTTCTTGACGTCGATTTCTGACCAAGAGAGTGACCACGCAGCTCAGGCGACTGTACTTGCTCACTTATATCTCACTCTCTCGGCCCTCTGGCAGGTCTTGCGGGCCCTGCGCGGAAAAGGACCTGTACGTGCTGGCGCTGGTTGCGGCTATCTGGTTGTGCTTGGCAAGGAAACGACAGAATTTCTACTGAAAACCTTGCGCCCCTCTGCGGTATTCAGGTAAGACACACAGTGCAACACTCTCATATGAAACACAGTAAATTTGGTTTTCTTCTAGTGGTGATAATCGAGACTACTGCGAAGTTACTCATGAAATACCCGGCTCTGATCTTAGCACGAGAACGACGCCGACAATCCGGGAGGTCACTTTCAAGTCATTCTCACCAAGCCGACACATCCGTAGACCAGGCTTCCAATTCCTCTCTAATCCCTCCATCCTCGGGTGCACGAACTGAGGCCACCTTTACGGATGCATCTGTCACTTGTCCGATTCCCTGCGAATGTTCCAGTCAGTATACCTTCCCTGTCCACTCATGACCGGGCTCTACCTTGGCATCTCGCCGTTGTGTCACCGGAGACGTCTCTCGACGCTCTCATTGGTATTGTAGAACGTGGCCGACCATCTTCTAGACCAGAGTCCGCTATATGGTCCACGATATGATCCACGTGGTCGTCACAGAAATCGAGGGTTAAGACGAGCCCTACCGGCTCGCTCCCTCTATCTGCGCGCATCCCCGGTACGAAAGCTATCCCATCCTACCGTACCTCTCCCATCTCCACACCTCAAGACTCGCCGTTGCTTAGTCTTATCACGCTCTTCCCTCCCGAAGACGAAGCTGAAGTAGAGGAATATATGAACCCCTTCGGCGAGATCCCCATCACCATGAGAACAATGGGTAGTCAGGAGAGAACGAAGACGATCAGGAACGGGATCACACAGGTTTAGCAGTTCCTCGTCGTCGAACTGCTCGGTATTTCCTTTCCCCCTCCTTCGCCACAGCATACACAGAACGGATGGTCAAACTCGTGGCCATTCGTGTTTTCGGGACGACGACGACGCGTGACGACTGGACTGTCACATTGGAGCAAGTGCAGAAGACAGCTTGGGGAGACTCAGGCGTCTCTGCAGCGGAGGGGACTTGTGTGGAGATTTGCGAGCGATTGCGTCAGTGTTATGTCCTGCGTGCTGTGGCACATGGTGTGTTAATTCGAGGCGGTTTGCCACCATTGTGATTGAATCGGTTGAGTGAAACCACACTCACATGTCAGGCATGATTATGACATCAGTATACTATTGAGAACACGCATGGGGTTTTAATTGTGCATATACTGAGGCTCCGATCGAGCGGGTTTGCCATGTTGAACTACCATCAGGACCTGTGATGTGATGCACTTCATACTGTAAGGTGGTAGACCTCGGGCAAGTAACCTCCGCCCGATGTTAAGTACCAATGTCCCTATCAAGCTGTATGACAGCACGAGATTGGCCTCCATTGGTCACTAGAGACTCATGGATTGAACGACAGCCTTTTCAAGAACGGTTAGGATGAATTTGTTTGTACGAGAGCAAGTCTTTGCAAATCCTATCTCGCGAATCCACAGAGAATGCACACCCAAGGAGATGGGAGGGGGGGAAGATTGTATGGGTCGCCATTACAAAAGTACATCTACAAGGTTGGGGCGGAACCATGTACATACTTATAAATCTTTTCAAGAAGACCTCGCTGGCCATCTGTCAAAACATGCATCCAAAACTGCATTTTGGATTGCAGGTTTGACAGATGGCCAGCATGACTCAGCGTTTCCTTGCTGGCTTGGTGTGCGGCAGTATTTCCACTGTCACGGATAGCATTGGGAGGTGAAGATCATATCCAGGGCGTCCTTTGGGAGCAGTCGAGCATCTTTTTGTCAAGTCGTGCAGAGACGATATTGACAAGTTCAGCTGGTCTGTGAGCCATGAGGGGAAGTGCATATCTTTGAGCAAGTTTTATCCCGCGCCAAATCTAAAACGATGTGGCGACGTATGGCCATTAACGTTATCTCGTGCTAATCAGTGGATACCCAAGTTGAGTAGTGTGAGGGACAGTTAAGGGAGAACGTGAACATACCATCTTGACAGTAGATGTCAGCGATGCTACTTGGCCTTTGAGAGTCACATTGTTGTGTTGCAGCACTTTGACTTCAGCCTGGAGCTCATTGCCCGGTGCGTGGACGTCTCGTCGTCCAGAGCGAGCTCATCAACCTTCCATTTGAGCCTCCCGTTGCTCCAGAGTGAGCTCATCAACCTTTTTGTGTGAGCCTCTCGTTGTCCAGAGCGAACTTGTCCATCTTTCGTGTGAGCATCTGCACGTGGCTAAGAATATCTGAATTTGCTGAGGGTGGAGTGGGAAGGTTGTGGAATCGCCCGCTGTTGTAGGTGGCAGTTGTGTAGGGTCACCTCGGGCAGCTTTAGTGTTAGCTGGTATACGTGCACCAGCATGCCTGCATTGTCACGTCATCTGGAATGCTGAGAGGGGACGTACACTTCTTCCTGGACTTCGTCTTCTTGCCACTTTGTTGCTCCGATGCCTCTTCGTTTGATCAAAGCGCTGGCATTTAGGTTTGCAATCTGTTCCTTATGCTGGTAGATAGGGTTTGGGAAGGAGTCGTCGTGACCCCTTAATGAGTACGATACTAAGAATGACTGCTTCCTTTCGTCCACTGAGCTGAGCTCTGAGAAGGTGCCTCTCGTCATGTTCGAGTCTACGACTACAATATTGTCATAACGTGAGTTGCCAGACACTGGTAGGTGATCACAGCTTGTTTGTGGGCTTACGTTGGTAGATAGCAATATCTGTCAAGTCTGGAACTTCGGGAGTCCAACCATTGTTTGGAAGGTGCTCAACAGGTCTTGCTTGTGGCGTGCGATTGTGCGTGCCACACTCGCATTGGAGTCCGAGTGACACTGAGAAACGTTTGGGAAGTGACTGGCAACAGTAAGACCCCTGTCACTACTGTGCCCCCTGGCTCCTGCAGCGACCTGGACGATGCCAGTAACTGCTCAACTTGAAAGGAGTCCTGATCTGCTGAGTGCATGGGCATTGAAACGTATGTTGAGAGAAAGCTGGATCACAGTGCAGAATTTTCCTTCATTTTTGTAAGATCTCGTCTGGGCCAGTCTTTTTTGCCTGCAACACGCACTGGCAAACACCTCAGGCTTCCTTAACGAATGAGAAAGATGCCGCATCAACCTGAATGCTGCCTTAGGGCCCTGAGCTCTTCTTTCCAACTACACAGTCAGTCAGCTAGTCAGCTACCTTCGTTCAAAGCACCTCTGAGTGTAATATCTCAGCATGGACAGATCCTGGCCTTACTTGAAGTTGAAGTTACTGGCACTTTTCTTTTTGGCCATCCCGCATCCTTTACATAACGTTACGCTCTGGTCAGCACAATTTGCTTATCAATCTGTAATTCACCTAGCAAATGGAATCGCCCTGAGGCTCTATCGGACGAACGAGTGTTATATTCGATGTCCCTCTACATACAAGCTTTTCAAAGAGCAGCTCATGCAATCTGAAATTCATGCGTGCCGCTACATATCATCTTTTCGCCCTTCTTCGACATCCAACCCTGTGCACATACGATCTCGGTCATCTGATCCTCTGCCTCACCAGTCCGTTCAGATGTATCCCAGTCGCGAGATTTTTGGTTGTTAGATGCACTTGTATAATATATTAGAAATGCAATTTGAAATGCTGCGACCACTCCAGCACTGAGCACTCCGAATCACCGATACGTGTTACTGTAAATTCCTCAAATATGTTACCCAGCTGGTCGAGATCGTGAATGGTGATTATGCTATGATGTCTTCTATAATGGATGCGCATACAATATTCTATGTTCCCATGCCAGAAACTTGGAACCAGCCTGAGATGTTGAGAACCATGAAAGCACTGTAAAGTAAACGGAGGACATACAGATCATGCTTCACCAGGTCGTCGTCTACGATAGCAGCAGAAGCCAGTTGCCGAGCCTCTAGCCACACCCATACCTATGGAAACATCATTTTGGTTCAGCTGGCAAGCGCATGAATCATAAAAATTGACCTTTAACACACACTCCATAATTGCCCAACGGTAGCTGGGCCATTGGTTCCTGAGGCCTGAGTCATCATCTGCCTTCCAAGTTGCCTCAGAACGGGTAACACGGACTTGAATAGGTCCAAGCTTGGGTCCAGTTGACGTCCGATTCCCTCCAGCAGCAGTATGGATATCACCGTGTTGATGAAGTCGGCTTCCATCTTCACGTGGTGTTCTCTGACTGCTTTCAGCACGTCCTTTAAGATATCCGACATCTTGATTTGTCCGAGAGAGAAGGTCATGCGCTTGACGCTCAGCACGATATGTTGTATCTTCAGAGCAAATGTCTCCATGTCGATGGCCAACTCGGGAGTCCGACACCGTTCAACGGTCCCAGTGAGAAGTGGAGTTGACAAACGGTGAAATATGACCAAACATATGGGAAGCGATCAGAGTAGAAAACGAGAGTTATATGATATTTTGCCAGCGACGAGATAAGTAATGTTATATGTTCTTGGCTCGTTCACGCTGGCATACAGCGACGTGGAAGGAGCTGTGTGAACTGCGGGTTGCCCGGAGTTGCATCGCCTTGAAACACCACATAGCCTTAGAAGTTAGAACCGTGGACTGAAGCGCCAGCAGTTGCGCTTGCCATGTGTTTCTTGTGCTGGGTGATAACTTATAAGGTTTGGAAAGAAGTTGTCGTGACCCTTTAACGAGTACAACACTATGAATGACTGCTTTTTTCATCAACTGAGAGCTCTGAGAAGGTAGTGTTGACAACAACCTTCTCAGAGCTCTCAGTCGATGAAAAAAAGCAGTCGAGTCTGTTGACAGGGCTTCTCTTCATGTTCGAGTCTACGACTACAATATTGTCATAACGTGAGTGGCCAGACACTGGCAGGTGAATCACAGCTTGTTTGTGGGGCTTCAAGTGAGCTGCGGGTTGCTCGGGATCCGGAGTTGCATCGCCTTGAAACACCACATAGCTATAGCCTTAGAAGTTAGAACCGTGGACTGCGCGTGACGCCATAGGATGTGGCTGCGCTGGAGCCCCTCTGTGTTATAAAAGCCCTTCACAACAACACCAACACAAGACTCGATCAAAACACCTTTACTTCAATCGTCAACACTACGCTCCACTGACAATGCCTGTTCCAAGTTTCCTATCGTCCTTCGCCGACAAAGCGCAGAGCGCGATCAATCAGACCCCACTTGCAGGCCATCTGCCTGGCACCACCTCAGCGAGCGACCAACCCTCTGCAAACCAAGCCGCCACACAGGGTGGGCATCGTTCCCTGGCCTTGGAATCAATACAATACCAGCTCCGCAATCTTGGCCAACAATACACAGCGACCACCCCTATTCAGCGCATCATTACCCTTGAGAAGGGTGTTGCACTCGACTGCGACGCCCTCGCGAGAGATGCTAAAGCACAGAGCAAGGACCTATATACATGGGGCCAGGACGAGGACGCAGACTTGAGAGATGGTGAGCGCGGTTTCCCAGATCACGCGTTTATCCTTTATCCGCCTGGACTCGTGACGATAAATATGATAACTGATCGTGAAATTTGGCCCGATCGCAGTGACCGATCGCCTCGCATACTTGAATTTCGTCCAAGGTTCCCTGGCTTCGTCCCTAGCTGTCAAGTTGGACGATGCAAGGTCGCCTCTGAAGGCACTTCGCACTGCCGAAACTAATATAACACCGAAGCGCAACATTCGCGCTGGACTGCGCAACCAGATCGGGCGTGTCGAACACAATCAAGAGAAAGGCGGAGAGCGTCGGCTTGCAGAGCTCAGGGAGCAGCTTGCCCGTGCTGAGAAAGCCGACGAGCACCTCGAAAAAGAGATGGAACTATTGAAGCGCAAGGCCGTGCGAGAGAGCGAGCAACTCAAGTGGGACGCCATTCGGGAGGTACGGTTTCACAGAATTTCTTCAACGGTTCGCAGTGTTGATCTACTTGCTATGCAGTACGGAGAGAAGCTGGTCATCCTGTCGCAAGCTGCTCACCCTGTCATCGGCGCCTTGCCTACCCTACCAGCCTACACCAGCGAACCCGTACACCGGTGCACCAGCTACCGCTGCAGCTCGGGCATCCCTGCAACGCGCGTTGGACGATTACAAGACGGGCCACATCAGTCTCCCTCTTCATACAGGAGCCGATCTTTCGCGATCAGACACCCGTTCCTTTGGCTGAAAGCCATGCGTCGGAGTTGTCTTCGCCAACCTCACTGGTTGCGCACCCTGGTCTTTCCATCACACCTCCACCCACTGAAGCTGGCTCGTCAGAGAAAGCGGCGCTCCCGCGTCCGTCCAGTCGCCGCCTGTCGATCCCAGCGCACTCAACCAGAGCCCCTCTCCAATTCCTGCACAGCCAAATCCAGTGGCTCCAGTGAGCCCTGTTCGTGAAGTCCAGATGCCTGGGGTTGTGATCCCTGCCGCGACTCCAACAATCGCAGAGACTGGCATGCCTGTCTCCTGCTGGTGCGTCTGGGCCTGGTCCCGCTAGTGGCTCGCTGCGTGACATTCGAGCCGCATCGCAAGACGCTGGCCCCAAAAGCGGTGGACAACCCTGCTGACTCACCTTTGGGGGACTTGTATGGCACAGTTTCGGCCGAGGAAGAGAAGAGACGCCTTGAGCGAGAAGAAAGGGAGCGCGTGCTTGCTACTGGTGCAGGTGCAGGACTGCACCGCACCCGCACCCGCACCGCACCCGAGTCTGCAGAGGACGAGAAGAAACGATTGGAGAGAGAAGAGCAGGAACGGGTCCTCGCTGCTGGACGCAATACCGCTGCACATGCAGAAGTAAAGGATGGAGATGAACTTCCACCGTACCAGGATATCCAGGAATAGAGGCGTCTCCAGGTAGGAAGCCTAGGAAGCCTTGGTTGTGTGTACTTAGTTAAAACTGCATGGTCGTGTTGTGATACTCGAGTATGTACGATAGTTACAGTAATTCGTTCATCAGTGCAAAATGCAAAATACCCATTTGATCGTTTTCAGCACTGTGGTCTGTTTCAAGCTTTCTCTGTTCTCACGCCTCCCCCAAAGCCCCGCACAACACTTGGATACGTACTACTTTGCTTGCCAAACCACCACAACTGAAACCCTCGCTTCACACTGATCATGGACAAGGCTGACCTCGAGACGTATCAAGTACAGCTCTCTCAAGTCGAGCTTGCACTCCAAGCAGATCCTGACAACACAGAGCTCTCGTCTCTTCAATCAGAACTTAAAGAACTCATCTCTCTCGCCCAAGAATCCATCGCACAAGCGGAAGCAGCGTCCTCTTCCCGCGCAGGGCCATCGCGAAAATCGGCTTCATCGACGCCTACGGTCACATGGTCCGCTGGTAACGAATGTCTGGCCAAGTATTCGGGAGATGATAGTTTTTACCCCGCTCGCATAACTAGTGTTGGTGGTTCAGCGGAGAATCCCGTTTTCAGTATTGTTTTTCGGGGATACAATACCACTGAAGTGGTGAAGGGCTCAGAGATAAAGCCGCTTCCTGCTAATCACCAGGAGAAAATGCCGGCCATGCCAAACAAGCGGAAGCTCAACAAGGCCGAAGAGGAGGAGAGGGAACGGAAGAAGAAGAAGAACGAGAAGAAAGTCGAAGCCAAGGCCACCAAAGCAAAAGAACAGCTCGCCAAGCAAGCGACGTGGCAAAAGTTTGCCAAAAAATCGGAGAAGAAGGGCGTACACATTGCTGGTGTTGCGGGAAGGAGTATTTTCAAGACACCTGAGAATCCGCTGGGAAAAGGCACGTGTTGTTCTCATTCTATGGCGTAAGGGGACTTTTTGCTAATGAACAACTTGAATTCCAGTGGGTGTGACAGGGAGCGGGAAGGGGATGACGGAAGTGAAACTCATAGGCAAACATAAATTCGCGCCTACGGACGACGCGGCCCAGTGAAGCATGTGGTTAGATGTGAGTATATTCCCACATCTAAGGCGAGGGTCTGCCTCTTACAACCTTTCTGACCTGCATGTTACCCAGCACAAATTTCACGTCGTCACTTCAACATGTACTAAACGCCATCGAACATTAACCTATACGTGACCCTTTACCTTTTCTCTTGCCGTATACAGCCTCATGTTTCTTTTCATCTTGTCTTGGAATGTCTATTATAGCCAACAGCGTCGGTGACGGATTGAGGGTCTAGTCGGGTTTGTTGTAACCGTACGTATGCTATATGTACTTTTCAGCAGATACCTGGTGGACTTACAATGTTGTACTCTCGGGGTACTGGCACAATGCTGCCACCCAATAATTCGAGCAAAGATCGTTGGAGGCGCTCACTGAAAATATGCTGGCTCATGGTGTCAGTCGTTCAGACTACCGTCAATATGTGTTACATGATGGACTTCTGCTTGCAGAGATACCAACTCTGATGTTCGCACTAATGGCGATATCATGGGGTCTTAGTTATTTACCGTCGACCGACCGGAGCTACACTGGCTGGCGAGGATCTGCAGACCTACTTGAATCCGATAATCAGGTGGGCTTCTGTGACATTGTGCTCTAGTGTCAACTTTGATGCGAGGGTTATGGTCCGTGGTAGGGCTCTAATTTTACACCTAGCCGGGCGTTAATTGCTCACTCCAAGTGCTACGATGGAAAGCTAGATAAAAAATTGTAGACCATACGCTATTTCCGCGTCTGATCTTGGATTAGAGATGGCACTGCTTGCACTAGTACTCCGAGGAGTACCGTATACGAAATTCGGTCACCTGTTCATGTGGTATGTTCATCGATGTCGCAGATTAACATCCACGATTTCAATCTGTCCGGATTGTGCTTGCTTCATCTTGGCGATGCTGACTATGGGCGGACATCTCAGCCCCCAATCAGCACCGCGTCCGACAAGGTCATATTATCGACGCGAAATGGATTTGCTATTTTCCGGTCAGGATGGTTGCTCCTCTTGGCAGAAGGTCGTGTGTGCGGTTCGCTGGAAATAGTGAGCGGCCAACCACTTTTCCACTCTGCCCTGATATCACATCACCAGTACTGATCATGACGTTTTACTGTCGTCGGGATAAACTTCGGTGCAGGTGCGGCGCTCTCCGATCATCATCATTGATGTGATTCTGATCATTGGACCACAAGGGCGCAAGATCTGGGCACATGATTGGAGGAGACAAGAGGGTTCTGAAGAATCAGATAAGAAAGATACCACTCTCCTACGAATCGTCGCGCCTTCGTGCGATTTATTGCACATGGCGCGGGGAGAGAAGAGAGCTATACGACAGCGCGGAGACTTGCTAGTTTCTGCCGCGAGGAATAATTAAGGTTGCGATACGGAGGTGCCCCTACCCTTGCTCCGCCGTGTATCATTGGGCACTGATCTCAGTGCCGCGATCAGTGCCGGTTTGGATGCCATATGTATGCCCAAAGCCCAAGGGCCACTTGGAGGTGACCGTCTTCCCATTTACGGTGGGCGTCCAGGAACGGCTTCATGTGATTTCTTCCAACTCCGATCTGCTTCTGGGCTTCGCATTCGCTACTATGGGACCATCAAGCGCAGACATTAAAGTTCCTTCTGATACTGCGTTCTGCTCTGGCGCCTTAATTTCCACACGGTACCGCGGTTGGTAGGTTTCCATGATACTTTTATGATCATCATCTGATTTTTACGTTCATCCGTAGAATTAATAATCATTTAATGACCTCGATTCAAAGGGCGACCCAGACTCCATACATAGCGAACCCTACCCAGGACGGTGGTGTTTGCACCGCCCTGATGTCACCGATCTGCATCCAGTGGTGTGTGATCGCGGTGGTGATAACTGGGGCTGGGCCTGACCCAGCGTCTCTTGCCATTCTTTTACTTAAACGACGACGGGCATGACATATGGGTCCCGTTGGTTAGCATCGGGCTTGAGCCAGATAGATCACTCACTGTCAACTCGGGCGTCGCTGGCATCATTATCCAAGATAATGTAAGTGCTCGAAGGAAGCGCCGAGCCCTTCAAGATGAGACATCCGTTGATGGCAACCATCATCGTGCCGATGGGCATCACTGTCAACGAGATGGCCGCTGTTCTGGCCCCCCCAAAGGGTAAAGGGTGTAGGATGTGGGGGGTGACTATCGAATACTAGAATTTCTATGTTCAGCTCTATGATTATCGATATCATATACATTCTATTTGCGAAAAACTGCAAGTTATCTAACGACTCTATGCCCATCGGATGGTAGTATCAGCAACGCGTGAATCATGGCTGAAAACCCGTACAACTGAAAGGAAAAAAAAAAGAAAACACGCAACCACATCAAGTTACAGTACGACGACATTATTCAAGTCATACGTCCTCCAGTGCCAACCAGGAAGTCTCGCGTCTGATCTTCACCGTGAAATTCCCCTACCGTTGACTGCATGCCAAATCCCATCGCGGCATCTGGGCTGGCGGGACTGCCACCTGTTGAGGAAGCCAGCGGGCTCGCGGAAGCACTGGTGCGGTCCGATGGAAGCGTGGATACCGAATCCAAAGCGTCCAGACACGGCTCACTCGCATAACCAGGGTTGCTAGACACGCCAGCGACGTCTATCGAGTGTCGTCTAAGGGGATGACTGGCGTTGTGTGCTGCCATTACTTGCGCTGACAAATCAAGGAACTTTGCAGATTTAGGAGCAGTGACGAAGTGGATCAGGAAAGCTCTGGCTCACCGCTTGTTCCTCGAGAAGAGTGCTTGCGTGCAGATTCTTGTTGGTGTTCTGCATGTACACGAGGAGGGTGCGGATGCTGCGCGAGGACAGCCCGCGGTATGACGACACCCGCTCGAGCTTCAGGGGCGGAGTCTGCACGAGCCGAAGCTGCTCGTGCAAGTAGAGGACGTATTGCTCCAAGCATTCGAGATAGTGGCGCTTTTTCTCGTGCGAAGAGATGGTATCACTGGAAGTAGCCGCAGAACGGTCTTCAGACACTGACGATTGGGAGGCAGGCTAGGAGGACGTACGGATCGGTTGGCATGAAACCGACTTCATTGGCTATTGCGCGTTGCCTGGCCTTGCGTTGGCTATCTGCCTTGTTTAACACGCCGTCGGGAGGAAAGGTGGAGGACTCCTCTGGAATGTGACGTCCACTTATCTGAGGAGGAGGCGGGGACTGCGTGTGTAATGGGACCTCAGTTATAGCACGCTGGTGAGGCTGGTGAGACTGTTGGGATTGCTGAGAATGCTGGCGATGATGGCTAGGAGCAGACATGGAGGTAGAAGTGAGGCCCGTGAGTAACTCGGCAGGAGTGGGGAAGAGCTGTTGCGGCGCGGCTGCGTAGTAGTCGAACATGCTAGGTGCGCTGCTGTTCGTGGTTTGCGTGGCTACGGCGTTCGTATCTGTACGTGCCGACGGGTAGCTCAGCTGGTGTGAGATGGCAGGCGGCGGGTGGAAACCTGTACTACTGATAGGAGGTGCCTGGTGCAGGTTGTCGGTGTGATGCGGAAAGGGTTGACCAACATGTGGCATGGGCTGAGATGATATGTATGGAGTGTCCAAATAGTGATAGTTGAGTGTAAGAAGAGGATCGCTGGTCCTCAAGTGAGCCGATGCGTCCATGGAGTAGCGCTGGTACGCTTCTGAAGCGGGATCAATCGGGGAGGTATCGACGAGATCGGTATTGTAGTGGTTGTTAATGTTAGTGTGAGGAGGGATCTGGCCACAGAGGGCTGGCTGAAAAGTGAAAGTATACATTGATAATCGATAATGGATGGATGTGGGGGATTGAGAGAGGGGAGTGGAGTAGCAATTGTATCTGAGTGTCGAGTTTACTATTGAGGGTGGGGTCAGACTTGAAGGAAAGTTTGTACCTTTTATTTGGATGCAAGAACGGTCAGATAATTAGACTTGGGGCAATTACGGAGTCGAGAGTGCAGAAAGTATTGGAGAGTGGCGTTAGACTCGGATCGCCGATCAAGGCCAAGGTCAACCGGTCATTGCCAGGTTTCAACTGGGTTCTCCTCCAGTTCCGTTTGGCATTTTCAGGTTCCATTACCGTCAGTGCGAATGGAGGTGTCGACCGCGTGATGTAATACAGCTGTACGTCCACAAGTGACTTGCTCTGTGGCGGTATATCAATTTTAATCGTAAAAGAACTGGGCCCCTTTCCGTAAAAACTGAACAATACATCGATCGAGCCCATCCCGACTTGAGGATGGGGGACATGACCCACACGCGGTCAGTAACTTCAAGTTGGCGCTCGTCAATGTCATGTGAAGGGGCTCATCGGGCGCCGTATTTCAATTGGGCGTGGTGTCACGACCGAGACCTCGTCAGGAGATCATGGAGGTGTTCAGAGCAGTGGGTGGCCAAGTGTTCGCTTCCAAATTGCATATGAAGGGGGGTGTATGGCTATTTGGGGTAAGCAAGTTGCAGAGTACGGTGTCCGAGGAATACGACTGAATACTTTCTGAAGAGAGGAGATCGTCAGGGTAAAAGACGCCAAGTGAACAGCTTGAACTAGCAAGACGAGGTCCAAAAGTCGTTAGGACCTCCCGCGTACGTATGGCGCTAGCGTCGCGGAGTGGGAAAATATACTCCGATCCTGATGCAATCACTCCGCTTGGACGGTGTCCTGAAGTTCGTTGTAGAATATTCAATTCAGCGAGTTCGGTTCACAGTTACATCTTGGATCAGGGCACGACGAACCTAACCAGTTATCCCACTGACTGGCGCACAGAGACGTCACCCACGGGACATCGGGCACAGAATCGCAGATGGCCCTATGCTCATGTGTCTTCGGCACAGTAGATCACAGAAGATGGTTCAAGTTGCAAATTTGAGATTCAAGTTACTGGATTCCTTCTGTATCCTGGTCTGCTACGACCAATCACAATATGCACAAGAAAGGCTTTGGCAACCAGCCAACAGCGACCAATGGGTTGGTTCACCGAAGCATCTGTCTGGTCTTGGTGACTGTCAGTTCTCTAATCCAGTTCCCGTTGGCTTCTGGACTCGACGACCATGACCATCTTGATTTTATTGGTACAGCCTCCCAGATTGCGATCTTCACCTGGACGATCAAATGGCAGTTTGCGATTTGGTACCATATGTCATTTCCTTTTCTGGCCACCGCCATACCACCCATTTCGTATATAACTAACCCGCTGAGCATGCCATCCTCGTTTCCCCAAGCCCTATATTACTGTGATACTGAAAAACATCCCTCCTGGTAATGTCCCAACACCCCTACTCTACCCTTTACATCGATCCCTCCCTCTTCCCTCACCCGCCCTCTCCGACTACTGCTCTATCCCCCTCTCCCTCCCGCCTCCCCACTTCCCTTCCACCCTACCAATCTGATCCTCCCCCTTCTTACCACAGTACTCCAACCGCACCGCCCTCTTACGCACTTCCCGCCCAGAGTCATCACCCCTTTTCCATTCCCGACCTCAAAACTGGAATCCTCCAAACCTCCCAAACCATCTCTTCATTTCCACATGACGGTATAAGTTTCTCTCCCGCCAATGTCTCTCCTGCATCTGTAGAGCACCCAGCGCGAGACACGAGTCGCACCGCCAACAGGATTACTATTGCGCATCCGTATGCCCGTCTTTATGCAAAGAAAGACGGGTCTAAACGTCGCAAGATCTGGAATCACGTCCTCGAGAAGCAACTTTTCTCACCACAAGAATTGTTCGTACTTTAGAATCCCCTTACCTGCCAGCCGTTTCATAAATTGAGCTCTGATATTTCCACAGATCCACCATGGGTGCGCCTCACAGGCGCACCATATACATCTCCTCCCTCGAAGCCCACATCGATCGACTTCACAACCAACTGCTGGGCATTGGCCTTTATCCAATCCCATTTGAACGCCTTGAACCATATCGCGGCCTTAATTCGAAAACGGCCAAGGTGCGCAAATTGGTTCTCCGAGTGCTTGCGCGGTCCGCTCATAAACGTCCCATTTCTAATACAGAGTATGGTTTCCGGTCTACAGCACGACGCAACCCACATAAAACTCAAGCTCTTGGAATTAGAGCGCTCGGTGTGTACCTTTCTCTGTGGCAGTCTCTGACGCTCATTGTGTGAGAAAACAGAATATAAACCTCCGTAAGCTCCTTGGGACGCACAGCCCAGCTAAATCCTCTCTCCCGCATCCGCCCGCAATTTCTGCAGTGGCCCTCGAAGCAGACGTCCGGAGGCACTCAGTCGACACCTCAGGCATCGGTATGGGAATTCATACCGGTCATGCACACACAAATCACCTTCAGCGCTCCTGACCTCTCGCACACGAATATTTATTCTACCATGGTCAGATCTTCCAGCACTGTTTTGCGCTTTCTTAATCCCTGCTTTCTTCCTCCCGTTACGGGAGTGATTCAATGGTTGTAGGATATATAGTAAATACGCAGTGATCGTTATCGATGGCATGTCCGTGTGTCACACCGTCTAGAAGTCCCATTCCTCGAGCCAGGAGAGTTGTATATCAGGTAATTACAAAATGTAATATGAATTAAACTTCGAGGAGGCCATCAGCCATGCCATCTGTCACGTAAGGCTTGAAACACTCGGACTCATCGAGGTCATCTCTGATATTTGGGAGACATTTCATTAATTCTAACGTCCAAGAACATCGATTTCTTTTCGATCTGGGACGATTTCGCCCCGTCGACATACTACAAATAACTTTCACTGGTGTGTAAGGCAGGCAGGACGGCGGCGCTAACTTGGTTCTCCATTTCGCCTAATACCAACAGTAGAGTAATCCGAAGGCATACATCGCCCCCAGTGTCGTACCGTAAAACGTACACGACCCCTTGTTCTTAATCCCAAAACCCACCCCTATCCAATTTTACCCGTTTGTCTTGCTTTGCTTTGCTGCCATGCGGTCTTCCCACCCGCTGTGCTCCGCGTTTTGAGTGGTACTTCTTTTGCTGTCGTGCCCGTTTTGCAAGATCTGTCGCAACTCTCTCCCGAACGTCCGAGGAATGTAAACTGAGCGCAGCAGTCATTTTGGCAAGGGTATCTGGGGATGGAGAACGGGAACGCGGCGGCGAGCGGAGAAAGCTGAGAATGGGGGGTAGACGGTCGAGAAGGTGGAGCTGCTCCCTCTGGGAGATATTGGGAGTCTGTCAGCATTTTGGTACTTCCCTCAGCCTCATCTGCAAGCACTCGCGCACTCTCAGGCTGCATCACTTTCTGGTCTTCAGGGTCTCCTTCCGAATCCATACCCTGGTGTGCATGTGCTTCCACTTCCACTTCCCCTTCCCCTTCCAGGTCATCTTCGTCTCCTTCTTCTGCTTCTTCTTCCTCCTCCTCTTCCTCCATTTCCTCTTCTTCGGTGTTTATATCATCATCATCGCCTTCTCTAGGCTCCTCGGCCTCAACCTGGGCCATGTACTGTCGACGTAATGAGAACATGCTCCACGAAGCCCACCGCAAATCGGAAGCCTACCTCCTGCAGTACTTTCTGCTCCTTTTTTGTAAATCCACTTGGCAGCGACCATCACATCGAGTCGAAACCCTTCGCCTTCTTTATCGTCACCAGCTTTGATTACTTTGAACCGGGGATACAGTGCACTTTCATATTTGAAACGTCGCCTGAAGAACGTCCGGATACATTCTACGTCCCGGTTGAAATACCTGTTTTGGAGCATCGTTGATCATACAGTTGGCAATCGCCGAGATCCCCAGGGCCTTACCATTCTGCGTTCTCGTGCGATGTACTGACCATTTGTGGGAAGTCGATGATAACCGGTTCCCCATTCTCCCGACGAATGAGTATATTGAACTCGTTGTAATCGCCGTGAATTAGCCCAGCTCGTGCAAAGCGGACGATGATGTCCATCAGAGCCGAGTATAACTTCCCAGGTGATGGGACGTCAGCAATCTGACGCCTGGAGTGCACATTGAGATGAGTCGTGAAGGTCGCATGACTCGTGGCTTACAACGGATATGCGTCGATGGCCTCCATAAGGATACAATGTCTTGCTTGATCGATGGGCCGTGGGACGGGGAAACCATGTTCGTGAAGGACCTGAGAAAATAATCCCACTTAATAGTCGGATCCGTCCGGCGCTTCGCCACGAGCTCGTAGCAAGCTGCTTTTACTAACCTTCATAAAGGCCCATTCTTTTTGTGCCGCAAGCCTGGACATGTACATCCATGACGCAGACTTACGCTTCCCTAGGTAATCCCGCTTCTCCTTGATGGCGCGAAACGAAATGCGGCCTAGACTGATGGAACCGTCTCGTTTTGTGGGATCTGCGACGGAAGGAGCCGCTGAACTTACCGGTGAAGTTTTAGCACCATCTCGTAACCCTCTCCGTCTGCTACAATGTACACGTCTACCATATGATAGGTAAGCTGTTGAACGGAGATGGAACTGGAATAGATGATGGGAAGGGAGCCGAATATTCCACTTACCAGCCTCCTTTCCTACACCAATCTGGTTCCCAACTGAATACATCGAATCTCGCTTCGAGAGGGCGCGCATCGCCAAATAGTCGTATCCTCCATACGTCAACCTGTAGCCATCATCTGTGCTGCGTCAGTTGGAGCTCATACTGAATAGATAGAGTTCCGGGGGGCTTGTCAGCTGACATTTGGAGTTCTGCACTCTGGCAACCAAGTTACGTTTAGCGAGGGAGCCAATGAGTTTGTTGACACCTCCATTCCGCAGACCGGAGATCTGGACTATAAGGGGTGTTGGGACGACCTCGTGGTTCTTGGATCCAATCTCGACCTTGGGGATATCGTGGGTGGCGAGGAGATATAGAAGAGGCATGTGTCATACCGCAGATAATACCCTGAATTCATCGGAGGTGACATATCTCAGATCAGTAGCGTCGAGCTTCATGATTTTGCCAGGATCAGGATTCTCTGAGGCGGACTCAAGGATTGAGGAGAGGTCTTGTGGTACGCGTTTTGCAAGGCAGACGATGAAGGAGATGATGGTAGGACGCAATGGGTTTGCATGATGGAACATGGAAATTACCAAGTAAGGTATGTCGTCGGGAAGGCCCTCGGGAATCGGGATTGGCATCATCATTCAACCAGTACCTTGTCCCCGCTGTCATACATACCTTTAGATCTGTTGACATACCCTACAAAGTCGAGATCAGACACGACAAGACGACGGTCTACAGAGGACGTCGCATCTTGATATGCCTTCCAGCGCCGCCATTGGCAAAGCAAACAAGGTTGTCGTTTTTACGATATACTTAGTGCCACTTCAACGACCCAGATATTAGGCCTCTGCAGGAGAGCTCACGTCGTGTGTTCCGGTAACACACGAAATAGGCGGAGAGAGGTGCGCTAGTGCTCGCTGCTTATCTTCTCGTTCGCTCATGGTCTTCCCAGTTTTTCCTTCTCGGTGAAGGCCACGTCCGACCTTTCCAAGGACCAACGCGACCAGATATGGCGCATATTCGAGGACAACATGTACGAGCTGTAGGTGCTCCTTACAACCCTGCGAGAACTTTTGCCTTATCGTCATCACTATCGCAGATATTCTTCGTCCTCGTTTGGCTGGAATCCCAAGGCAAAGAAGGCAGAGATGTTTGACCAACTGAGTCGTTTCCTTATCGTGCAGCGTGACGAGGGCGACGACACACGAGGCAACCCTCAAAGCTCAGGCGCTATCGCCTATACGATGTTTCGCTTTGATAGCGAGGAGTACCAAGACGTGGTCTACTGGTATGTCACACGAAATCCGCTATACACGGGATTTTTGACCCGCTTCGACTCGGATGTCAGTTATGAATTACAGGTCTCTGAGGACGCTCGACGCTGCGGCCTTGGGAGGCTGCTGACACAGACGCTATCTGACATCGGTGCGCAGTGGGGCATGACGAAGGTCATGCTCACCGCCTTCAAAGGTTTTATACTATATTTCCGATTTGTTTTCGTGACGTGGCTCACGTATGTACAGCAAACCACGCAGCTATGGCATTCTATAAGTCAATAGGGTGGCGCTAATTCCAACCTTTTTTTCTCGTTCGATGAGGCTGACAACTTGATCAGGTTTGTGGTGGACGATACATCCCCTGATTTTCTAGAAGACCCGGATGGCTGGACAGACGATGAGTGTGACTATTCTATCTTGTCCAGACGTATTACATAGCGATGTATGTACCTACACAACACAGATCCAAGTGTTTGCCATCATCACCATCATCATCTATCATCATTTGGCTGGTGATCTATTACGTAACTTAGCGCCCGAGATATTTGCATCTGTTTACCCCCACTGACTCGTCGCGTCGTAGCTTTCAGGCCGGAGACAACCGCACTCTACCATCATCATGCCCCCAAATCCGTCGCTGCGAGCACTTAAGCTCAGAACACCCCAGCATGCACTCGGTCGCCGTTTCGCATCACACGGCGCACCCCACTTCAACGAACCCAGCGGCTGGTTGTTCGGCGAGAAGGTAGGCACCTCTGCTGCTCACTCGGATACGCGCTGCAACTTGACTGTGTGTGTGTGTGCGTGTGTTGGATAATATAGCCTCTACCGCCTGGCCAGAAACGAGTGAAAGAAGATTGGGAGAACATTTGGTACATTGGGATGTTCGGGTCGATGGCTGTGGCTGCTGTACTGCTGTACTACAAGCCGGACACGAGGTGAGGGGTCACGTCACTTTTTCCTCCCCGTACTTCCAACGTCTAACTCTCTTACTCTCCAGCATACAAACGTGGGCGCTGAAAGAGGCGAAGCAGAGGATGGAGGCCCGAGGGGAGAAGTACAAGTACGAGCCACCCTCATCATAGATGTCATAAACAATGTGTTCCCTTCATCTGTCACCTACATTCATGGATCTCAAACTCAAATTCACAAACAAACTTCAGCGAATATGGTTCACTATCCTGGCGATGCGTTGACAATACTCTCATTCTCTATGCTCTAGGCTGGAAGTTAAGAATATATATCTAAGTCAATGGCAGTTGAGGCCAAGTGTTGTCATGCTCGGTCATGATTACGATTCATAGCTCTTCACGTATCCTTCCAGCGTCAGCAACTTCTCCACCTTGCGAGTGTTTTTAAGTCAGCCGAAGGCCACGTGTAGGATGTAAGGCGTCTTACCTCGCTGGGCTCAGACAACTTAATTTTGCAGAGCCAACCTGTTACTCGCAGCTCAAGACCCGAATCATGGTATAAACAATTCTAGTTGCTCACCGTCATTCTCAGCAGAGCGGTTCACCAGGCCAGGTTCCTCGTTTAGTCTCTCGTTCACCTCCAGAATCTCACCGGAGACGGGAGCAAACTGCAAGCATGAGACCAGTGCGCTTTTAGTGAGGAGAAGAGAGAAGGAAGGGGGGAAAAACAAAAAAAGACACTCAACGATATCCGACGCGGCTTTGACACTCTCCACTGCACCAATAGTGTCTGCAGAAACCATTAAACATTATGAAAACCATTGTTTATCACCAGGGCGCGTCTGGCCACGGGGCCTCACCTCCTTTGTTGATCTTTGTCCCTACGCTTGGGAGGTCAACGAAAACCACGTCGCCGAGGCTCTCTTGAGCATGGTCCGTGATCGACACGACGCCTACGCCGGTGGAATCGTCGAAAGAGACTGCTTCATGGTCCTCCGTGTATCTTTTAGCTAGCAGTATAGTTAACAGTGATGCTGCAAATAGCTGACTTCGATTGGACTACACGTACTGACAATGGTCCGATAAGCAGGGAGACGGGAGACCGCCGTAGCTCTCAGAGGCAGCGAAGTTCTAGCGCGGGCAGCCTGGCGGACAACAGCGAACATGATTAAATGTCAATAATTGTCTTGGGAGTAAGATAGGTCGTGTGAGAGCAACGCGTTTTAGCGATGGAGAATTTTGGTTCTTGGCAATGCCAACACGAGCATTGACATGGGGAAAGCCGGAAGGTCGTCCGTAGGTCCAACTCTCATTTCGCTAGAGTGTGATACATAAAGGGAAATGTGAGACAAGCAACGACTCAGGATGTCTACTTTTGAGCAATGCTGAGAGGGGAAGTGGGGTACATAAGATTATATCGGAAAATTATATGATTGTCTATGTAATCCCTTCTCAAGCATACTGCAAGATCTTGGTGATAATGCCGGTGCCAACTGTGTTGATCCACGTCAGTCAAGTCGATGATAAGTCATGCAATACTCACTTGTTTTGTTACCCTCACGAAGAGTGAAACTTGGACGTGAAACGGTAAGAGCCATGCAAGAATCACACGGAAACTGGGGATACATACCGAGAACCCACTTCGGCAGCAACATCGGTTTGCAGGGTGCAAATCATCTCAACATTGTCTCCAGGCATAACCTGATGGTATAAAGTCAGCGATAGAGGGCTTTCATTGACAATTAACCAACCATTTTGTCGTCGGCGTCTGGAGTGCCAGGTGGGAACGTTAGTGCCGTAGTAACGTCCGCAGTCCGAAGGAAAAGTTGGGGGCGATAGTTAGATACGAATGGGGTGTAGCGACCACCTTGCGAATAATACATTAGCATAAGCGTGTGCGAGTGACCGTCATGTTACATACCCTCATCCTTGGTTAGGACGTAGAGTTGAGCCTGGAACTGCGTGACAGCCTTTATTGACCCGGGTTTAGCGATAATCTGGCCACGTTTGAGCTGGTCTCGCTTGATTCCACGAAGCAACACGCCCATGTTGTCTCCGGCTTCACCCTAGAATGGTCAGTCAGGGGCTTATACTTTCGACCCACCAATGAACACTTACTCGGTCAAGTTCCTTGTGGAACATCTCTATCAAGGATATGTAATATTAGGGAAAGAAAGGTAGAGGGACGTCACGACGCCTACCGATACCAGTCAGGGTGGTCTTGAATGTCGAGCCAAGTCCGATGACTTCGACTTCTTCACCTTTGGTCATAACGCCACGCTCAGCCTTACAAACAATAAGCCTAACAAACGGCAGAGCATCAACTTGATTTACGCACACGGCCTGTTGCCACAGTACCACGACCAGCAATGGAGAATACATCCTCAACAGGCATGAGGAAGGGCTTCTCGAGATCACCTATATCGAAAAAGTGGGTAAATTTCTATGCCCACAGAGAAAAAGTAAGACGTACGAGGGGGAACATCGAGCCATTCGTCACAAGCTTTAATCAATTCTAGAATTTTGTTCTTGCCAACCTCGTCGTCGCGACCTTCAAGAGCCGCCAAAGCTGAGCCCATAACGATAGGAGTGCTTTCGCCGTCGAAGTTGTATGTGGAAAGTAGATCCCGCATCTCCATATCTACGAGCTCCAACATCTCGGCATCCGCAACCATGTCCACCTTGTTAATGAAAACGACGAGTTTCTTGATCCCGACTTGCCGAGCGAGGAGCAGATGTTCTCGAGTTTGAGGCATCTGACCGTCTGTAGCTGAGACAACGATGATACCACCATCCATCTGTGCAGCACCAGTAATCATGTTCTTGATGTCTGTCAGAAGGGATGAGATGTATCTTCCAAGGATATCACCACACCCTGCTTACAGTCGGCATGTCCCGGACAGTCAACGTGGGCATAGTGACGATTCTCAGACTCGTATTCGACGTGGGCAGAGTTGATAGTAATACCACGAGCCTTCTCCTCGGGAGCCTTGTCAATCTGAGAGTAGTCGGTGAACTTGGCTGAACCACGGTCGGCGAGAACCTTGGTGATGGCGGCAGTGAGAGTGGTCTTCCCATGGTCGACATGACCTGCGAGCAAGTGAAGACGCGGTAAAACTCCAAAAGAGATAGCATTTTACCAATGGTCCCGATGTTCATGTGCGGTTTAGTCCGGGCGAACTTGCCCACAGCGTCAGCGTAACCACGTCTGCCTGTTCAACAGAGCTCAACGACAGGTCTCAGTCCAGTAAAGGACCATCTTACTCATCGAGAATGAAGGGAGAGGCGTTATTAGAGACGGCTTCCATGTCGTAGTTCGACAACAAGCGTATAGCGAAGACGCCCTCAAGGCTTTTGAGGGATAACTTAGAGTGTCACTTGGAAGATAGTAGTGTCGACCTACCTCTTGACGAGCCTGCGAGTTTGTATGCTACTGCTCTCTGTGCTGCCAAACGGTACATGGTTGCGTTGCAAGAAATCTGGCGGAGCAGGTCTTTCACCACAGAAAATTGGGTCGTCGGAGTATGAATTTCGAGTAGGAGTACGGCGTTAAGCTACCCATCTAAATGACAGTCTAACCAATATCTCACTCCATCATAGCTTTGTGTAGCTTACCCCGGTCATGGCCTCCTCAGAACGACAAGAACTAATAAGAAACGCCGTATCTTTCTTGTCAGACTCCTCCGCAAGTTTCCTTCCATGATGGTCACTTCGGGCACTCGGTGCTGACATTCCCGCAGAGCCAACAAGCCCCTTTAGCTCAGCGCGTGCAATTTCTTGAAGCAAAGGGTTTAACTGGGCCAGAGATCGAGGAAGCCATGAAACAAGCTGCAAACCAGACTTCCCACTCACAACCACAACCGTCTCCGCAATACCAGTCTTCCTCGTACTATGGTCCACCACCATACTCAGGGATGTCCCCACCACATCAGCAATGGGATTGGCGCGACTATTTCGTACGTATACACCACCCCGTGAAGCTGATTGACTTACCATAGTTCCGCCGCTCAGATAACAGCTGTTATATCCGGCACGATAGCCTATGGAGCTGTGTCCTTGTTTCAGGTAACTCTCCGTCGCTGGTTGGGCCTTGCAGCTCACTCTCGTCGCACAGAAATACCTGCTGCCCCATCTTAAGCCACCAACAGCAACCGCCTATGAGCAAGACCGTGACGGCCTCACTGCTCAATTCGATGCTGCCGAAGCCCTCTTAAAGGAGATACAGGCCGAAACCGCCTCTGTGCGAGTAGCAGTTGAAGAGCAAAAGGAGAGGGTAGACAAGGCTACCAAAGACGTAGAGGCAGTAGTGATTGAGATGCGCGAAGGAGAAACAAAGGCAAGGGACGAAATGCGAGAAATTCGCGATGAAGTGGAGAATATCCGGGAGATGCTACCGAAGGTGGGATAGCTTGCGATTGACTATGGCAGGTCTCTGACAGGGCGCGGTGTTTCAGATGATCGAGAAGAATAAGGAGACGCAGAAACAGTCACTGTCCGAACTTCAACAGGAACTCAAGTCGCTGAAGGCACTATTGCTCAGTCGTAATACGAGTGGCCTGCCAAGTTCTCCTTCAACGCCGTTGCCGGGGCTTGCAGGTAGACCATCAATACCGTCATGGCAACTTGCAGGGACCAACTTTGCTGCACCTTCCTCGGACTCTCCTCCAGATGTAGCGCCCCAAAAGGGTTCCTTCACTGGCACCCCTCCACTAATTCCGAATGGCAAAGGGAAGGAAGTTGAGGATTCAGCGGTCGAGAGTTCTTGATTTATGCGTTCCAGCGGTTATGTCGTTGTACTGCATATACATATCTACCCCGTTGTATTGCACTTGGTTATACATACAGTACCAGAATAGTATTGTGCTATCCAAGTGCCCAGTGGGAAAATCCGCTCACAGCACTTGGTGAGCACTCACATATTAAACGCGTCGTTCATTCGCGACTCTGGACTTGTCTCATTCCTCGAATGTTTTCACAATTTCGCCAGGCGGTCGAGAGTCTCGCGCAGCCCCCGCCTCGCCAGTCTCAAGACAATGGTTCACTTGCGGACGGAGACAATACCCGGAGTCGGTCTCCAGACGACAACCACTTGCGCCAGCCAACAGGCCAATCCTCAACCCAACTGGCCGAAGCTGCTCGGATGAATCTTCGCAGGTCACTCGCGGCCCAGCGATCTGGAAGTCCGGCTCCGCACAGCACGGGCAACCCGCAGTCGCGCTCTGGTAGCCCCAACCCTCCATCGCTGCCACAGAGCAATGGTGATCCGGGTCGGCGCAAGACAACACTGGAAGAGCGCTTACGCGCTTCGTTCGTCGTAGGAGATGCCTCAGGAGGTAGCACGCCCAACACATCGGGCAGACCATCACCGACACATCGAGTGCCCGTTACCCAGCATCCGCTTTCGCCTACATTCCTACCACTACCAGACTCTCCGAACCTTTCGACAGCCACTCTGCCATCTCTTCCAGAGACCCCAGTGGTGGTGGCTGTTTCGCTAGAAAGCATCCCTTCACCTCCTGCTGAAGAACCCAGTGCCAGTGCCAGTACTGTTCCAGAACCACCGAACGTTAGAAGCCGAAACACCCTCTACCAACTCGCAAGACTCAGCCGGCTCAGATTCTGTGGCCGATGATGGCCAACAGAAGGACTTAAGCACAGAAGGCGACGTCAAGCCATCTGAGTTGTTCCGCCTTCTCCCCCTACAGGAGAGGCTCCACACGCGGCGGACGAGGAGCCTCAACCTGAGGCACAGAAAGGCATCGACACTCCCGAGGCCACTCCAACTGACTGAGTTGGCCCCTTCACCTGAAACGGAGCAATTTCCAACCGAAGAGAGCGTTGCAATGACCTCAGAGCCTCCAATACCAAGTAGATCAACAGATGCGGATGTGGAGGCGCTACGAGAGCGCCTTAAGTTAGTGGAGCAACGGTTCTCAGGTGAAGTATCATGTTCTATAAGCTTGAACGAGGGGAGCTGATAGATACCAGATGTATCTACCTCATTCAAGAGACTTCAAGCAGAGAGACAGGCAGCTGACAGTGTCATCCGGGAGCTGACTCCTCTGGAAGACACTAAGGATGTCGACGCTTTACGCGACTATCTTGTGAATGTTAATATGAAGGTCGAGGTGAGCACGAGAGTCTAGTCCCAGGAAATACCGGCCGTAATGTTGTCCGCAGCTCGGGCAAGACGAACTACAGCGTCTCAATGGGAAGCTCACGCGTACGCAGCAGTTGCCTTGCTTGCACATAGCTCTAACAAGTACCTCACAGGACAGGAAGAACGACTTGAGGAACTCCGAGATACCCATCAACTCGAGACGGCTTCTCAATCAGACCAAATTGAGAAAGTGCGACAACAGCTTCGCGAGGCTGAAGCTCTCATCGTAGCCCATCAGGCTTCAGCTTCCCAAACAGAAGAGGATTCTGCCAAGCGGAAAGCCGAGCTTCAGCAACTCCATGCCGAAGTGGGTAAGGCACAGGAAACCGCGAAGGAGGAGGAGGAGAAACGAGTAAAAGCTATAAGCCTGCTAAAGACTGTCAGACAGAAGCTAGTTAAGGCAGAAAAGGACAGGGATGACGCATTGCGAGAACTCAACGAGATGAAAGAGAAGGAAAAGCACGAGAGGGAGAAGGACAGGGCAGAGAGAGCCAGGTTGCAAAGCGAGATTGATGCGGCCAATTTGGAGCGCGAGAGGGCCGTGACTGGGTTGCGTACCCAATTCGATAGGGACACCACTGCAGTCAAAGACCGGGCGGAAAAGGAGATACAGGCTACACGAAAGCAGCTCGAAGCTGAATTGAGTGCATTGAAGGTAGTAGCTCTTGGGTAATTGTTGATTGCCACTGCTAACTGACCTCACAGACTTCGCTATCTGCGGAGATTTCTGCCAAACAGTCCCACATCGCCACTCTGGAGAACTCAGTCAACAATCTGTCCAGGGAGAACAAGTCCGTTTTTGAACAACTGCAATTACGGCAAGCCGAACTCGAGTCCTCTCAGTATCACGCAGAGTCGTTGCAAGCCCAAACTACCGAACTTCAGTTTCAGCTGAAGGAATTGCAAGAACGAAATGCTTTGCTTATCGATGAACTCAGCGACCTTCGAGGGGAGCAGGAAATGCGATCACAAGCCCCCGGTTCTTCACCAGAGGAGATTTCGCAGCTCGTGTCCTCAGTGGAAACCAAATACGAAGCTAAGCTCTTGGAGCTCAGGAGAACGCTGGCGACCGCTGAGAAAGAGCGCACCGAAACTGAGGCGAACTGGAGCCGCAAGCTAATGGAGAAGACCAAAGAATCGGACGAGCTCAACCGCATTCTTCAATCGTCTGCGCAATCGCGTGAGCGAGAAGAGGATGTGGCCGGAGCATTGAAGGCTGATATCGAGAGGCTCAAAAGTGAAAACCGATCTCAAGAAGGGCAATTGTCTGACCTCCAGTCCCGAATAGACGCGATGAAGGATACTGAGGTGGGTCTGTGTTCCATTTCAAGCTATTTATCTTTTTACAACCTACGTCTCGGATTAGTCTGTTCTGCATCGGCGCCTCTCAGACGCTGTAGCTCGTGCTGAAGACCGCGATAAGCAGCTTGACGAAGGCAAGACTCGAGAAGCTCAGTTGCGCACGCATAATAAAGTATGGTGTTCTTGATCCTCCCCGATACCTCGCTAAGTCAGTTCATAGACCCTTCGTGATGAGCTACGGAAGGTTCAAAGTTCCATCGCTATTTTGGAAAGGCAACGCAATCCAGGCGTTGGTTACTGGACATCCCGATTAGAAGCCGTGGACTCGCGGACTTCCCTATCGTCGGTCTCAGATGCCCCTTCTCCGAGCCGAGCAGCATCTCCGGGGCCTTCATCCTCTTCACCAGCCCCGGCGAAAGGTGATGAAGAGATCAACTTTGAGTATTTGCGGAATGTTATACTCCAGTTCCTTGAACACAAGGAGATGAGAGTGAGTGCTGTGTATATGGCCATGGACGGTGTCTGACTGATGATGTTCCCAGCCAAATCTTGTTCGAGTCTTGTCAATAATTCTGCGCTTCACCCCGCAAGACACCCGGCGACTTATGGCCAAAATATAACATAGGGGATGCTGATAGGGTACGATATATGTACCTGGGACGCGTCATAGCGCTGCATTCGGTGTTGTGAGTTTGCTCTACCACCTACGGAAGTGCCTGTGATGCTACGTGTACATGAAACGTTAGAGATGTCAGGAAGACTTGTTGCACCAGTTGGTCGACTTTACACCCGTTTGGACCACTGGTGAAGTGGGAAGACAATACATGATGAACGCCTGATAGATTCTGTGAATTGGTGATGAGTCGATCACGGAGTGGTTGTACGGTGTCATGATAATACTTGCTATGTAGTATCTAGCGTGCAAGACGAGTCGATTGAGTCAGTGCTGAGTGAACTTAGTTTGGTGTCACTTCCACTGCTCACGCGCTCACGTTTTGCCCTTGGGCACCACGCATCCCTACGCGTCGGCGTCCTTCCAGCTCCAATCGTCTCTTATTAGGCTAATACTACCGCCACGTGAGGCCGCATATTTCGAGAACTCAAGGACTGTCCCCCAAGCTTACCGTGCACCAGTAGTTGCTAGTGCGTCTCACAGAATTAACCTGTACATCCGCGTCCGATGTCTCTGGCGGACTTGACGCGGAATTCCTACCAGAACGGTATCTCGGCAACTCAGGTGAGGAAGTAAAGCTGCGAAGAGTCCAGTCTCCATCCCAACTCAACTCAATACTCGCCACTCGAAGTGGCTCGGGCTTTGCAAACTATGGGTGGAAAAGGAGAAGGAAAGGTCACGCCAAGGCTCACTCGATGTTGGCCCCGCGATCAGTGGTGTGTCACTATGCCCTGGCTATTTGCTATGAAGGACTGAGGCTGACCTACGAAATATATGCTGGAATCAAACAGATGCAGTTATCTCCCTATGCAACGTTTATGTGGCTGATCTTACACTTCAAAGCTACCTAAGGCACGCTCTCAGCGATGGCCTCGTATCAACCTCAGATATCGTCGGTGCATTCCTCCACGCTGCAAGTTCATCACAGCTACAAGATGCCTCCACTCTCGATATGCTTTGTCGCGTGGCCTTGGATGCTCATTATGCTTCTGGATTGCCACCACTAGGTTCCCTGGTTCCTCTGGCGAGTCCCCAGACCGCAGTGTTGGCAACGGTACACGAGGCACTAGATTTCCTTCGTCAGGCATACTCTCTGTCATCGTCTAGTTTTCATCGTGTCACGACGTCGGCGTCGGAGCTCGTTGCCCTCCTTTTATCCTGCGTTACAGATTTTTCACAGATATCAACCGCCCAAGCCATGATATATTTCGGAGATACCAATGACTTGCTCCATTCCGTGCGGCTTTCTCCGGACATTCGTCAGGTGCTCGAAACGTTTGCGCTGTCGCTGAGTCTCTTGATTGGGGACGACGCCAAGGCTGCGCGCGAGGCACAGATGATACACAGCATGCAGCTTGCTCTCGGAAGGAGTGATATGTTGGGATCCAACCCTGAGGCCGATTCTATCATTTGCGGGTTGTTACTGCAGAGTCTCGTAAGTCCTAGCTCGTAACGTGCGTCATCATGCTAAGAACTTGGAAGATCTCATCCCGTGCCAGCGACTATGGTGCCGGCAGTGGTTCCGAAGCTGTAGCACTGCTCATAGGTGTATTGAGATGGACGTCCTGGGCTCCAAACGTCTTCTACACTCAGATCCTTTTGGCATCAATGACTTGCGTCGCTCAAAGCGCGCCAAAAGGCATCCATGATGGATCTTTTTTCATATGGAGAAACTTTGTGCTTGGTCGTGTGAGGCGTCTTTTTTATCTATGCACAACTACTGCACTGACCCCCCAGTCCGTACATAGCTTCCTCGGTTACTGTATGCTTTTGAGAAGGGGATGGAGGGCCATGGAACGCTTGAAGCGGACTGGGTACGCGGTTTGCCAGTTTCGTGGAGTGATAACTTCTCATACACTCACAGCGCGCCGCGATGCATACCGCAGTGTCAACCGTGCTGCAGCGCACGGATCTATTATCGCAGTGTGACAATGTTCAAGCGCGAGGAAGATCCATCGAATCTAGTCAGGAGGATAACACTAGGTTTGGCTGGCCAACCGAGAAGATGAAAGACCTTGACTCATACTTGCGTTTCAGCCAACGATCATTTGTTCGAGATTTGATGCAGCACCTCCACATGACTGGACTCATAGACCAGGCTTTTGCAACGACCATAGACCCCACTATCATCAATGATGCTGGGACGCGGCTTCAGGCCGAGGCTTTCGAACACAATTCTACCCTTGAGGTATAGCAGCCTGAGCCTGTACAGAACGACGCCTGATGGCGATTTTTAGCACTACCTTGAGTCAAAGCTCACAATGGAATCCAGTGAGGAAGACACGCAAGCACTATTGAAACGCATCAGTCAAGAACCGGGGACCCATCACTTCTTCGCTGAGGTTGTCCGTAAAGTGAGTAACTGTGTGTATTGGCGCTTGCACCGCTAACGACGAATACCCGTAGCATTTCACATCTCACTCAAAATCCGGTGACGTGGAGGTCTTGAGCCATCTTACAAAGATCCTCTATGCGCATGATTTCGCTCTTGATATCTTGTCTCTTCACCTGAAGATTACGGACCTCGTGTTTGAGGCATTGGAGCTTCTTTGCGAATATGACTGTGAAACCGTTGGTTCGTGTCTCCTTGGGTAGCACACGGGTTATTGTCGAACGAAACACAGGCGACCCACAAGCGGCCGTTAGCCACCTCGGAGACATTGTCCTATTTGCCCAAATGGTGTTAACCAAGTTCCAGGCCTGTACAAACATCCATGGCTGTCGATCCCGTCTAAACCCATCTCTTGCAGATCTCGGCACCCTCGCTGAAGAAAGGAACCAAAGTCTTTCGCACGGATCTTTTGCGATCCTCGCGGGTATACCATCCCGACGAACTTCCTTCAGAAATGAAGATTGTGTTTACCGGATGGTTCAAAGCTATCTTCGATAGCAGTAGTGAGGGAATCGATGACACCATTCTCCGGTACATTCCAATAAACACGTTCGCTTACTTTTTTGTGACTAAGTGTTTAGATCAACAAAACCAAAAACCCTCCTACAAATGTCTGCCACACTCTTCTCTCAAGCTTGTATCGCACGACAGGAAGGACGTATCGATAATGATGTCCTCCACAACGGTATCTCGTATTTCCTGGGACCGCTTCTCAACTGGACACTTGTGGGTGTTGTCCATGCTATGCTTTTTGAGGTTCAACAACGGGGGTAAGCATGGTATCAAATACTACGTTTGATCGGCTTAAGGCTGAGCATCTCACAGATTAGCGGCTCCTTTCCAACTGGAAGTCCTGCAAAGTCTGTTACTGGCCCCAACGTGTCCCCACGTAGTCCAGCGCCTTTGCAGTCCAAACATTCTCAAAATCCTATCTGGAAGAAGAACACAAAGAGTGGTGTCAAGTCTCCACTATGACATCGGTGCCATAAGATCGCTCGCGTTCCGGACGCTGTCAATAAAACAAGAGTCGGAAGGTAAAACAACAAAGCGCGTCCTTTTGTTTCTTGCACTGAAGACTACTACTTTGGTAAAGGAAACGCCCAAACGCAAACCCAGGACGAAACTTCGACTACATCTCCGGGCGCGTTCTTGGACTTCCCAACGCGTGAGATTCGTGACGCCCTTGCCCTGGCACGACAACAGAAAGCGCCCCGCATCGACATAGGCCGCTGCCTCACCGTCACCACACCCACAAAATTCCTCCTGCTCCTGTGGTCCGAGCTTTGCGTTGCCGCGAGTCTCGGGAACTGGAGACGTGTCGTCGGCTCTCGACGTTCGTGCTCGTCACGCCGCGTGCGGGCGTACCGCCCCTCCTCCCGCTCTTCGTATACAATGTTCTGCCGCTCTTAATCGCCGCAGTCGACCAGCAGCAGGGAGGCGACACCAGTGTGAACACGGAACTCCTCGTGATGGTCGTGTCCACCGCGCTCTCGGCGGCTTTTCACGTGGAATGGGCACTGCAGACGTATGCAACGAGCACAACTCAGTGTTGGGCCAGCCGAGCGCTGTGTTGGCGAGAAAACTGGCGGCAGATCTGCGTGCTCGAAGGGCAACTTCGACTACGAGTGGGACGATGCTCCAACGGTTGGCAGCGTCTCCTCCTTTCGTGGCAAACTTTCCTGCGTTTATGTTGTGATAAGTACGAATATATAATACGCGACCCGACAGTAAACTAATGACGATAGACAATGTGTATTGTGTGTTCCAAATCAAGATACGAAACTGCAGATAGTGATCACTGGGGTGTCATTATACTCCGGGCGCTGGTGGAGCTACAAGGGATTTCGTGAGCCAAGGCGACGGAGATTATTTGGTGAGAGGCGTACGGCAGCAGGCATTGTCTACGGGGTTACAATTCTGATCCGCGGGGCATAAAATCAAACAAGATGAATGTGCAGACATCTGACAAGAAGGGTCGAACATCAGTATCCTCTTGTCCCTACTTACCTCGGTACGAACCTTAAGACTATCGTCATCGAGTATCACGTGAGGACTACGTGGGTGATATTCAGGTTGAATGGTGCTAGAGTGGATGCCATGGTGGTGAAGCGCCTTGCGAATCTCTGCAGCCACCGGCATGAAGTCATGCTCACGCGATGCCGTGACATGCACGGAGGCGACGATTTTAGATTCGGACAGCTGCCAGATATGTAGCTCGTGTACCGAAAGTACGCCCTTGACCGATAAGATTGACTCGCGGACTTCATCCAGGGATATCGTCGGTGGGACACCCTGCAGCAGAATGAACGAAGCGCTGCGAACTTAGAGCGGTATGAGGCGCAGGCGAAAGCAGGGAAGACAAATTTTCAAGCGTACCTAACGGCAATGCCGAGGAGAAGATGATAACCGTGATCACAAGACTGATCATTGGGTCGAAGTAAAGTTTGTACTTCCACTCCGTGAGCCAGATGACCAGACCGGTGGCGATGACACCGACGTTTCCCAACGCATCGCCCAAGACGTGTAGCACCAGGGCCCTCATGTTCATTGAACCGTCCGCGTGGCCGTGGCCATGGCTATGCACATGACCACCGTGTTCCGCAGACACATCAGGGGCAGATGCCGGAATGAAATCTACGGCTTCATGTCGGAGCAGGGGCGTGTGCTCAGTGTGAACATCGGAATATACATTGCTTTCTTGGCTAGCTGTGCGCTGGGACGAGTGTGGTGTGCGAGAGGAAGGTCCGTGGCCCCTGGTATGTGGCGAGGAGGTTCTCTCGCCAGAAGACGCTATGTCCTGAGCAGCTTGGACGAGCGAGGCACGTGTGGCAGCTGGGTGTCCATACAGCGACGAGTAGGACTCGGAGCGATTCCGGCTAGTGGAACGAATTGTGGTCCTCAGGGTTGGCGTGAGGTCACCGTTGGTGGCTTCTAGATGATGGATGCTGGCAGGTCGAGATGGTGGAGCACTACCCTTGTGTTCGTGTGAGTGGCCATGCTCTGTGGGGTTACGTCGGTAAACGAGGCTACAAAGAATCACGGAAGTCTATGTACCATGGAAGAGGAATAGGCCGACAATGTTTGACGCTAGGCCGAAAGATCCGACAATGACTATAAGTCGAGGGTTCGTAATTTCTGACCAAATGGCGAGGTTCAGAAGACATGATTGGAGTATGGGTGAGGGTTGTTCACACACCAGGGGTACTGAAGAAGCGCTCCAACGCCTCCATGGAGATGGAAAAACAAAGCGCGAGAAGGAAGACGCCATTGACGAGGGCAGCAAGGATCTCAGCCCTATGCCAGCCGTAAGAGTATCGAGAGTCGCTTGCATTCTGACTGGTGAGCTATAATGCACAGAACCAACGTGAGGAAGATCCGGGGAATGAAACGGTAAGCAAACCTTGATAGCATAGAGTGCCACAATCAAGCTCATGACATCGCTGCCCCAGGGATGAGCCGGAGATGCAGAGCGGTGCAAGATCGACTTACTTGAGCATATGAAAACTGTCTGCGACAAGGGCTAATGAGCCGACTGCATAGCCTGGAGCCGGGAGAGGGGTGGTCAGAGGGGGTGCAGGCAAAGGGGAGGCTGGTACACACCCGCGATCAGTTCTATGAAGAAGAAAGTGACATCTATGACTAGCAAGAGGGTTATACGGGCTGAACGAGACAACCCCATCGTCGTAAAGAAGAAAGAAAATGAGCAGATGCAGGTGGCCGTCCTTGCTTCGACTTGAATTCGAAAGCACACGAGGACCTTTAATAAGTGTGCTTAGTCAGCACACCTTTTCAATAATCGCACCTTTTTTTCCGAGAACCACACCGAGAGCAGGCCGAAACGTTTGAGCATCGTGTCGTTTGGCCTTTCTCGCCACCAAGCCAGCGCATTCAACAATCCAGAGATTCAAAATGGCCGCCCCATCGATGGCTGCAGCCCTTGCTGCATCACTCCCAGCGCCCTCTGCCGCCCCTGCGCCTGCTGCACCTGTATATGATGCCATCCCCGCATCCATGTCGACAGCGATCGACATCGAGGCAGAAATACCCATCACATGTGTCCAGTTAGATGCTCTTGTACGTCGTTTCTAGATCCCATCTCCTCTTTTCCGGGTTCTGTCAGAGACAATCCGGCCTCACATTCTCGTCTTTCGTATATCGCTAACGGAGTTTCGTCTCTCTGTCTCGTCTGCCAGGTTCGTTACCAAAATAATACAACACGGACGCGACGCCCCGTCGTCTTCTGCCCACGGTCTTTTGCTCGGACTCGACCTTGATGGCGTCCTCGAGGTGTCCAACAGTTTTCCATTACCGAATCATGCAAATGACGACGACGAAAAGTCATCAAAATCTATTGGTGAGCCTCTCGACAGCTGTCCTTCTGCAATGGACACCCTGATGTAGATGAAACTCGCGCTATGCAGCACGCTACCAATCATCGATGCTGCGGTCGCTAAAGGAGGTGCAAGGCGACGACAATGTGGTTGGGTTTTATCAGGTCACGACACTTGGTGCTTTCTACAACCAGACTTTGGTAGATACACAAGCGATTCATCAGGAGAGATTAAGACACGGGGGAGTCATAATCGTGCATGGTAACCGGTGTCTTACTTTGTAGTGTGGATGTCGAACACTCACAGCGTGATTTAGACACCTGGCAAACAGCGCGCGGAAATGCATCATTCCGAGCGTTCAGGCTGACAGCCGCATTCATGGATGCATACAAAAGGGCCAATTTTAGCACCTCGAGGTAGGGTTTCCATTCTATGTCTGGTCGATGACTCTTCTTATGCGTGCTTTGCCCTTATACAGCTTGATCAGCCATCGATTGACATTTTCGTCTATCCTTGAGGAAATCCCGCTCAGAATTAGGACCAATCCATTGACGAGTGCATTCCTGGATGTCCTGGCAGCGCCATCTTCGTCGGCGTACACGTCTGCGGAACTTGGATCAGGCGAGACATTGGCCATTCCTCCGTCATTTTCAGTTCTCGATCTGGGGAACTCCAGGGCTTACGCGGAACCTGGAGCAAGTGTCGGAGGCTATTGACAGTTACCGGGCGGAAGAAGGAAATGTTGCATACTTGTCCAGACAGATCGGGAGAGAGAAGGCGCGGGCAGAGGCATATATTGCGAAGCGGAAAGAGGAGAATGCGCAGAGGGTGGCGCAGGGACTGAATCCACTTCCTGAAGAGGACGTGAGCAGGTTGTTCAAGATTCCACCTGAGCCGAGCAGGCTGGACAGTATGCTTTTGTTAGGACAGGTGGATGCTTATGCCAAGAGTTTGGAAAGCAGTGCAGGGGTGGGACTGGCGAAGATGTATGCAGCGAGAGCAGGATCCGGTGTATGATATGATGTATGATTGTATGTAGTATGCAGTACGGTGCTACGTATCTATCAGTGTATCAGTTATCGTTTGTCACTGCAGGCAAGATCAAATGTACTGTAACAATGTTGACGTTGATGCTCTATGTATGATAGGCATCACATCACCACCGTTGTCATCGTAGCTGATGCTGGACAAAGGAAGTAAAATAACGTATAAAATAACGTACAAAAATAACATGCGGGTTACACTTGAAGGGACAAAGGAACCAAACGCCAAACTGGGCATCATAATGAAGAAGCATGCACGTTTGAGTGAACCGCAGTTGAGTATCCCAGTTTGGTCTGATTCGGAGCTATTTCGAAAACTGGTTCGCAACGAAAATTTTCGATCGAAGTACATACAACGTCGCACGGGGAGGGGGTGCAATAAAATCGCGAATTTGCCTCGAGGGATGCACGCGGAAGAGACTCGGAACTGAGGGTCGTGTACGAAATTAAATGGGTGTGCTGGTTGTTGTCCGAGGGATTTCAACAAGTGAACTCATATGGCTGCGGCGGAATGATCTTGATTAACCTCGACACAAAGGACGCGTTTTGGGGGTCAAGTTGCTTTGTGCTGACTAAGCACTCTCCTGGAGATAGGTACATAACATTACACTTGGCTACAACTTTCGGCAATTGTAGAGCTGTTTCCCTCAGTCTGTACTCGTCTCTCTCTCTCTCCCTCTCTCTTTTAAACTTGCTGGTGTACTCCTCCTCGACTGTCCTTTGCAGGCCTTGTTAATATCCCGCTCTTATAAAAGGGCCCCCTGTCAATCATTTAAACAGTCCAGCCAACACCCGTGATAACACTCTCTACATACAATGGCTCCCATCACAAAGTACATTGCTTTCTTCTCCTTGGCTCTCTCCGCCGCTGCCCTTACCTCCCCTCACATCTCGCGTAATGTCCACCACCACGCGCACCGTGGTCTTGCACATGTCGCAGTAGAGGCAGAGACTCCCGCCGCGCTTGTTCCCGCCGCGTCTTCTCGCAACCGCAGACGCTCCCTCAACAAGCGTTGCGTACCCAGGCCAGCCAATACCACCACTTCAGCGGTCCCACCTCCACCCCAGAGCCGACCACGACTAACGTCCCAGTCAATGTTGCTCCCACACCGGATGTTGCTTCGACGTCGCTGCTGAATCATCTTCCCCTGCCCGCCCAAACCACGAATAACGTCCCAGTCAATGTTGCCCCCGCACCGGATGTTCCTTCGACGCCGCCTGCTCCAAACAACTCCCACGCCCACTCCCACTCCCACTACCTCAAGTGCCGCCCCTGCTCAGACCGGTTCATCATCGAGCAACAGTGGCGAGCCTAGCTACATGATTGGCACCCAGTCTGGTCAAGGTGTGTATCTCTTGCCCTTCACCGTTTGCACATCCAGACTAACATTTTCATCCCAGGCACATACTATGAGACTGGTCTCGGCGCGTGTGGTATCACCAACAACGACAGCCAATATATTGCTGCTGCCTCTGAGCTCCTTTTCGATTCCTACCCGTGAGCCGTGTTTTCCTTCGAACGCCTGTGTTTATTGTCTAACAACGTCTCAGAGGCTATGACGGCGTGAACCCCAACGACAACCCGCTCTGCAACAAGATGGTCACCGCTAGCTGTAGGTGTCCCAGTTACGTCGCGTCTCATTCTCACGCTTATGTGAAAATTTCTCTCTAGATGGAGGCAAGAGCGTGCAAGTCGCGATCACCGACAGATGCACAGCCTGCGCGATCACCGACCTCGACTTCTCTCCCTGCTGCATTCCAGGAACTCGCTGACGAGTCCCTCGGTCGCATCGACATCACGTGGTTACTGGTCGTCGTCCTAATATACCCCCGCACCAACTTGCGATCACCACGATTAACTCGTCTTTTTCCGTTTTTCCGGTTCATTATTCGTTATTCCTACATGTTAATACCCATAACTTAAGGTCCTTCCCGCACCGCTCAGCTGTGCATACGATCATCATTCCCGGCGCCTGGTCGCTCTCTCTGCTAGCCAGAGAGCTTGGGGCAGTCACGCTATTCCCCTGTAACGCCCACACACGTAACGCGTGCTACGATTAACGATACTTGCAGTTTCGGTAGTTGATGGGTGTTTAGGGGGATGTGTTGTGCTATGTGATCCATTTGGTCGCCTTCTTGCTGGGTCAAGAAGCGCTTTTCTCTGGTGTCTAGACCTTAGATCGATATGTTGTTTGTTTGTCTTCGTTAATGGAATTACTTTTCTGCTACTGCATGTCCCCAATTCTTTACCATCTTGGCGAAATTGTGGCGAACTGTCGAAGAACGGAAGCTGGGCGGGCTTCACATTATGATCCATCTCCGTGTGTTGCAGTGCTTCCGACATCGGGTATTACTAAGATGTAATGCAGTGCTGGTAGCGATGGGACTAGCGATGCCCATTCAGACCAAACACGTATAAGCGGAGCACGCGAACCAATCACACACGCGGGGAATCATTTCCCCCCTTCCAATCGGTGATAGATCATTTGATCATTTTCATTTTCATTTCCGCTGTGGACTGCGGTGTGAGGCATCGATATCATGGCTAGCGAAGAATGGGAAAACAAAGGTCACATGTTACGTGGCACGTGTCGGGTACATATGTGCTGTACATACGCAGCGAGCGGGGATGGGGATCCGGGATATGATAGGCCCGGATTTGGATCGATGGTGGGCGAGGGTTTGGCAACGTTGAGACTCCGTCGAAATCGAAACTCCTACAGTTGTACTTCAAGTTACCACGATGGGGGCTGGGTACTGTACCCCCCTGTGAACCCCCCTCCCACATGGGGACATGGGGGTGCACGCCACAATATCAATATGACGATCATGACCGCCAATGACCGCCAATGACTGCCAAGCGTTCCACTGCCCAGTTCCGGCCAGGAACAACCAGCCAATCAGTGATCCCACACACAGACTGCACACACAGACACAACGGTTTCCATCTCCGAACCCACCCGGGTTCTGCACCCGCACCATTCCTCGCCGTTTCTAAAACCGGCGCTCGCGAGTCGCAACGGATGTTTGGCCCGAGTTGAAAGCCGTTCGCCTCGAGCTCCGTGACCCCCAAATCACCCGAGCCGCATGGCCGCAGTCACGCGCACCCAGTACTCCTCCTCCGGCGTGTCTTTCACGGCTGCAGACACCGCCTTGGACAGGCCCTCCTCGCCCCGTCCATATCTCGTCTGAGCCGCGAGGACGCACGCACAGAGCTCTAGTGCAAACCGTCGGATGTGGGGCACAGAGGCCGGGATCTTGGTGAACGGACCCGAGACTTGTCCCCGCACGGGGTGCGTGATCATGAAGAAGGGCACGAGACGAGAGCTTAGCGAGGAGATTTCCTGCAAGTCAGGGCCATGGTTAGTGTTTGATTCGGACATAATAGGGAGGGGGGATAAACCTCTCGCTGAATGACGCACGACCCGCGTTGGAGGAGACGTAAGAGCGCACATATGATGGTCTAGAAGATGAGTTGGCTCGGCGATTTGCAAATCAGACGAACTGAGTGTTGTCGTGCATACCTGTGTTGTGGCGAGATTGGTTGCGCCTAGTTCCCAGAGGACTTTAGGGAGATGTAACACCCACTCCTGAAACTTGTTGTGATCGCCTGCGTCACGAGGATTGAAATGACCAATATAACCATTCTCTTTCTCGAGCTACACGGGGAATCAGTAATCGGTCTGATCCAGGAGGAATGCTGAGCATACAAGCAAAAGTCGAGCGACAAACTCGATCGTCAGGCGTTTGGCGGCAGAGCTCGTTGTCGTCCTCAGAGCGTGATCAAGTGTCGCCGACAACACCATCGACGGCTCGTCGCCCAGCGCGCCCACTTGATTCAACAGCGCCCAGATCGTCGGGAGAAGGGCGGCATACACCGTGGGCGAGACAGGCCGCGGCAATTGCACGCCTAATTCACCTTCTCCCCGAAGAAGCCGGATCACGTACGAGCTGACAAGACCAGCCTGTACATTAAGCTTGGCGTCACCTTTGGGAGATGTAGACGGCGCCTTCTGGCGTTGTGGTCGGGGACGAGTATTTGCGTGTCGCACCTTCCCAGCGGACGACTGGGGCGAGACAAGTACTAGTAACGACGTAAGTTCGCAGTAGATCACGTTGAGATCTTGGAAGGCTTGTTCCACCTGGAATGCTGTCGAGTCAATAGAAAACGGGGTTCTCCGAACGCTTACCTTTACTTCTCGGTGCGCAGGATGAAAAGGGAAATACCCAGTCAAGTAGCCCAACAATGTCTTCAGTTCTTCGCAAGACGTACTCAGATCAGAGTCCTGACTCGCCAAAGCTCGATGAGATGTCAAGGTACGCTCGAAAGTCCACGTACATGACCCGTCTTCTGGAGGATTGCACTATAGAAAGTGCGAGTAATCCTGAGTGCCGCGGTCAGCATTTGGAGGTCCGTTTCGGGCGGGTTTGTACTTGGCGAGAAGACGACAGGTGCACAATCGAGATAAGCAGCCGTTAGAGTCGCGTAGAGTGTTCTACTCAAGCGCTGGAAAGGTTCACGTGTAACTGGAGGGTCGTCGAAAGAAAGTATACTGAGTGCATACCATGATGAAGGGAATGTCACCCAGTCCACGGGATGGGTCATCTTGTTCGAGGGAAACGTTTGAGAGATCGTTTAGAGTCCATCGCTGCATTTGATGGTCCTGCAATAGCTTTTGGATCGTAGACAAAGTCTTCGTCGAAGGACTCGAATTCCGGTTCCACGTTCCAGACAACATGTTTGCCAGGTCGTGAGGTTTGGAAGATTCCCGAATTTTCTTCGTATAATCGCGTGCATGTGAAGGATGGTCGCAAAAACCAAGTAGGTAGCGGTATTGCAGCCAGGCCGATATCCGAGTTCGATGAGCCAGATGTAAAGGATTGTGGGTCGATCGCTTGACTCAGAAAAGAAGACAGGGATCGTAAGACTATCAGTTTCGACTGACCGGTATCCGTGAGACGAGTGGAACAAAAGGTCGAATAGATGGACTTACCTGGGGTGAAAGAGTCACAGAAGCAGTTGAGGTCGCCTGTGCAGTTCCTGGGAGGTGCAAAACAGTTGATCAGAAGATTACAGCCGCTAAGATGACAAGGCAACAGACCATCGGCCCCACCCAACTTGGTTCCCGCACTTAGGATTCCGAGATAACCCTCTAGAGCGCGTTTTCCGTGGGTAGAACTGGAATCATTCCAGCCATCGACGACGGTCTGCGGCACAATGCCAAGAAAGAGATCCAAAAATCGTACTGCATCTATTCGGATTTCCGGGAATATGTGGGTTTGCGCAGAAGTGGTAAAAAGGAGTAGAAGTGGTATATGGGGGACCAGATCGTCCTGAGGGGGAAGGTAAACACTCTAAATCGGTGACAAGGCGGTCAATGCTTACCTTCGGGACACGCGGTAGAAGCCACCCAAAGAACGAAAGCAAGGCTTTACGAACACTAGCATCCTGACAAAAAATTAGGTTAGATATGGAGGTGGGCTGACAAGGACATACCTCGTCGCCAATGAGACGGACGCAGGCAGCGACTAGAGGAGTGATGGAGCTATGCAGCAGTGCGGGATGAACCTCGAGGAGCTCTCTAACACCGGAGATTGCGTCTAGCACGCAGATATATCACTATATGTGCGAGTGTTGTGGTGATCTTATATACCTTTACGTGTTCCAGCGTGGTAGTGCTTTAGAAGGGAGAGTATGTCGTTGAAGGTCTGTCCTCGCTTGGTAGTGGGTAGGGTACTGTCTTTTTGAACGGCAATGCTCTGGGTGGGAAGGGCAATACCTTGGAAGATTCGATGGATGAAACGAGGGCAATGCAGACTATGATACGTACTGCGAGCCTTGAACGAAGTGTCTACTGCATTGGTTGGGAGTTTCTTGCCCTTGCCAAGTTTTAACTTGGCTTTCTACGACGATCGTCAAGACATGTATACAGGAGCACTGCGTGGCACTCCTCACTGAAAAGTCGGCGACTTTCTCTTTCTTTTTCTTGGAGCTCTTTGGCATAGACTTGGTTGGACTTGAAGCTGAATGGAGGACACAGCACAGTAACTTTACCGCAAATCCAGGCAGGTCGATCGTCAATTTAGTTGACAGGTGATCCATCACGAATTTGGCAATAACATTATCAGGTGGGAAATGTTCAGTGCCGGCATGCCGAGATGAGTTTGTTTGTGTTTAAAATGATGATCGGACCGTAATTGGATTAGTTAAGTCAACGTGGGAAATGTACAATCAATGGCCTATTTGGAAGGAGGACGGTGATTGGACAGGGACCCTGGAATCAACCAGTCGCTAAATAGGTTCACGATTCCGATCTAGGTCCGATACCACCCTTTCCCTTCCTCCACAAGTTCAATCCAGCTTACCAGTACTCACCACTGTCAACGGTGCTCTTCCTTTGGTCTTCCTCATCTTTCTCATTAACATCTCCTCTCTGTAATCCTATTTGTACCCCCCTTTCTTACCTTTGGAACTTGTCTTACCTTACTCCTCCGTCTCCATGGCCGCTGCTACTTCACAACCTATCGCATGCCACGCAACTAATCCACAAGACTTCCAAATGTCCTCTGGCTCTTTCACCGCTCCTAATGGCTCTATCACTGCTTCCTATTTCCTCGGTTCCCCTCTCTCGTGGCGCGCGGGTTCGTTCGGAAGCCGCTTCTACCCCGGATGCTCCCCTGGCCAACTCTTGGGGCCTCTTGAGTAAGTACTTACCCCTATGGTGGGCTAACCTCGCTTCAATTCACATTCCACAGTCCCAGCGACTTCAAGTGCGCTAAGATGTCCTCTTCCATTGAAAGCGACCGTGGCTCTATCCTAAATGCCCTTTCTGCATTCGATCGGGAGGACGAACTGGTAAGTCAACCAGATTACCGCTATGGAACGAACCACCTATGATTTACACTGTTGCAATAGTGTCGGAACTACTCATGCTGTGGTCTCCAAATAGACGACCTGCATGCATTGGTACAACATTTCGAGGAGGTACACGTCGTCGTTGTGGACCAGTTTGGACGCCCACACCCACAGCTTCCGGCTGCCACCTATCCTGCAGCACAGCAGCCTATTCGTAACCACTCGGCCTCTTATTTCCCCGATGTGAATCAGCACCCGCCAGCGAACTACCACCAAGGAGGTTTTGATCCGGATGATATGGAATTGGATGTTGATCAGACCAGCACCCCCTCATCCAGTGGTCCAACTCCTCCTGATACGCCCATTACCACACCGCTTTCTTCACATCCGGCACACTCCTTTAACCATTACGGCCAGTCAGCCAAAGAAGGTTCGCCCCATTTGCCTGTTTCGGCCTTTGACACTACAACCGTGCTTCCGACCCGATCCATTCACGGCCATTCGATGACATCCTTCCCACCCTCTCGAAATGGTGCTCCCATTGTTTCAATTAACCCCGAGCCATTCAATGGTTACGCGGGCTACTCCGACTACTCGTCTTCCATGCCCGGTACGGTCCCCTCACCGCCTGCTACCGACGACATACAAACTCCGGTCTCCCCCGTCAGTGAGCCCAGTAGCCCGTATGGTTGTCTGCCACCTGCAGTCGTATTCTCCACAGTTAACACCCCATCCACTACTCCGGCTAATTCGCGCGTGCCGTCTCCATCCAGCGCTTCCCGCCACTCCGTGGCCTCCGCGGCTTCACCTCAGCCATCATCCGATTCCACCACCCTTCCCAAATCAGGTTCCTCGCAACAAGCTAGCCCCCGTGCCAGCACGACCCTGTCCCGTCCTGCATCATCTCTACTCTTGTCAAAGCCATTCCGGTGTCCGAAGGCTAACTGCAACAAGAGTTACAAGCAGGCTAACGGGCTCAAGTATCACATGACACACGGGAGCTGCAACTTTGCACCGCCCAAGGATCTCGAGCAGGTACAGGCACTACTTGCGAGCAAGCGCTCTGCTAGAGAGGCCGCCGGTGACGAGGACAACACGATCACGGAGGGTGAGTTGCGTGAGGTCGAACGGGAGGCTGAACGCAGGCTTCGCCCTTTCGCTTGTGGTGTCGGTGACTGCCAACGTCGGTACAAGAACATGAACGGGCTCCGCTACCACTATCAGCATTCGGGTGACCACGGTGCGATCGGTCTGGCTTTGCTCGCAAGCGGGCAGCACGAGTGCCTCCTGCAACATGCCCATGGAAAGAGCTCGACCTCTAGCTCGCGACAGTCGACCCCTCTAAGAAGCGGCCAGTCGACGCCCGTGACCGGTCACTCAACTCCGACCTATGCTCAGCAGTATCAGCAACAGATGATGTACACCTCCGCGCAACAACAATATTTGCGAGCCCAGCAACAGCAACAGCAGGCGATGCAGCAGATGCATGTTCAAATGACCTCGTACCCTACCATCGACAGCAACTCCCCTCAACATTGATTTCTACCTTTCCTTCGGAACTTTGTGCCACCATGGATAACAACTGGAAGTAATATCTAATTGGGTGGATACATTCGTCCTCGCTGGCCGCGCGATACCCTCCTGCTCTACGGCAGACCGCCTAGTGGAGACCTGGAGTTCCCTCGTTTCGTATCGCGTCCAGAGACGGCATCACCAAAAGTAAAAATTATACATATTGTGAAAATTGTTTATTGTTTCTTTGTCTTCCTGTCCAGCTCCGTCTCGTCTGTTTTCCACACGGCTTTTGTTTTCACCATTTATCGTCTGTTATGCTCGGCCTCCAACATATCCCAGGTCGCCCCTTCTACGCGCCCCCGGGTTAATCAGCGTCTTAGATAGTCTAATCACTGGGTTACCTCTTCCTCCGATCGCTGCCCTTTGCTTGTTTTTCGTTCTCTGGAGGTACCTTCTACCGCAGTTCCCCGCGTCCCCCCCCCCAATAGATCGAAGTAGCCTGGTATGTTCTTCAAAAAGCCAGCCCAGACTGTACTACATGCAGGTTGGCACCTATCTCACCCTTCTGTTCCATTTCGTCAGGATTTTCGCAACACCCTAATCTTGTCCGTCGCTGGCCCAGCTCACTGCGTATACTTACATATATCAGCTATATCTACCTATCTCTATGACACTCATATTTACGTCCTACTGGTCGCGACTCGGCAGTGGAACGCGTGGATGGATGCTCGGATGTCCTCTGTTACATAGATACGGCGTAGACGAGGAAATGGAATAGAGAGCTCCAGGTGATCTCCTGTTCTCGATTGCAGTGCGTAAGGTGGTTTTGGCGGGATTTTCGTGACGATTCCGAGTGGTGCCTTGGAGACAGTATTTCATTGACAATGTTCGTATGGTAGCACTGGTGGACTGCTACCAAGGAACCAAGACGGCTGGACTTCAGCTTCAGGTGTGAAGTACTTGTCCACGTTGCCATACTACCTCGTTGAAAAATAGAGGAGTGATCGATATCTGTCAACAAGTCTGACTCAGACCTTTGGCAAAACCACGAGGGTGCGGTCGCGATCAAGTATGTATGAAATTTCCTTATCAATGCAGGTACAAACTATGTACTCGTCCCCTTTCTTCTCGATCGATCGACCGAGATTTACTGTAAAGTTGGCATGGCGATCCGTACTGTACTGTACTATATTTACCAGGAGTGCTGGTGATTGCGCACCTGTGGGATTCGGGGGGACCAGCCCTCAGTCCAGACCTCGCGAGTCCAAACTTGACGGACTGTCACTACATCCAAAATGTTGCGCGAATCATATCATGAATCAGTCTCCCGAATGGTCTGCAGCTGGTGGGCACGATGATGAATTCGAATTTCCGGAAATCAAATACACATGTACACACGGGCCAAGGGTTTTTTTTTGCGTACTGTACCTCGTGATATTTCCAATGTTCAGATCTTCAGGCCCCCAAGTAACTTGTACCTAGACAAGCTTGGCTTTTTGGATCTGCGCACAGTATGTACTGTACCTTGTAACAATGTTTCGTGGGGTTTAAATTTGCAAAGTGCAGACTCCCGATCTATCATGATCAGGAGTTAACGTTTGAACGATTATTTTCTCGGCTAGTCCAGACTCAGCGTCCGTGGACGTCGCATGGACCAGGACCCAGCAGGGGGGGTTGGGCTTAGTCTGGTTTTATCACATGTCGTGGATAGACTGCCGAAGTTTCTGGCCAAAAAAGCGCGTATGAGCAGGTCATGCGTCCGCGCGCCACGCTCCGTCGTCATGCTGGTGCTACGTGTCAAGTGGCTAGTGAGCCAGCACATGTGGCATGCGTGGAGGCTATGGCGTACCTGGGTTTGATGGAGAAGGCGAAGCACACGAGCCACGACAGGCTTCTAATGCCATTCATTCGAGGCTACATCATCGTTTCGATACTATGCCAGTGTTATGGTTGATATCTGTGGACCGTGGTGTTCTGACCCGTTCTGCAGCTGCATAGTCACCGCAGCCCGCGAATCTGGAGACGTGCTGGAGAGCTGATCGAAGGCTCTTCGTCCGTTAATGCGTTCCTAGACTTGCGGACGATGACCGAGAGAAGTATTTTGACTAAAGGCTTTGATTTTTTGCATGCCAGAGGAACGGCAACGCCTGAGCCGGCAACGACTCGACTTCGAGAGAGTGGTGAAGCTTAAGTTTATGTAAGCATAGATGAGACGAACTCACAGTGGAGTCGTGTGGACCTACGTTGGGAAATGTTATCAAAGTACCTCTACATGGATCTGCTCACAGGCTGCCACCGTATTACTAGATTTATGACGTACCAGTGATACCCATGGCAGATGACTCGGCGCCACCATCGATGGCGTTTCTAACGTCGTAGACTAACTCGTAGTAAGCCAAGTCACTACCAGTGGCAGTTAAATGGACCCGTGACGGTATGTATGTCCACTTACCGGAGTCACGTTTTTAAGCCATAATGGTTCTGATCTTGCCTACCACCTTACTAGTACTACGACTACGACTTCGCAAGCCCAAGCCGCCAGTGAACTCGCACCTGGGCTTTGAAGTTGGCTGTTCAGAATATAATTGCAATGGCTGTATCCGACACGTTCTAATCTTGGCATCACTCGACCACGGGAGTATGGATAAACCCTTGATACGGGATGTCGCTTGAACCCTGTTCCCTGTTCCTCTGCAGTCTCAAGACGTAACAGTTTGTGCACCTGATGCTCGAGGTGGAAAACATCCCATCTCTCTCATGACCACCATGAGAACTACGAGCACGTATGGTGCTGTTATGCGGGAAGTCACTTCCACTCCAGCCCCAGCGCCTTCCTCTTCCAACTCGATCGAAGCTTCGAAGGACGGATGGCGTATGGCTAAAGCTCGCGTTATGGAGTTCATGGAAGCGAACTCGGGGATGCTACTCATCTTGCTATCGCAGCTCTTCAACAGTCTCATGTATTTCTCTGTTAAAATTCTGAATCAGTTGGACATACCTGTGCCTGCTTTGGAGGTGAGTACGATATAGCGGAGAGACTCGTTGCCTACTCACAACACTCAGATTATTGCTATCCGCATGGTATGTAGCCTACCATCATGCAATCAGCAACTGGTTTTGTTCACCAGGAACTAGATCATAACATATATTTTCTGCATGCTGTACACGTGGGTGTATACTTCGATCATTGGCTTGACATACGATGACCTGGGACGTGTAGGAATATCATGAAAATACCTGATCCCTTTCTTGGCCCTAAAGGTGTTCGTTTACTCCTGGTGTGCAGAGGCGTCACTGGGTGGGCATTGGCGTCTGTTCCATGCGCCCGACCTCTGATATTGTTGACCAAGGTTCTTTGGGCTCTTCGGACCTTATTACGCACTTCGATATCTGTCGCTGGCAGACACCACCGTTCTGACGTTCCTCAGCCCCATGGTTACGGGAGTTGTGGGACACTTGATCATGAAGGAAAGTTATTCTATAAGACAAGCTCTGGCCAGCCGTGAGTCCGCAGTTCTGCGCCATGCGACGAAAACCCGACCATATTCCAGTCTGTAGCCTTTCGGGGGTGGTGTTGATTGCCAGACCGCCATTTCTATTTGGCAATTCCTTGTCTGGCAACGAAGGCAGTGACGATTCCCCAGCCAATGCTACTCCTGAGGAAAGGCTGGTTGCTGTTGCGTACGCTCTGCAGTTCGATACTTGCGCCTCGTTTTTCATCCAGACATTGCAGAATCGCTCTTGTCGGAGTTTTTGGTATAACTGGCGCATGTGTGTTATCGGTTTCATGTAGCTGGGCATTGCTAACCTTAGCTGACAGACATCTCCATGCGTGCAGTCGGAAAACGGGCCCATCCCATGCATTCCATCACCTATTTCTCCTTGTGGTGTATAGTCGTCTCTTCTACGTCGTAAGTCCAGAAGTCTCGCATAAGTGGGGTGAAACTTACGACTTGAAAAGCATGGTGGTTATGAAAATACCTGTGGTGTACCCGACTAACTGGCAGTGGGCTGCTATGTTACTAATGGTCGGAGTTTTTGGCTTTAGTTCTCAAGTAGGTTCACTCACTAACCCGTCAAACTCGTTGCGTGAATTAGTGACACTTTCAGACGCTCTTGACCATGGGACTCCAACGTGAGACTGCCGCACGCGGATCGATGACTATATACGTCCAGGTGGTGTATGCAGTCATCTTGGAGGGAGTGTTCTTTGGGACTCTGCCTTCATTGTTTTCTATCATCGGTGCTGCGATTATCATTGCTTCAGCCATATACGTCATCGTGCGTTCTTCCTTTACCTCGCAACTAGGTGATTAGGGCCTGACACGAGGCGATAGCTCACGAAACAAGCGCAGTCGAAACCCTCCACGAAGGTCTCTCTCGATTCGGAGGATGCTGCACTGGAAGAGGGCTTGCTCGAGAATAGAGATTCAGACTCATCGGATGGAGCTCGTGAAACAGAAGACATGGGCAGCGCTGCGGGACCGCTGGTCTCCCCGCACGATCCTGAGATCAGGGCGGAAGGGCTGCGAAATTGAACACGAGGCTTTCAGTACCACTCTGGTCAGATGCACGCCAGTGTGTTGGTGATGAAGAGGAGCAGTAGAGGAGTGGTGTGCGACTGTCGTGATGGTGCGACATGTCCTCTGCACACACTGGCAGCTCTGCGACAAAGGGCGCATTTCGTTCTCTCCACACACTCCTTGCGACTTTTGTCCGACGTGGTGCTCTCGGAATCTCGTGCGGTTTCACCCTAGGGTAGCCTGTTCGGGCTCACGTGTTGAAGCCCAGGATGTTCAGGCACATCGCTACCTGCGGTTAAGGTCTCGTCTTCGCTTCATCACATCCATAACGGTTTTATGTAATTATCATGACTCAGGTTATGTTCGTGTGTCCAGACGCGGGGTGGCAAAACCTCAGGTCGTATTTCTACAGTAGCATAGTCAAGCGTCGGATGTACATACCTGAACTATTTGCTGAAGGATTAGAGGTAATACACACACGTCCGCGACTTACCTGGATTTGATGGAGAAGCGAAGGACACGAGCCACGACAGGCCAATATCATTCATTCGAGAGTACATACATCGTTGTATGTATGGTCGATATCTGTGGACCGCTGACAGTTCTGCTTTCTCAGCACGGGCAAGCTGCTCCCTGAGCTCTGCAAGCCGACGCTCTCCGCGTTTCTCTTGATTGTGTTCGATACGCCCGATCTGGCTGCGCAGTCCAGCGCGAATGTTGCGGTTCGGCAGCAAGTGCCTCCAGAGGCGACCTTGCATCGTCCAACTTATGTAACAGCCAGGGCTACCTAGTCACTGCAGCCCCCCGGATCTGGAGATATGATATGCTGGAGAGCTCACCGAGGCTATTCGTCCGCTAATGCGCTCCTAGACTTGCGGACGGCGATCGAGAAAAATATTTTGACTAAAGTCTTTGATTTCGGGCACAACGGAATGGCAGCGCATGAGGCTGGCAACAACTCAATGAGAGCGAGTGGTGCCGGTGAAGCTTGAGCGCTTGAGCATCGATGAGACGAACTGCAGAGCCGGTGAACGTTGGGAAATATTATCAACTTACCTCTACGTGGATCTGTTGGAATATCGGCCGAGTGTACGAACGATGTCACTCGTAGGAACATCTCGTAGATTATCTAGAGTTGTACCGCATCCGTTTGCCAAAGGCTACCTGGCGCCGTTTCCTCGCAGCCTGGTCAAACGTACCGCGTCGTAACCGTGTTTACAACAGGATCTACTCATAGGCTGCATCGTATTACTAGATTTATGATTTTGAATTTTCAAACAGACGTTTCGCGACGCGGACATGAATTTCGGAAACAACTGTAGTATGTACCAGTGATACCCATGAGTCGGGCCATGACAGATGCTCGGCGCCAGTGCACCGCTTTTAAGTCGTAGTAACCCAAGTCACTACAAGTGGCAGTTACAAATGGACAGCACAATGTCCACTTACTGAAGTCACGTTTTTGAGCCGTAATGGTTCTGATCCAACTTACTAGTACTACTACTACGCCCTCGCAAACCCAAGCCTGCCAGTGAACTCGCACCTGGACTTTGAAGTTGGCTGTTCAGAATACAATTGCAATGGCTGTATCCGACACCTTCTAATCTTGGCATCACTCGACCACGAGGATGTCGCTTGAACCCTGTTCCATGTCCCCTGTTTCTGTTCCCTGCAGTCTCAAGACGTAACAGTTTGCGCACTTGATGCTCGGAGTGGAAAACATCCCATCTCTTTCATGACCACCATGAGAACTACGAGCACGTATGGTGCTGTTATGCGGGGAATCGCTTCCACTCCGGCCCCTGGGCCTTCCTCTTCCAACTCGATCGAAGCTTCGAAGGACGGATGGCGTATGGCTAAAGCTCGCGTTATGGAGTTCATGGAAGCGAACTCGGGGATGCTACTCCTCTTGCTGTCGCAGCTCTTCAGCAGTCTCATGTATTTCTCTGTTAAAATTCTGAATCAGTTGGACGTACCTGTGCCTGCTTTGGAGGTGAGCATGACATAGCGGAGAGCCTCGTTGCCTACTCACAACACTCAGATTATTGCTATCCGCATGGTATGTAGCCTACCATCATGCAGTCAGCAACTGGTTTTGTTCACCAGGAACTAGATCATAACATATATTTTCTGCATGCTGTACACGTGGGTGTATACCTCGATCATTGGCTTGACATACGATGACCTCGGACTTATAGGATTATCATGAAAATACCTGATCCCTTTCTTGGCCCCAAAGGTGTTCGTTTACTCCTTGTGTGCAGAGGCGTCACTGGGTGGGTATTGGCGTCTTTTCCATCCGCCCGACCTCTGATATTGTCGGCCAAGGTTCTTTGGGCTCTTCGGACCTTATTATGCACTTCAATACCTGTCGCTGGCAGACGCCACCGTTCTGACGTTCCTTAGCCCCCTGGTTACGGGAGTTGTGGGATACCTGATCATGAAGGAAAGTTATTCTACAAGACAGGCTCTGGCCAGCCGTGAGTCCACAGTTCGCCATGCGACGTAAATCTGACCATATTCCAGTCTGTAGCCTTTCGGGGGTGGTGTTGATTGCCAGGCCACCATTTCTATTTGGCAATTCCTTGTCCGTCAATGAAGGCAGTAACGATTCCGCAGCTAGCCCTACTCCTGAGGAAAGACTGGTTGCTGTCGCGTACGCTCTGCAGTCCGATATTTGCTCCTCGCTTTTCATCCAGACATCATAGAGTCGTTCTTGTCGGAGTTTTTGGTATAACCGGCGCATGTATGTTATCGGTTTCATGTAACTGGGCATTGCTAACCTTGGCTGACAGACATCTCCATGCGTGCAGTCGGAAAACGGGCCCATCCCATGCATTCCATCACCTATTTCTCCTTGTGGTGTATAGTCGTCTCTTCCACGTCGTAAGTCCAGAAGTTTCCCATAAGTGGGGTGAAACTTACGACTTGAAAAGCATGGTGGTTCTGAAAGTACCTGTGGTGTACCCGACTAACTGGCAGTGGACTGCTATGTTACTAATGGTCGGAGTTTTTGGCCTTAGTTTTCAAGTAGGTTCACTCACTAACCCATCAAACTCGCTGCGAGAATTAGTGACACTTTCAGACGCTCTTGACCATGGGGCTCCAACGTGAGACTGCCGCACGCGGATCGATGACTATATACATCCAGGTGGTATTTGCAGTCATCTTGGAGCGAGTGTTCTTCGGGACTGTACCTTCATTGTTTTCCATCATTGGTGCTGCGATTATCATTGCTTCAGCCATATACGTCGTCGTGCGTTCTTCCTTTACCTTGCAGCCAGGTGATTCGCCTGACACGAGGCGATAGCTCTCGAAACAAGCGCAGTCGAATGTCACCACTAATGTGTCTCTTGATTCGGGAGATGCTGCACTGGAAGAGGGCCTGCTCGAGAATAGACATTCTGACTCATCAGATGGAGCTCATGAAACAGATGATGACATGGGCAGCGCTGTGGAACCGCTGGTCTCCCCGCACGATCCTGAGATCAGGGCGGGAGGGCTACGAAATTGAACACGAGGCTTTCAGTGCCACCCTGGTTAGATGCCCGCCAGTGTGTTGGTGATGAGGAGAAGCCGTAGAGGAGCGGTGTGCGACTGTTGTGATGGTGCGACATGTCCTCTGCACACACTGGCAGCTCTGCGACAAGGACGCATTTTGTTCTCTCCACACCCTCCCTGCGACTTTTGTCCGACGTGGTGCTCTCGGAATCTCATGTGGTTTCCTCCGAGCCTGTTCGGGCCCACATGTTCAAGCCCAGGATGTTTGGGCCCTTGAAAAATTATGCCGCCTTGCACATCGCTACCTACGATTAAAGTCTCGTCTTAGCTTCATCACATCCAGAACGGTTTTATGTAATGACCGTGACTCAGGTTATGTTCGTGTGTCCATAGTCCAGACGCGGGGTGGCAAAACCTCAGGTCGTATTTCTGCAGTAGCATAGTAAAGCGTCGGATATACATACCCAATGTAACTCACCCCGGTAATACACACACGTCCGCGACTTACCTGGGTTTGATAGAGAAGCGAAGGACACGAGCCACGACAGGCCAATATCATTCATTCGAGAGTACATCGTTTCGGCACTATGCCATTGTATGGTTGATATCTGTGGACCGTGGTGTTCTGACAGTTCTGCTTTCTCAGCACGAGAAAGCTGCTCCCTGAGCTCTCCAAGCTGATTGTGTTCGATACGCCCGATCTGGTTGCGCAGTCCAGCGCGAATGTTGCGTTTCGGCAGTGCGACGTGCCTCCAGAGGCGACCTTGCATCGTCCAACTTGACACCCAGGGCTACCTGGTCACTGCAGCCCCCGGATCTGGAGATATGGTATGCTGGAGAGCTCACCGAGGCTATTCGTCCGCTAACACGTTCCTAGACTTGCGGACGAATATCGAGAAAAATATTTTGACTAAAGTCTTTGATTTCGGGCACAACGGAATGGCAGCGCATGAGCCTGGCAAGTTGGCAACAACTCAACCGTGACGAGGGCGAGTAGTGCCGGTGAAGCTTGAGCGCTTGAGCATCGATGAGACGAACTGCGGAGCCGGTGAACATTGGGAAATATTATTTATGTAACCTACTGTACCTCTACGTGGATCTACTCACAGGTTGCATCGTATTACTAGATTTATGGGCGCTTCTGAGTCGTAGTAAGCCAGGTCACTACTACGACTACGAGTGGCACAGTATGTCCACTTACTGAAGTCACGTTTTTGAGCCATATGTAATGGTTCTGATCTTGCCTACCAACTTACTAGTACTACGACTACGACCTCGCAAAACCAAGCCTGCTAGTGAACTCGCACCTGGACTTTGAAGTTGGCTGTTCAGAATACAATGGCAACTTGAATGGCTGTATCCGACACCTTCTAATCTTGGCATCACTCGACCACGGGAGTACGGATAAACCCTTGATACGGGATGTCGCTTGAACCCTGTTCCATGTTCCCTGTTCCTGTCCCCTGCAGTCTCAAGACGGAACAGTTTGCGCACTTGATGCTCGGGGTGGAAAACATCCCATCTCTTTCATGACCATCATGAGAACTACGAGCACGTATGGTGCTGTTATGCGGCGAGTCGCTTCCACTCCGGCCCCGGGGCCTTCCTCTTCCAACTCGATCGAAACTTCGAAGGACGGATGGCGTATGGCCAGAGCTCGCGTTATGGAGTTCATGGAAGCGAACTCGGGGATGCTACTCCTCTTGCTGTCGCAGCTCTTCAGCAGTCTCACGTATTTCTCTGTTAAAGTTCTGAATCAGTTGGACATACCTATACCTGCTTTGGAGGTGAGCACGATATAGCGGAGAGCCTCGTTGCCTACTCACAGCACTTAGATTATCACTGTCCGCATGGTATGTAGCCTACCATCATGCAGTCAGCAACTGGTTTTATTCACTAGGAACTAGATCATAACATATATTTTCTGCAATGCTGTACACGTGGGTGTATACCTCGATCATTGGCTTGACATACGATGACCTCGGACTTGTAGGAATATCATGAAAATACCTGATCCCTTTCTTGGCCCTAAAGGTGTTCGTTTACTCCTGGTGTGCAGAGGTGTCACTGGGTGGGTGTTGGCGCCTGTTCCATGCACCCGACCTAATGGCAACTTGAATGGCTGTATCCGACACCTTCTAATCTTGGCATCACTCGACCACGGGAGTACGGATAAACCCTTGATACGGGATGTCGCTTGAACCCTGTTCCATGTTCCCTGTTCCTGTCCCCTGCAGTCTCAAGACGGAACAGTTTGCGCACTTGATGCTCGGGGTGGAAAACATCCCATCTCTTTCATGACCATCATGAGAACTACGAGCACGTATGGTGCTGTTATGCGGCGAGTCGCTTCCACTCCGGCCCCGGGGCCTTCCTCTTCCAACTCGATCGAAACTTCGAAGGACGGATGGCGTATGGCCAGAGCTCGCGTTATGGAGTTCATGGAAGCGAACTCGGGGATGCTACTCCTCTTGCTGTCGCAGCTCTTCAGCAGTCTCACGTATTTCTCTGTTAAAGTTCTGAATCAGTTGGACATACCTATACCTGCTTTGGAGGTGAGCACGATATAGCGGAGAGCCTCGTTGCCTACTCACAGCACTTAGATTATCACTGTCCGCATGGTATGTAGCCTACCATCATGCAGTCAGCGACTGGTTTTATTCACCAGGAACTAGATCATAACATATATTTTCTGCATGCTGTACACGTGGGTGTATAGTACCTCGATCATTGGCTTGACATACGATGACCTCGGACTTGTAGGAATATCATGAAAATACTGATCCCTTTCTTGGCCCCCCAAAGGTGTTCGTTTACTCCTTGTGTGCAGAGGCGTCACTGGGTGGGTATTGGCGTCTTTTCCATCCGCCCGACCTCTGATATTGTCGGCCAAGGTTCTTTGGGCTCTTCGGACCTTATTATGCACTTCAATACCTGTCGCTGGCAGACGCCACCGTTCTGACGTTCCTTAGCCCCCCTGGTTACGGGAGTTGTGGGATACCTGATCATGAAGGAAAGTTATTCTACAAGACAGGCTCTGGCCAGCCGTGAGTCCACAGTTCGCCATGCGACGTAAATCTGACCATATTCCAGTCTGTAGCCTTTCGGGGGTGGTGTTGATTGCCAGGCCACCATTTCTATTTGGCAATTCCTTGTCCGGCAGCGAAGGCAGTGCCGATTCCCCAGCCAATGCTACTCCTGAGGAAAGACTGGGTGCTGTCGCGTACGCTCTGCAGTTCGATACTTGCTCCTCGTTTTTCATCCAGACATTGCAGAATCGCTCTTGTCGGAGTTTTTGGTATAACCGGCGCATGTATGTTATCGGTTTCATGTAGCTGGGCATTGCTAACCTTGGCTGACAGACATTTCCATGCGTGCAGTGGGAAAACGGGCCCATCCCATGCATTCCATCACCTATTTCTCCTTGTGGTGTATAGTCGTCTCTTCCACGTCGTAAGTCCAGAGGTTTCGCATAAGTGGGGTGAAACTTACGACTTGAAAAGCATGGTGGTTCTGAAAGTACCTGTGGTGTACCCGACTAACTGGCAGTGGACTGCTATGTTACTAATGGTCGGAGTTTTTGGCCTTAGTTTTCAAGTAGGTTCACTCACTAACCCATCAAACTCGCTGCGAGAATTAGTGACACTTTCAGACGCTCTTGACCATGGGGGCTCCAACGTGAGACTGCCGCACGCGGATCGATGACTATATACATCCAGGTGGTATTTGCAGTCATCTTGGAGCGAGTGTTCTTCGGGACTGTACCTTCATTGTTTTCCATCATTGGTGCTGCGATTATCATTGCTTCAGCCATATACGTCGTCGTGCGTTCCTCCTTTACCTTGCAGCCAGGTGATTCGCCTGACACGAGGCGATAGCTCTCGAAACAAGCGCAGTCGAATGTCACCACTAATGTGTCTCTTGATTCGGGAGATGCTGCACTGGAAGAGGGCCTGCTCGAGAATAGACATTCTGACTCATCAGATGGAGCTCATGAAACAGATGATGACATGGGCAGCGCTGTGGAACCGCTGGTCTCCCCGCACGATCCTGAGATCAGGGCGGGAGGGCTACGAAATTGAACACGAGGCTTTCAGTGCCACCCTGGTTAGATGCCCGCCAGTGTGTTGGTGATGAGGAGAAGCCGTAGAGGAGCGGTGTGCGACTGTTGTGATGGTGCGACATGTCCTCTGCACACACTGGCAGCTCTGCGACAAGGACGCATTTTGTTCTCTCCACACCCTCCCTGCGACTTTTGTCCGACGTGGTGCTCTCGGAATCTCATGTGGTTTCCTCCGAGCCTGTTCGGGCCCACATGTTCAAGCCCAGGATGTTTGGGCCCTTGAAAAATTATGCCGCCTTGCACATCGCTACCTACGATTAAAGTCTCGTCTTAGCTTCATCACATCCAGAACGGTTTTATGTAATGACCGTGACTCAGGTTATGTTCGTGTGTCCATAGTCCAGACGCGGGGTGGCAAAACCTCAGGTCGTATTTCTGCAGTAGCATAGTAAAGCGTCGGATATACATACCCAATGTAACTCACCCCGGTAATACACACACGTCCGCGACTTACCTGGGTTTGATAGAGAAGCGAAGGACACGAGCCACGACAGGCCAATATCATTCATTCGAGAGTACATCGTTTCGGCACTATGCCATTGTATGGTTGATATCTGTGGACCGTGGTGTTCTGACAGTTCTGCTTTCTCAGCACGAGAAAGCTGCTCCCTGAGCTCTCCAAGCTGATTGTGTTCGATACGCCCGATCTGGTTGCGCAGTCCAGCGCGAATGTTGCGTTTCGGCAGTGCGACGTGCCTCCAGAGGCGACCTTGCATCGTCCAACTTGACACCCAGGGCTACCTGGTCACTGCAGCCCCCGGATCTGGAGATATGGTATGCTGGAGAGCTCACCGAGGCTATTCGTCCGCTAATACGTTCCTAGACTTGCGGACGAATATCGAGAAAAATATTTTGACTAAAGTCTTTGATTTCGGGCACAACGGAATGGCAGCGCATGAGCCTGCAGTCAACAACTCAACTGACGAGGGCGAGTAGTGCGGTGAGATTGATCGGTGACATCGCATAAGACTTTGAGTCGAGCGGTAACAGCGAATATATACCTACGACTCTACGTGGATCTACTGACAGGTCGATCGTATTACTAGATTTATGGGCGCTTCTGAGTCGTAGTAAGCCAGGTCACTACTACGACTACGAGTGGCACAGTATGTCCACTTACTGAAGTCACCGTTTTTGAGCCATATGTAATGGTTCTGATCTTGCCTACCAACTTACTAGTACTACGACTACGACCTCGCAAAACCAAGCCTGCTATGAACTCGCACCTGGACTTTGAAGTTGGCTGTTCAGAATACAATGGCAACTTGAATGGCTGTATCCGACACCTTCTAATCTTGGCATCACTCGACCACGGGAGTACGGATAAACCCTTGATACGGGATGTCGCTTGAACCCTGTTCCATGTTCCCTGTTCCTGTCCCCCTGCAGTCTCAAGACGGAACAGTTTGCGCACTTGATGCTCGGGGTGGAAAACATCCCATCTCTTTCATGACCATCATGAGAACTACGAGCACGGTATGGTGCTGTTATGCGGCGAGTCGCTTCCACTCCGCCCCGGGGCCTTCCTCTTCCAACTCGATCGAAACTTCGAAGGACGGATGGCGTATGGCCAGAGCTCGCGTTATGGAGTTCATGGAAGCGAACTCGGGGATGCTACTCCTCTTGCTGTCGCAGCTCTTCAGCAGTCTCACGTATTTCTCTGTTAAAGTTCTGAATCAGTTGGACATACCTATACCTGCTTTGGAGGTGAGCACGATATAGCGGAGAGCCTCGTTGCCTACTCACAGCACTTAGATTATCACTGTCCGCATGGTATGTAGCCTACCATCATGCAGTCAGCAACTGGTTTTATTCACTAGGAACTAGATCATAACATATATTTTCTGCATGCTGTACACGTGGGTGTAATACCTCGATCATTGGCTTGACATACGATGACCTCGGACTTGTAGGAATATCATGAAAATACCTGATCCCTTTCTTGGCCCTAAAGGTGTTCGTTTACTCCTGGTGTGCAGAGGTGTCACTGGGTGGGTGTTGGCGCCTGTTCCATGCACCCGACCTCTGACATTGTCGGCCAAGGTTCTTTGGGCTCTTCGGACATCATTACGCAGTTCAATACCTGTCGCTGGCAGACGCCACCGTTCTGACGTTCCTTAGCCCCCTGGTTACGGGAGTTGTGGGATACCTGATCATGAAGGAAAGTTATTCTACAAGACAGGCTCTGGCCAGCCGTGAGTCCGCAGTTCTGCGCCATGCGACGAAAACTTGACCATATTCCAGTCTGTAGCCTTTCGGGGGGTGGCGTTGATTGCCAGGCCACCATTTCTATTTGGCAATTCCTTGTCCGGCAACGAAGGCAGTAACGATTCCGCAACTAACCCTACTCCTGAGGAAAGACTGGGTGCTGTCGCGTACGCTCTGCAGTCCGATTCCTGCTCCTCGTTTTTCATCCAGACATCATAGAGTCGCCCTTGTCGGAGTTTTTGGTACAACCGGCTCAATGTATGTTATCGGTTTCATGTAGCTGGGCATTGCTAACCTTGGCTGACAGACATTTCCATGCGTGCAGTCGGAAAACGGCCCATCCCATGCATTCCATCACCTATTTCTCCTGTGTTATGATCGTCTCTTCTACGTCGTAAGTCCAGAGGTTTCCCATAAGTGGGGTGAAACTTACGACTTGAAAAGCATGGTGGTTCTGAAAATACCTGTGGTGTACCCGACTAACTGGCAGTGGACTGCTATGTTACTAATGGTCGGAGTTTTTGGCCTTAGTTTTCAAGTAGGTTCATTCCCTAACCCATCAAACTCGCTGCGAGAATTAGTGACACTTTCAGACGCTCTTGACCATGGGGCTCCAACGTGAGACTGCCGCACGCGGATCGATGACTATATACATTCAGGTGGTATTTGCAGTCATCTTGGAACGGGTGTTCTTCGGGACTGTACCTTCATTGTTTTCCATCATTGGTGCTGCGATTATCATTACTTCAGCCATATACGTCGTCGTGCGTTGTTCCTTTACCTTGCAGCTAGGTGATTCGCCTGACACGAGGCGATAGCTCTCGAAACAAGCGCAGTCGAATGTCACCACTAGTGTGTCTCTTGATTCGGAGGATGCTGCACTGGAAGAGGGCCTGCTCGAGAATAGAGATTCTGACTCAGATGGTGACATGGGCAGCGCTGTGGAACCGCCGGTCTCCCCGCACGATCCTGAGATCAGGGCGGGAGGGCTGCGAAATTGAACACGAGGCTTTCAGTGCCACTCTGGTCAGATGCCCGCCAGTGTGTTGGTGATGAGGAGAAGCCGTAGAGGAGCGGTGTGCGACTGTTGTGATGGTGCGACATGTCCTCTGCACACACTGGCAGCTCTGCGACAAGGACGCATTTTGTTCTCTCCACACCCTCCCTGCGACTTTTGTCCGACGCGGTGCTCTCGGAATCTCGTGCGGTTTCACCCTAGGGTAGCCTGTTCGGGCCCACATGTTGAAGCCTAGGATGTTCAGGCTCTAGACAAAATATGTCGCATGCACACCGCTACCTAAGGTTAAATTCTCATCTTCACTTCATCACATCCAGAACGGTTTTATGTAATGACCGTAAGGTTATGCTCGTGTGTCTGGACGCGGGGTGGCCAAACCTCAGACTGTACGCTGGTGCGACGTGTCAACTGACTGGTCAGCCAGCACATGTGGCATGCGTGGAGGCTGCTTCGTACCTGGGTTTGATGGAGAAGCGAAGCACACGAACCACTGCATGCTAATGCCATTCATTCGAGACTACATCGTTTCGATACTGTGCCGGTGTTATGGTTGATATCTGTGGAGCGTGGTGTTCTGACAGTTCTGCAGCTGCCTAGTCACCGCAGCCCCCCCCCCCAGATCTGGAGATATGCTGGAGAGCTCATCGAGGCTCTTCATCCGTTAATGCGCTCCTAGACTTGCGGACGATGATCGAGAAAATTTAACTAAAGTCTTTGACTTTTGACACAAAGAAACGGCAGTGCATGAGGCTGGCAACTCGGGCGAGTGGTTGAAGCGTCTTGAAGCATAGTTGTACATGTTTTGGACGCCAAGTTTGGAATAGCTTAGGGCTTCAGACATTTTTGGGAGTTCCAACTCTTTCTCCACCAATCAGACACAGAGAATCTTGTCATGTAAACACCGCAAAGCCATCGAACTTACAGCTGAATGCGAAACGTTAGACCGCTCGGCGCTACGTTCCACTCAGGATTTTTGTTTACATTGTGGAGTAAACCAAACAAACATTAACCGAGTTGCTGTCATGTAAGCGTTCGTTTCAGTGGCTTTGCAGATGCGGCTGGGCAGGTGTCGGCGCTACCATCGACTTTTCTAATGTCGGGACGGTATGACCATTTACCGAAGTCATGTTTTTGAGCCATAATGGCTCTGATCTTGCCTACCAACTTACTAGTACTACGACTACGAGTACGACCTCGCAAGCCCAAGCTGCCAGTGAGCTCGCACCTGGACTATGAAGTTGGCTGTTCAGCATACAATTGCAATGGCTGTATCCGACACGTTCTAATCTTGGCACCACTCGACCACGGGAGTACGGATAAACCCTTTATACGGGATGTCGCTTGAACCCTGTTCCATGTTCCCTTTTCCTGTCCCCTGCAGTCTCAGGACGTAGCATTTTGCGCACTTGATGGTCGGGGTGGAGAACATCCCATCTCTCCCATGACCACCATGAGAACTACGCGTACGTATGGTGATTCTGTGCGGCGAGTCGCTTCCACTCCAGCCTTGGAACCGTCCTCTTCCAACTCGATCGAAGCTTTGAAGGAAGGACGGCGTATGGCTAAAGCTCGCGTCATGGAGTTCGTGGAAGTGAACTCGGGGATGCTACTCATCTTGCTGTCGCAGCTCTTCAACAGTCTCATGAATTTCTCTGTTAAAGTTCTGAATCGGTTAGACAAACCTGTGCCTGCTGTGGAGGTGAGCATGACATAGCGGAGAGCTTCGTTGCCTACTCACAACACTCAGATTATTGCTATCCGCATGGTATGTAGCCTGCCATCATGCAATCAGCCACTGGTTTTATTCACCAGGAACTAGATCATAACATATATTTTCTGCATGTTGTACATGTGGGTGTATACCTCGATCACTGGCTTGCCATGCGATGACCTCAGACTTGTACTAGGAATATCATGAAAATACCTGATCCCTTTCTTGGCCCTAAAGGTGTTCGTTTACTCCTGGTGTGCAGAGGCGTCACTGGGTGGGTACTGGCGCCTATTCTATGCGCCCACTGACCTCTGACGTTGTTGATAAAGGTTCTTTGGGCTCTTCGGGGCTTATTATGCACTTCAATATCTGTCGCTGGCAGACACCACCGTTCTGATGTTCCTTAGCCCCATGGTTACGGGAGTTGTGGGACACTTGATCATGAAGGAAAGTTATTCTACAAGACAAGCTCTGGCCAGCCGTGAGTCCGTAGTTCTGCGCCATGGGACTAAAAGCCGACCATGTTCCAGTTTGTAGCCTTTCGGGGGTGGTGTTGATTGCCAGACCGCCATTTCTATTTGGCAATTCCTTGTCCGGCAACGAAGGCAGTGACGATTCCCCAGCCAACGCTACTCCTGAGGAAAGACTGGGTGCTGTCGCGTACGCTATGCAGTTCGATACTTGCTCCTCGTTTTTCATCCAGACACCACAGAGTCGCTCTTGTCGGAGTTTTTGGTATAACCGGCGCATGTATGTTATCGGTTTCATGTAGCTGGGCATTGCTAACCTTGGCTGACAGACATTTCCATGCGTGCAATCGGAAAACAGGCCCATCCCATGCATTCCGTTACTTATTTCTCCTTGTGGTGTGTGATCGTCTCTTCCACGTCGTAAGTCCAGAAGTTTCCCATAAGTGGGATGAAACTTACGACTTGAAAAGCATGGTGGCTCTGAAAATACCTGTGGTGTACCCGACTAACTGGCAGTGGGCTGCTATGTTGCTAGTAGTTGGAGTTTTTGGCCTTACTTCTCAAGTAGGTTCATTCACTAACCCATGACACTTCGTTGCGAGAATTAGTGACTCTTTCAGACGCTCTTGACCATGGGACTCCAACGTGAGACTGCCGCACGCGGATCGATGACTATGTACATCCAGGTGGTGTTTGCAGTCATCTTGGAGCGAGTGTTCTTTGGGACTGTACCTTCATTGTTTTCCATCATTGGTGCTGCGATTATCATTACTTCAGCCATATACGTCATCGTGCGTTCTTCCTTTACCTCGCAGCTAGGTGATTCGGGCCTGACACGAGGCGATAGCTCACGAGACAAGCGCAGTCGAAACCACCACTAATGTGTCTCTTGATTCGGAGGATGGTGCACTGGAAGAAGGCTTACTCGAGAATAGAGATCCAGACTCATCAGATGGAGCTCGTGCAACAGATGATGACATGGGCAGCACTGCGGAACCGCTGGTCTCCCCGCACGATCCTGAGATCAGGGCAGAAGGGGTGCGAAATTGAACACAAGGCTTTCAGCGCCACTCTGGTCGGATGTACACGCCAGTGTGTTGGTGATGAGCAGAAGCCGTGGAGGAGCCGTGTACGACTGCCGTGATACTAGTGCGACATGTCCTCTGCACGCACTGGCAGCTCTGCGACAAAGGATGCATTTCGTTCTCTCCACACGAAGCTGAGAGGCTGCAGCCCTCCCAGGATTTAATCCTTATGTCTCAGCCTTGCGTTTTTTTCAATGACTCCCTCCTTATATAATGATCCTGTCGTCACCACTAATTTACATTACCGTTCATAGTCCATATGTACGAGTTCGTCTTTTCATGCCACTACTGAAGCCAAGAACAAAATTCCAACCAAGGATATGTACAAACTGGGGGCGTGTGTAGTCCAGAGACGTGAGGTGCTAAATAAATGAACAAAGCACCCTCATCAGTGGCGATGAAGACAGGTGCACTCTAGGCTATTGACTGGTCTTCACGAGCAGCGCGAGAGTACATGTGTGCGACATACGAGGTAAACAAGAAGCGGAAGAGTGAAGCAACGGCCCCTTCCGGAGAAATCACCCAGAGGACGAAGAGCAGTAGAACGGCTAGGAAGGACGCCGCGATGAAAGCAAATAACTTGCTGACGCTCCGCGATGCGATGAAGAGAATTTGGGCGAAGAGGAACCCTACCGCCCACACGTAGGCCGCCTTGGGGAGACTGAACACCACGGCTGACGGGAGGAATCCGACAGGAGTTGATCTAGCTCGCCGGAGGTAGCGGGCCTAAAAGGAGTCAGGGTACTGGGCGGAACAAAGGTAACACGCCGACTGACGCGGATGGATGCACTTGCTTTCGCGAGGGGAGAATGCCTGAGATGAAGGCATGACGCGAATGCAATACTGACTCCGCATGACAAAACGGTCGGAATCGCTGTCGATATGGTCCCGCCTGGCAGGTTCGCAAGAAGCATACTAGCACTAAAATATTTCTTTTGAGTCCGAACTGTCCATCTCTCCTCCCTTGGAACTCACATTAAGACTGTGAGGGTCTGTAAAACAGGATCAAAAACTGATTCGTTTGGCAAAATGTGCCCACGAACCCATGACATGCTGCTAGTCCAATCCACGAGACAAAGTGACATGAAATGTGTCCACCTGTCAGCATATACATGTTCGTTCATGTAGAGGTCTTCTAGGAGGGTGTTGTAGTGTCCAGGTATCCCCCACAACGCCAAGTTGGCCACGGTCGACAACCACCGGTGTTCTGGAACATCGCCTGGGTACATTTCCTGTAGCCTATCCAGTTGGTCCGATTGCTGCTCATGAAATGTTGCGAATCGTTGGTTCACTGTAAGGGAACTCAGAGCTACCCAAGATCCGTAGAAGTCCTCCCGCATACCTATGGCACTGGCAAGACGAGCTAGTTACTCAATCAGGACTTGAGGGTAATATCTTGTAATATGACTCTTACCTCCATAACAGAGCATATATCCGTCGATACGTTGTCCTTATTTGGCGAACAGGATTGATTAAAAACTGTCTCACAAAATCGTCAAGTGCATACTGACCACTTTTCCTAGACAGGAGCCTCGAAAAGTGTTTGCATATGTCAGCGGTGTACGGGAATGTAGAGGTCCTTGAGGTCGGCATGTCTGTGGGCGGAGTAATGTCAGCCATCGGAATGTGCCAATGGACTGCTTCGCCGACCTGCTTGTGCATGATAAATGATACTGGAAAGGTCATCCACGATTTGAGATAACCCCTGGTCATGGGGCTCGTGATGCATTGGGAAAAGCTCGATATGGTACCAGTAGACCTTTTCCAGTGCTCTTTCTGCCGGACCATGAGATAGTGCGAATGAAATATACGCGAACACATCGGCGTACCAAGGTGAGAGGGGGATACTGCAGAGGGAAGATCGAGTAATTCTGTACCCATGTCCTCTAGCCAGAACAGCCCTTTGGAAACGTGGTCTACAAAATAGTAGTTGCATACAGAGCGATCTTCTTCCAATTGCAGAAAGAGTTCGCATCGAGGAGGAACTTTGATATCGTGGTGTCGCAGTTCGCTCTTGATGATACGCAGGGAATCGAGAATTTGAGTTTTGGTCTCTACCTCTTCAGGGCTAGCCTCGGTGACAACCGAGAACTCGTCGTTGTACAAAACAAAGTAGGGTTGACCCTCAGGGTGTATGAAGCGTTTCCACTTCGAGGCCAAAGACGAGCTTCGTTCGGGCGTCAGGACCGAGTTCGGTTACATGTCTGTTTTGAGCTTGTACTGACCTGCTACGTGGGGCTGGGCCCTTGGAAATGATCCGGGGACAAGGCTGAATGCTGAGGGGAAGGATTGGTTATTAGTCGTTCGAACAGGGTGACCGCCAACTCACTAGCAAGACCCATTGTAGCGCGAGGTGGTCAACGAGGTGACAGGGTTGAGACGGTGCAGTTCGGTGGTATAGGCCCCCCTCGGCCTGAGAGTTTGCATTGTATACTATAATATCGGTGGTCAATGGTTCGGTGGTCAACTTTTATACCCACTGGCATAGGTAGATCTGAGATTCAACTACTAGTACAGCAAAACCTTGCCTTGAGGATCCATCGTTTAACCTGTAATAATTCTGTTTTGAACTGCCTCTGCCTCGATTACCTTTGAAATTTGATGTCCGTTAAGTCGGAGTATGGTGGTTAGGCCACTTGAACCAACCTCGCCTTGCGCCTCGACTAGTGGCGACACCTCATAAGGAAGAGTTCCCAGTTGTCACCGAGGCCAACTTTGAAAATTGAAATGCTGAAGCTTAAATTCTCGATTCCCTGCGTATCGTCACGAGGGGACTGCGATGCCACGATATCAAAGTTCCTCCTGGATGCAAACTCTTTCTGCAATTGGAAGAAGATTGCTATGTATGCATCTACTATAAGTTTTGTAGACCACTGGCACGTTTCCAAAGGGTTGCCAGTGTTCTGGTTAGAGGAATTTCATTCGCACCATCTCATGGTCCGGCAGAAAGATGGAAAAATTCTACTGAGTCCCTGTCGAGTTGTCCCAATGCCCCATCATGAGCGCATGAGCCCCATACCACGGGTCCAAGTTCGCAACATTGTGGCCTGGCCATCGATTCAATTACGAAGCTCGGGTTTCGCGGGATTATGTAAGCGATGATGACCTCATGTCCTATCTGATAATCTGGAAGTATGAGATGTCATCACTGCGCCTCTTGAGTCTTATGAATGCTGTCCTGGTGGCTGGGGTGCGGAAATAAATCTCATGTGGCCTTGGCATGGACGCACTGGCCAAGTGTCGGCAAATGCAATGCATCTTATCAAGGTGGTGCATGCATGTGACACCACACTTCGATTCTTCCAGAATTATTGTGTACTATACCGAAACCACCTAGTCATGACTTTCCAAAGAGCTGCGCTTTCTCACGTCGCGTTACCTGAATGATGGATCTCCTCCCCAATCGAGGAGTAGTATGGAGTCAGAACGAATGATCCGATCCATCCATCCCCATGCCAGTGGGATATTCATGGACACAACCGAGGAGCTTGCCTAATTAACATCTCTCCGGTATGAACGGCCGACAGTGTACTAACAAAAATGGAGGATTTAGGCTCCTGACTTGCGAGCATGAAAGGATTATTTGTTCCCGCCCCTCTGACGCGAGGCAAACAGTCGAGGACCCTTATCATCGTTGCGGCCCATCGGGCGGCGTTTTACTACTTTGTTTACCAGCAGGTTAATTTGGTTGGACCAATCGGACACCGAGTTTCTACTGCAGAATGCAATGCTGGTACCTCGTTGCACGGGCGTCAGTCTGCTTCTCAGCGCCTTGAGTGACAACTGATGGCAGTAGTGCGGCTACAGTGTCAGACCGCATATACGGTTGCAGGTAAAGTACTTCACCTTGATGAAGTTCCGTACCGTACTTCTGGAGCACGAAGATCCGAGATATAGTTTCTACTGGTAAAGTTCGAATTCCCGAGTCAGAATGCTTTGCCAGCGTTCCTGTAGTGACTCATTGAATCTCACATCTGCAGTTATGATTCATGAAGCATTGAAGCCACCTCTAAGTAGTAAGTTACCCCTAACCCTGATATCACGATCTAACATATCCAGTACGTATTGTATGTACTTGTGCCGGAAACTTACATGCATGTACATAACAGCTTTCTCTATTTCCATGGAAAAACGCGTTTGTTCTGTTGACTAAACCATCCAAATGGATGCCTTCTATAAGCGAGCTGCACTCACGATACTTTTTTCACCTTCGTTGTCCAGAACGTTCAACGTTCAGGCCAAGACGCATGCGTTCACTGCATGGCTGTCGATTCTCTCGCCAACATCTATGACGGGTCTTATCTTGGATAAATTATTATATGTACTACATATCACATATTACTGTGGCATTTGGACCTTAAGTTCGTCACGGTGTGAACTATTGTGGGACACTTGATCATGGAGGAAAGTTATTCTACCAGAGTAGCTCTGGCCAACCATGCGCGTGAGTCGGCAGTTCTGCGCGATCGACGAAAAGCCGACCATATTCCAATTTGCAGCTTTTCGGGGGCGGTATTGATTGCCAGGCCGCCATTTCTATTTGGCAATTCCTTGTCCGTCAACGAAGGCAGTGACGATTCCGCAGCTAACGCTACTCCCAAGGTAAGACTGGGTGCTGTCGCGTATGCTCTGCAGTCCGATACTTGCTCCTCGTTTTTCTTCCAGACACCAGAGTCGCTCTTATCGGAGTTTTTGGTATAACGTATGTTACCGTTTCATGTGCTGCTAGCTGGGTATTGCTAACCTTGGCTGACAGACATTTTCATGTGTGCAATCGGAAAACAGGCCCATGCCATGCATTGCATCACTTGTGGTGTGATCGTCTCTTCCACCTCGTAAGTCCAGAAGTTTCCCATAAGTGGGGTGAAACTTACGCCTTGAAAAGCATGGTGTTTCTGAAAGTACCTGTGGTGTACCCGACTAACTGGCAGCGGGCTGCTATGTTACTAATGGTCGGAGTTTGGGGCCTTAGTTCTCAAGTTTGCTCTCTCACTAACCCATCAAGCTCGTTGCGAGAATTAGTGACTCTTTCAGACGCTCTTGACCATGGGACTCCAACGTGAGACTGCCGCACGCGGATCGACGACTATGTACATCCAGGTGGTGTATGCAGTCATCTTGGAGCGAGTGTTCTTTGGGACTGTACCTTCATTGTTCTCCATCGTTGGTGCTGCGATTATCATTAACTCAGCCATATAGGTCGTCATGCGTTCTTCTTCTACCTTGCGGCTAGGTGATTCGGGCCTGACACGAGGCGATAGCTCACGAAACAAGCGCGGTCGAAAACCACCACTGAAGCGTCTCTTGATTCGGAGGATGCTGCACTGGAAGAAGGCTTTCTCGAGAATAGAGATTCAGGCTCATCAGATGGAGGTCGTGAAACAAAAGACATGGGGCTGTAAAGGAGGCTATGCCTTCGTCGCCGGAAACAGCTGCGCATGTATCTTCTTCTCACACGTTCACGCCCTTGTTCTTTCCACTTACACATGCGCTTTATGTAGCCTTTGACGCTTCTGCTTTTCTTCATACAATACTGCTTTGTCCTGATCCCTTGCTTTCTCTCCACATCACCGTTTCTGCTTTGTAGACATTTTGATCTTTGCACTTCTCCACTTCTCCTTTATCGGCGCTTGTGCCTTTCCTCTCGAGTATAAAAACCCGCATGTAACCTCCAGAACGACAGTCGATCAACTCTCGTCTTCTAGTACTGCGAAAGTTCTCTAGTGTCCGCAAAGCCTCTTGTCTAAGCCGTAATCGTACTTCCAGTGTCCGTCATCAACCGATCTCGTCTCTACTGATCTCGTCTCTTCTGATCACCCTTCCATCATCATCATCTTCTATCGATCCTATCAATTCCCCTTTGAACTGTATCGCATCGAGCCTGGTAGTCTCTATCAGCTCTACAAGGCTTTCAGCGCCACTGACCAGTGGTCAGATGCATGCCAGTGTGTTGGTGATGAGGAGAAGCCATAGAGGAGCGGTGTACGACTGCCGTGAGGGTGCGACGTGTCCTCGGCACATAAGGAAGACCCTTATACACTGGGCAGCTCTGTGACAAAGGATGCATCCCGTTCTCTCCACACACTCCCTACGACTTTTGTCCGACGTGATGCTCTCGGAATCTCATGCGGGTTTTCACCCTCACCTGTTCGGACCCAACGCACGTCACATGTTGAAGCCCAGGAATCCAGGCTGTTCAGGCCCTTGAAAAACTATGTCGCATGCACAACGCTACCTACGATTAAAGCCTCGTCTTAGCTTCATCACATACAGAACAGTTTTATGTAACGATGGTGATCTCTTTTACTGACTCGCACTAGAGTCATGTGAGAAGCGCGAACTTCTCATACCGCGTTTCAACCGTGCTTCTCCAGTAGTTGACTTCTCGAACACTTATTTATTTAAGAGAAGGCAGCAGGAAATCATATTGTTGTTGATAGGACCTCCTTTACCACCACCACCAGTGCGCTGGCCTCCTCGTCGCGATGTACCCTGAGACCGAGTTCTATCAGATATCAGGCTTTAGAGCCCACTCAAATGGATGGTAATTAGCCCTGTCATTTACTTGACCCCAATAGTATCGCTGAATGCGGTCCAGGTTCAAGCAGTACGACGACGGACCCATGATAGAGGCCATCATCTCAGATGCCTCCAAACTTCTCCGGCCGGGGGGTCAGGATAGCCCTGTCGAGCTGGTGCTAGGTACTATATCCAAGCTTTGGCGTCTGTCGACTCCAGCTTAGCCCTGATTTGCCGCAGGAGTACTCCCCTCTGGAGCCTCGTACTTACTTATGACCGCCGAGCAGATGCTCGCGTTCACTCACAAGCACCGTCTCAGAACTCCCAGAGGCCCCTGGCGAGCGACGGATTTCATCTCCCTCTCTCCAATCTACTTCAACTCGATCCAAGAGCTGTCCGAAAAAATCGCCACCTACAAGCAAAGGCCACGAAACAAGAACCGGAGGGATTTGGAAGAGACCCAAGATAACAGCCAGGCCAACAGGGGCTACGTCAAGACTGACTTGCGCGTGGTCCATTACCGGGGATATTTCGAGAATCAAAGGTAGGCTCTCCCCTAAGCTTAAGGACATTGTTGACACGTTTTCCACGGTTGGTTCACAGAACCCTGTATAGGCTGCTAACGAGGGACGTCGCACCAGGTAAAATCGGGCTCACACAACCATCTTGGCTGGGTAGCGTACGGGTGGTTTCACTGGTCTTTGGCGAATGGGCCGTGGATAACAGGCGCAGAGACGACCGTCTAAATGATCCTCGTCTGATCGAAGTTGGCTGGACGGATGCCTTGTTTCCTGACTTCTTTGAGCAACTCACTGGCTCATCAGTCCACCTGAATCTGAAGACGCCGATGTCCAATCCTGACTCGAAGGTAGTTCGACACTGAACCTCCGCTCACCCCCTTCTCATGGTTGCAATTTTTCAGCGTCCCCACTTCTCCGAGGTCGTCGAGGACGATAAAGCGGGACTTTACCTCCGGCTACGAACCCTACTCAGCCATGACTCAAATAAGAGCGGAGTCCCGCTGGTACTACTGGTGCATGACGAAGCTATGGCGCGTGGGGTCCTGGCTCGCGCTGGTCTCGATGTCGAGGCATACTCATCGGGCCTCACAGATTTACTCCCCTTAAGTCCCGTTGGGGTAAGTTGCGTTTCTCCACTAAGACCTACCCATGCAGACCTCACATGACCGCATATACAGACAAGCTCCAAGTTACGGAGAGACTCTCGCTCTCAATCACCACAGAGGAGTAATGCCCCCTATCAACATGGCGAACCCTCTCGGTCGGTGAAACGAGAGGAAAGTGATGCAGAAGTTGGGCTGGGCGCCGAGTCTGGAGTCCTCCCCGTGGCCTGCGTCGTCGACGTCCAGAAGCTTGTGAAGGCACTGATGGAGACAGACCCAGGTCAGACGGTACCACACAGTGCAAAGGTGTTACACATGCAGACGGAGACTCGTCCATGCGCTGGTGACGATAGCCTGTAAGAGACTCGCTACATTCAACCGTCCCGTATTGATCGTCATCCCCAGCCTGCTATTGCGTATGTGGAAGTCTATGGCAGAGGGTCTTGTCATCGACGAGCAACGCAAAAAGCGCCTATCTCGCCATCCCGAGGTTGCGCAGGTGCTGGCACCTCCGTTGGCGCAGACTGGGGATTTCGACCCCAACGATGCTGATGGTGAGGTTGATCCTAATGATATGCCTCCCGCTCCGAGTACAGTAAGACGCATGGAAATGGACGATTTCTCTGATGATGATTGGTAAAGAAGAACTCTGAAACTTTTTGTATGTACATTGACGAACGAGGTCGAGATACAAACTGTGTACAACCTGTGCAAGAAATCGAAAGCGGCACGTCGATACATTTTCTCGTCTGTTTTTTTTCATGCAATTTCATGCTGGTTGTGCTTTGAACGAACTCCTTGATAACGGAGAGAGACTATCCACCCCGAGGCTAACACCGCTATATCCTCTCTTGTGGCGGCGGCCTAGTAGTGCCACACCATCGGGGCCTTCAACGCCACGGAGATCTTCCTCGGCGACGATGGCACCAGTTCGACGATCCAGGCGGAACGTCAAGCCACCCAGGCTTTCCCTTATGCGTCGTTCGTCATCATAGGGGAGCAAAAGTTCGCCAAAGCCGGATCGCGACGTCAAGGATACGATGGCGGCGATCGACCCGGGGGGACTTGTCAACCAGACGTTGCGACGCCTCCGTTTGTGAATGAAGTGCACGGCCAGTCCAACGAGCCCTATCAGGATCAACAGAACGGAAAGAAGGTGTGCAGGCAGCGCTCTGCGAGGTTTGTCAGACTCGAGATACTTGAGACAAGAGACGGAGGCAACTCACTCTACGAACAACCTTGGGGTATCAGACGTTAGGCGTGCAGGAATCGTCGTATTGCTTGCCCGAAGTAGTTAGCTTGAGCGGAAACTGCAAGATGTTGGGTCTCAGGTCCTGTCAGCGCTGGCGTGTACGAGCAGGTAGGGAGGACGCTTACATATATGTCTATGGTGGCGTTGAGGAACCCATATGGATCTTCAAACACGGACAGGAGTCCACCGGGCTGCTGGGACGCGTAGCGGTAGATTGTCCCAGGAATGCCATAGTTAATAGCAGTGGCTCTTGATGAGACGTAGAAGTTGTCGTTTTGGTCAAACGTGACCCTGCGAAAGACTTTGCCAGTGAGTCATCCCGTCTACAAGCTGTATGACGCCGTCGCTAACCCATTGTACGGCTGTCCATTCAAAGGACTTCCGGTGACATTGTTAGAACTCTCGTCCAGCTGCAATATCGTGCACTCCCCGAGTGAGCCGTCGTTGAGATTCATCGATGTTTCCATCATGACCACCGTCATCGTCGGGTTACAGTAGACACCCGCGACCTGAGGTTCGTTGTTACTCAAGAGGTAGTACCAGAAGACGACCGGCTGGAACATGATGTCCAGGCCCGCTGTAGCGCAATTGCTGGCGTTGAGGACACTGTATTGTTGGTCGCCGTCTGTAGGGCTGAAGACGAGACCGGCAGAGCATCCTCCCGGGAAATGTGGCCGTCACGGTGTAGTTGTCACTTGCAGTAGTCAGGTTCAATGAATCGGGACTGACGCAGTTTACCAGGGTCCGGATCCCAGTGGTATTGACCGCAAGGGTGCCATTGAGATAAGAGTCGGATGGAGCCTAAGTTGGGGCCATCATTGAAAGCCGATCAGTATGGGCCACGATGGAGGCTGATAGCGTGTGTGTACCTGAAATTGAGCTGCGGTCCATACACCGTGAACGAAAGGAGGATCTTGCAGGTAATTGTAGACTTGCGGCTGTTTAGTATTGATCCCTCCTCGTTGAAAGGAACGCTCTTACCTGCAGCATCGGCAAACTATTTTGTACTTTAGTGATGATTTTCGATCTGAGGTGGCATATAGTAGCTTACCCCTGCTGAAGCCAAAAAGGCAGTCAGTTGGCTGACGTCTGGAGAGAGCGAAAGTGTGCGGGTACTGAGAGCGAAGGAGTCTACAAGACGGATCAACGAGCTAATTTTCAGTGTCTGCAGCGTATGGACGAACCAGATGTGTAGGGTACCTGTCGGACCTGCAAGAGCGAACCAGCCAGGGGTTGTAGGAAGATAAGGGAAAAGGCAGTAAGCGTTGACACGTTAATTAAGTAGTGCCTATGCTTCAGGGAGTAGTAGAGGACAGCGAATCGGCTGTGGGGCTATGTTAGCACTTACGGTCAGCGATAGGGTAAGGGCTGTACTTGAGAGCGATCTAATCGGGCTTCTTCAGTAAAGCATACGAAGAACATGGTGTGCCAAGAGAGACCCACATAGTCCAAAAGAATGCTCTGCGAAGCGGGTGCGTTGCCCTCTGACAACGTCACATATGGCTATTGACACATTGGCAAGCCCGTTCGAAAGTTGTAAACCCTGCGACTTACCTGGTACCATCGGAGCATCCAATCCACTACAGACCAGAAATACGCAAGCGGGGCGACCAGGAGCGTCGGGAAGAAGGACTGTACGATACCTATCAGTGACTATCGCGAACCAACAGCCTATGCGCTCACAGTCAAAAACTGAGTTGATACGAAAGTAAAAACATTATTGGTTGGAACACCAAATCCTGTGGTTGTTTTGAGATGCAATTGAGATAACCGAGAAATGCGTCATACCGTCCTGATCGTTTGATATACGAAGGGCAACTTGCAGCCCAATGCCAGAGAATATCATGGAGAGGGCCATCCCACCGACAAACCAGAAGTTAAGCACGAAAGGCTCCTAGAATGAAGGTGGTTAACAGACCAACGAGAAAATCATCATGACGATGGTACGCACATATCGTGGTGGCCTCGCTGTCTCGACCCCAGGAGTGGGTATCTGATGCACAGAGGGCTGGAATCTAGACAATCGTGGTGAGCCGTCGAATGCTGTTGGGCTCGTGCTATTGCTGATGCTCATCATAGGTGAACTTCAATGGTGAAGTCAAAGCTTGCATGACAGAACGAGCGGTGAACGTTGAACTATGTATGCCTTGGCGAGGGCTATGAAGTTTCAAATGCTGCCTAAGGCTGTGCCACTGCTCAGCGCTCAGGAATCAGGATTCGTCGCTCAGGCCTCTGACTGACAGGGTGTTGCCTGAATCAGGGTGCCTTGGTGTTGAAATCGAGTAAGTCATATATGATATATCCTGTCCAGTGCTAGAGGGGCCAGGTCATTCCCAATAAATTTGCGGACCTCGAGGCAGCCTCATTCACTTTTGGCGATAACGCCAGGGTCACTAACGAACTGTCAGACGTACAAACCAATCAGGTGCTAACGCGCAGGCAGTATGCATGATGCGGCACGAGGCGAAACGTACAGGAGACATCTTGCAGTTCTCACAGCCGGAGGTTTCGTGAGTATCATAGACCTGGTGCTGGTCTGCGACAGTATGTAGAAAAGGTAATTGTGAATGCGACTAAACCACGATCGTGACTCGTGAGTCGTGAGGGAAATCGTCACTGATGGTACCGTGTGCACTCGTACACGTGAAAGCGAAGTGCGGTTGCTCTCAGTCAAAGTCCAATATCAACTCAGTGGAGCAGGCAATGATAATCAACGATGGGTCTCTAGTGTCATGCAAGCCCACCATCGACCGCAATACGATAAAATTACATGTGTAGTTCCCTTTGTTTATGTGATATGCCGACAGGGAAGCCTTGAGGCAGGATGGAATTACAGCCACCAAGATTAGTCGCCGCTTGAAAAATAACCGTAACACCCTTGACCCGACCTCAAGTCCTTGTTTTCGACTACACCATCCATTCGTGTCCCAACGCTATCCTTTAACGACTCCTTTTCCTTAATACCAAATGTACGTGTCTTTCCTTACATTTCAATTTTATACTGGTTGGCGTCGCGTTCCATTCGTGTTTCTGGCGCGTAGGGGCGCGACATTCCCTTCCGCGTTCGCTATTCAAAACATCGAACCACGTTCCACGTGCAGAATGATCTGATTATACTCTTCCAGCATGCGTGAAATCGTCCACATTCAGACCGGCCAGGTAAGCCATCAAACTCGTGTTTCATAGCTGGATCTCGCTCACCAGTCTTTTAAAAAATTAGTGCGGTAACCAAATCGGTAAGACTTGAGCCACCACTCAATCGGTGCCACATTCAAATACTCATCGATCATGCAATTACTCGTGCAGGTGCCAAATTCTGGGAAGTGGTCTCCGATGAGCATGGTATTGAGGCGGATGGTCTCTACAAGGGAAACAACGACATGCAGCTTGAGCGTATCTCGGTCTACTACAATGAGATCGGGTCAAACAAATACGTTCCTCGTGCTGTTCTGGTCGATCTCGAGCCTGGAACTATGGACTCCGTCCGCTCAGGTCCTCTAGGTGGTCTTTTCCGCCCCGACAACTTCATCTTCGGACAGAGTGGTGCTGGTAACAACTGGGCAAAAGGACGTGAGTTTTTTTTTTTCTTACCTTGGACAAATCGGGTATACTTTTTGGTGTTAACCTATTGTCACTAGACTACACTGAGGGAGCGGAACTAGTCGACTCCGTCTTGGATGTTGTACGCAAGGAGGCTGAGGGTACTGACTGTCTGCAAGGTCTGTATGCTTTTGAGATGTGCAAGCTCATTTTAACGCAATAGACGATCCATAGGCTTCCAGATCACTCACTCGCTTGGCGGTGGTACTGGTGCTGGAATGGGAACTCTCCTGATGTCCAAGATTCGGGAAGAGTACCCTGATCGTATGATGTGCACGTACTCGGTTGTCCCCAGTCCTGCTCTCTCGGACACCGTCGTCGAGGTCAGTATAAATGTGTTCTTGACTCAGGTCTGTGCTGACATTCATGCAGCCATACAACGCTACCCTTTCAGTCCACCAACTGGTCGAAAACTCTGATGAGACATTCTGTATCGATAACGAGGCTCTCTACGACATCTGTTTCAGGACCCTCAAAATGTCGACTCCTACCTACGGAGATATCAACCACCTTGTCTCCTTCGTCATGTCTGGTATCACCACTTGCTTACGCTTCCCTGGTCAATTGAACTCCGATCTCCGGAAACTCGCTGTCAACATGGGTACGTTGTAACACTACTCGATGTGTCTTGGCATATACTAATACCTGATTTAAGTTCCATTCCCACGTCTTCACTTCTTCATGACTGGTTTTGCTCCCTTGACGGCCCGTGGTAGCCAGCAATACCGTGCGGTCACTGTTCCCGAGTTAACGCAACAGATGTTCGACGCCAAGAACATGATGGCTGCTGCCGACCCCAGGCATGGTCGTTACCTCACCGTAAGTTAATCTATATTGTAGGTTTTCATCTTCTAAACCACGTCCTTCAGGTTGCCGCTGTCTTCCGTGGCAAGGTGTCAATGAAGGAGGTCGAAGAGCAGATGCAGAACGTGCAAAACAAGAACTCTGCTTACTTCGTCGAGTGGATTCCCAATAATGTGTTGTCAGCGCAGTGTGACATACCTCCTCGTGGCCTTAAGATGGCAGTTACTTTCTTGGGGAACTCTACCGCCATCCAAGAGCTCTTCAAGCGTGTCAGCGATCAATTCACTGCCATGTTCAAGCGCAAGGCGTTCTTGCATTGGTACACGCAAGAGGGAATGGACGAGATGGAGGTTCGCGGTGATCTTCTCGACCGTTCTTGTCATAGCTGATGGGTGAACCAACAGTTCACGGAAGCCGAGTCGAACATGCAAGATCTCATTGCGGAATACCAGCAATACCAGGATGCTACGTAAGTGCAGGTTTTGACCTTACGAGATTCCCGCTCACTTCGATCCTTCAGCGTCGAGGAAGAGGGCGAGTACGAAGAGGAAGTCGCACCAGAAGAGGAGTAATAGACATAATACCACTCCTGCGACTTATGATACCTTTCTCATGTTCTCTTCACGACAAAAACTTAGGTACTCCGCTATTGGTCTTTTTCCTTCGTGTGTGATGCCCGTTGTTTTTAATTTCACGCCTCGTTACCATAGTCATCACGATTTTCTTTCTTATATAACTTTACTCTGTCCTGCAATGGATGAGGCAATGGATGGATCACGACGGGAGAAGTAAGAAACTCGTCATGTGCCCCACAACGATGTCACGGCAAGTTCCTTCGTCCCTTGGTCAGTTGTATGTTCTCGAATTGATGGTCCTGACTTTGAACATGCTGAAACGTAACAACTTCCGGGAGAATGTCTCGTGCACTGCATGCTAGATAGACTTTCGACGTGGTCCTCAAAGGTTAATTCCACTCATCAGGCTCTGCTGAAGGCATACTTGCCCGCGTCGTTACCGTGTGGTGTGCATCGGGTATATCGCGAGAGGTCCGTCGCATCAAGCTCTGTTGACATAGTAGCAATGTCATCGGTTGAAACTACAGACACTACAGCAGCGGAGATAGTCAGTGCGTAAACGGGATTGAAAAAATGCAAAGTACAGTAACAGATCACTTAAGGAGATATTTATTGATATCCCCCAGTAAAAGCGGAGGTATTCGTGAACACGGATGTCCAGGCCAGAACTGGCATGGCAATGGTTGGTGTGAATTGCGAATTCCAAGTTTCCACGTGATCAAGACACGTCCAGAGCTGCAAACAACTGTCAACAAAAAAGATCTTAAGGTGCAATAGCAAAGATGATTTTCTTCTCTTCTTCCCTCTTCATCAAAACCTACCTGGCCTTTGGTGAAGGGCGAAGAAGACGTTAAAGTAGCCCTCAATCTTACCCATTCTACCCTTTCCATTGACTCCTTTCGTTCAGAACGCATGTCTGACCTCCTTCGACCACCCATGTCGCGTTCAGTCAGTCGCGTCAATGGACATCCCCCACCACCCGTCACCTTTTTTCCCATGCAAGCAGGACACACCCCTTTTGATGCAGTTTTAGAGCTAAGTGACGGCACTGCATGTCGAGGCATCAGTTTTGGTGCGGAGGAGAAAAGTATAGCTGGCGAATGTGTCTTTCAGACCGGTTAGACTTTTTCTCCCTGGTCCCTCATAGTGATTATCAATCGTACATACAGGCATGGTCGGCTACACGGAGTCACTTACTGATCCGTCGTACGAGGGTCAAATCCTCATCCTCACATATCCCTTCATCGGAAACTATGGTGTCCCGGAACGTCCCCACGCATTCGACGGCCTGCCGTCAGAATTCGAGTCGTCGCGCATCCATATCGCTGCGCTAGTTGTTGGTTCATATTCAAATGACTATAGTCATTATCTGGCAAACTCCTCCCTAGGAGCATGGTTAAAAGAAAATGGTGTCCCAGCCATTTATGGCGTTGACACCCGCGCTCTCACCAAAAAGATTCGCGAGAAAGGCTCTATGCTCGCCAAAGTATTGGCACGAAGGCCAGAGGCTCCTCGCGGTCGCTTGTACTCCCTCATACCGGAGTCTCAGCCAGTATCGCGCGCGTCCTCTCCCCCAGGGTCGTTGTCTTGGCGGGAGGACTATCTTGATATCCCCTTCCACGACCCCAACCAGGATAATCTGGTAGCTGCTGTATCCCTAAAGTCCCCGCGAGTATTCCGGGCAACCGGGCAACCACGCCTTCACCCTTCCGGACGTCCATTACGTGTCGTCGCCGTGGATGTGGGTATGAAGTACAATCAAATACGATGCTTTGCAAACAGGGGGGTGGAGTTGAAAGTCGTCCCATGGGATTACGACTTCGTGGAAGATTCCGAGCCCTATGACGGGATTTTTGTCTCGAATGGTCCAGGAGATCCAGCTATGCTTTCCGTGACCATTGAAAAGCTTGCGCGAGCAATGCAAAAAGCAGACAGGCCTATATTTGGTATTTGTCTCGGACACCAGCTACTTGCCCTCGCTGCCGGTGCCAAAACTTCAAAAATGAAGTACGGAAACAGAGGTCACAACATCCCGTGTACAGACGCCATGTCAGGCAGATGTTACATTACGAGTCAAAATCACGGCTACCAAGTGGACACAGAAACCCTTCCATCCGGTTGGAAGGAGCTCTTCCGGAACGCCAACGACGGTAGTAACGAAGGCATCTACTGCGAGAATAAGCCCTTTTTTTCCGTGCAGTTCCATCCAGAGTCTAGTCCTGGACCTCGCGACACCGAATTTCTTTTCGACGTCTTCATTCAAACTATCGAAGACTCCATCTCGTCGAAGTCACTCGTTCCGATCTCTTTGCCTGGAGGTCGAAAGGAGGATAATGACAAGCGTACCCCGCGTGCCAATGTTCAGAAAGTCTTGATCCTAGGCTCAGGTGGTCTCTCCATAGGACAGGCTGGCGAGTTTGACTACTCCGGCTCGCAGGCTATCAAGGCCCTCAAGGAAGAAGGCATCTATACCATCATGGTCAACCCCAATATCGCGACCATCGCAACGTCAAAAGGCCTGGCTGATAAAGTATATTTCCTACCCGTGACTCCAGAGTTCGTGCGCAAGATCATCAAGTACGAGAAACCTGATGGTATCTACGTCACCTTCGGTGGTCAGACTGCCTTGAACGTCGGTATTAAGCTCAAGGACGAGTTCGCTGCTCTAGGCGTACAGGTACTCGGTACTCCCATCGAGACGATTATCACGACAGAGGATCGGCAGTTGTTCGCCCAAGCAATGGAAAGCATCGGCGAACGCTGCGCTCAATCTAATACCGCTACGACTACGGAGGAGGCGATTACTACTGCTCGCGCGATCGGGTTCCCAGTGATAGTGCGGGCTGCCTATGCGCTCGGCGGCTTGGGTTCTGGTTTCGCAGAAGACGAAGCTCAGCTGCGTGGACTATGCACCAAGGCATTCGCAACCAGTCCTCAGGTGCTCGTCGAGAAGAGCATGAAAGGGTGGAAAGAGATTGAGTACGAGGTTGTCCGCGACTGCCGTGATAACTGTATCACGGTTTGTAACATGGAGGTTGGTCTTCCGTCTAAATGTCCTCCGTCATCGATTGACTGTCAAGTAGAATTTCGATCCTCTCGGTATACACACGGGAGACTCCATCGTCATCGCTCCTTCGCAGACTCTTTCGGACGCTGACTACAATATGCTTCGGACCACCGCTATCAATGTCATTCGACATCTAGGAGTGGTCGGCGAGTGTAATATACAGTATGCTTTGAATCCCCTTTCGAAGGAGTACTGCATCATCGAAGTTCGTAACTGAAACTTTCAGTCAATACCTTTCTTTATTTTGCTTTTAGGTCAACGCTCGGCTATCGAGATCTTCCGCGCTGGCTTCAAAAGCTACTGGGTACCCTTTGGCCTTCATCGCTGCGAAGCTGGGTCTCGGTGTACCTCTCAACGAGATCAAAAACTCCGTGACGAAGGTGACTAGCGCATGCTTTGAGCCAAGCTTGGACTATGTCGCCGTCAAGATCCCACGCTGGGATCTCAAGAAATTCAACCGCGTTAGCCGTCTTCTCAGTAGCAGCATGAAAAGTGTCGGCGAGGTCATGAGCATTGGTAGGAATTTCGAAGAGACATTCCAGAAGGCAATTCGTGCTATCGACGATCAGTTCCTTGGGTTTGCGAAGGTGCGTCTGCTATTCCCCCCCGTTTCTTCGTAACGTGCTGAACATCTACTTGTAGAACGATTACGTCGAGAATATTGACGAGGAGCTCGTGAATCCCACCGACAAGCGTATCTTTGCTATCGCTACCGCCTTCCACCTCGGGTACAGCATCGAGAAGATCTGGCAGATGACGAACATCGACAAGTGGTTCCTTTCGAAACTCCAAAATATCCATCTTATGGAGCAGCGTTTAAGGTGTGCCCGAGTTAGGTTCTACGATATTCTTTGATACCCAAACCTTGCTTGTAGGGAGTGCACAATCTCTTCCATCACCAGAGAAATTATGCTACAAGCCAAGCAACTGGGCTTCTCCGATCGACTGCTTGCTAACTGCATAAGCTCCACCGAGCTTGCCGTGCGCCGCCTTCGCCAAGAAGCATGCATCTCTCCCTTCGTCAAGCAAATCGACACGGTAGCAGCAGAGTTCCCCGCGTTCACGAACTATCTCTACACAAGTTACAATGCGATCGAGCATGACATCTCGTTCCAGGACCGGGGCGTCATGGTACTTGGCTCCGGTGTTTACCGCATCGGCTCGTCCGTCGAATTTGATTGGTGCGCGGTCAGGGCAATCAGAACGCTTCGCGAGCAAGGCTTCCCGACTATCATGGTCAACTATAACCCGGAGACGGTCAGTACGGACTACGACGAGGCTGATCGTTTGTACTTCGAGAACATCAGTCTAGAGACGATCCTTGACATCTACGACACTGAGCGCGCCCGCGGCGTCATCTTGTCGATGGGTGGACAGACACCAAACAACATCGCACTCCACTTATACCGCCAGAACGTGAAAATCTACGGAACATCTCCGGAGATGATCGATACTGCGGAGAACCGATACAAGTTCTCGCGCATGCTGGACGAGATTGGTGTCGATCAGCCGCAGTGGAAGGAACTCACCAGTTTCGAAGAAGCTCTCGCCTTTTGCAACTCCGTGGGCTATCCTGTGCTCGTGCGGCCGTCGTATGTGCTCTCTGGGGCAGCCATGAATGTGGCGTCCACCGGCGATGAAATGTCGAATTATCTGACCCAGGCTACTGCTGTCTCCCGTGACCATCCAGTCGTCATCTCGAAATACATCGAACAGGCGAAGGAGATTGAGATGGATGCGGTAGCCAAGGACGGGCAGATGGTCATGCACTTCATCTCTGAGCACGTGGAGAACGCAGGAGTGCATTCTGGTGACGCCACCTTAATCCACCCACCGCAAGACTTGGATCCAACGACCGTCCGGCAGATCGAAGAAGCGACTGCGAAGATCGGTAATGCCCTGAACGTTACAGGGCCGTTCAACATCCAGTTTATCGCGAAGAACAACGAAATTAAAGTTATCGAATGCAACCTGCGAGCTGCTCGGTCGTTCCCATTCGTATCGAAGGTCACTGGGATCGATTTGATTGAGATGGCGACCAAGGTGATGCTCGGACTTCCTGTGGATCCTTACCCAGACCCTGGTCTTCCTTCCGACTACGTTGGTGTCAAAGTCCCGCAATTCAGCTTCAGTCGACTTTCTGGTGCTGACCCAGTTCTCGGAGTGGAGATGGCCTCAACTGGCGAAGTTGCTTGCTTTGGCCGTGATAAATACGAAGCATACCTTAAGGCCTTGATATCGACAGGCATTGTTCCGCCAAAGAAGAACATTTTGTTCTCTGTCGGAAGCTACAGGGAGAAGCTGGAGATTCTCCCCTCGGTGCAAAAGCTGCACGCTGCAGGATATAACATCTTTGCTACGGCAGGAACGGCCGATTTCTTGACTGAGCATAATGTTCCTTGCAAGGTGAAAGGCTTGCATCATATTTCGCGCGAAGTATATTTACCCTCTTGCAGTATCTGGAGACGCTTCCGGAGGATAGCAGTGACTCACTGAAATCCGAATACTCACTTACGCAACACTTTGGCGAACAACCTGATCGACATGTATATCAACCTTCCTTCGAAGAACAACTATCGTCGTCCAGCTAGCTACGCCAGCAAAGGCTATCGCACGAGAAGAATGGCAGTCGATTTCGCTATCCCGCTCGTCACCAACGTCAAAAATGCTAAGCTTCTCGCAGAAGCCCTAGTCCGCAAGTTGCCACTGGATGTCTCGAACATCGATTCTAAAAGCTCGTACCTCACGCACGTGTTCCCTGGCCTCGTCAACATCTCAGCCTTTGTCCCAAAGCTTACCGCTGAATCTGGCGACGACACCTTCAGCCAAGCCACACAGGCGTCTGTCAGTGGTGGATTCACGACATCACTGGTTCTTCCTTATGGCGTGGGTGGTTCGATTACCAGCATCGATAGTTTGCAACAAGTCCAAAATGTCGCCGCAAGCAACGCATACTGTAACTATGCGTTGGGCGTTGCTATGGCCGATGACAATGCCCTTTGGCTGAACGATGAAGCCAAGGCAGAGGTTAAGGTCCTCTTCATAGCGTACCATGAACCTGCTGCACCACCGCAGATTTCTGCCGTCGCTGCTCATTTCGCCTCGTGGCCAACTGACAAGATGATCGTCACGGATGCAAGGGGTGCCAATCTTGCATCCGTCCTCCTGTTGGCCAGCCTTCATAACCGCAGCGTTCACATCACCGACGTCAGAAGCAAGGAAGATCTGCTATTAATATCGCTCAGCAAGGCCAGAAACCTCAAAGTTACCTGTGACGTCTCGGTCTACACCTTATCCTTCACGCGCGACCAGTATCCTCAGTCTGCGCTTCTTCCCTCAAGCGAAGATCAGAATGTTTTCTGGAAAAATATTGACGTAATCGACGCGTTTTCCGTCGGAACCCTTCCATACCGACTCGCCGTTGAACTGGGGGAGAAGGCGTCTGCTTGGTCTGGTATCGGGGAGACCATTCCATTACTGCTGAACGCCGTCACCGCCGGGCGCATCACCCTCGAGGGCATCAGAGCGCGATTACATGACAATCCTATTCGTATCTTCGGTTTCCCCGAGCAAGCCAATACCCATGTTGAGGTCGTCGTCGGACGTCGCGCTCAGTTTGGGTCTCGTGATGGACGGTGGTCTCCTCTCGACAAGAGCACTGTCGTTGCGTCGTTGCACAGGGTTGTGATGCATGGGAAGACCTTGTTCTTGGACGGGACTCTGTCTCGCACCTCCATTGGCAAAGACATCTCCAGTGCCACCATCCCTCATCCCGTCAATGACACTCGCAATGTGGCGGTTCCAGTTTCGAAGCCGGAGTTTGTTCCGAGCCATGCTCCTGTGAGGACGGCAGACGGTCACCTGCCCACAAGTCACCTGCCGCTTCAAGGTCCACTGAATGCAATTCCCTCTGCTGTGGCTCATGGCCCCCATCCCGCATTCCATCGACGACACATCCTCACGGTGAAGCAATTCAATCAGCGAGATATCTACGATCTCTTCTCTCTGGCCCATGAAATGCGCCTCCAGGTTGAACGTAATGGAACTCTAGATATCCTTAAAGGCAAAAGTGCTTTGTACACTGTTCTATGAACCGTCAACACGCACGAGCGCTTCATTTGACGCGGCAATGAAACGGTGCGGCGGCGAAGTCATCCAAGTCAATGCCGTCACGTCATCAGTGACGAAAGGAGAGACGTTGGCCGACACCATCCGCACAGTCGGTTGTTACGCTGACGCAATCGTAATCAGACATCCGGACGTTGGAAGCGCCCAACTGGCTGCTAAGTTCTCTCCAGTGCCAGTCTTGAATGCGGGGGATGGTATCGGAGAGCACCCGACCCAAGTATGAATGTTCTTTTCCTTGTTCTTGACAACATCAGCTGAATCAATCGTTCCAGGCTTTATTGGACGTCTACACGATCCGGTCTGAACTGGGTACTGTCAATGGTCGCACTATCACTCTTCTCGGCGACCTGAAGAATGGACGCACCGTGCACAGCCTTGTGACGCTGCTTTGCCACTACTCCGTTTCTCTTAACTTTGTTGCACCAGCGTCTTTGGCTATGCCGGCCAGCGTCGTGACCGTAGCACGAAAAGCCGGTGTACCGGTACGGCAACTGGAGTCTTTGGAAGAGGTGCTACCGGATACGGACGTTCTGTACGTCACACGGGTGCAGAAGGAAAGGTTTGAGAGCGAATTGGAATGGCAGAAGGTCAAGGATTCCTATAAGGTTGATCATGCCCTTTTGTCCCGAGCCAAAGAGGACATGATCGTCATGCACCCTCTCCCGAGAGTCAACGGCAAGTGACTTTCGAGGTGTTGTCGTGGCTGTGCTGACCTCGTCGTTAGAAATCGATCCTGAGGTCGACTTCGACTCTCGTCGTGCGGCTTACTTCCGCCAGATGCGTTATGGTCTTTTCGTATGTGGTTATGAACATATTGTATTGGCCACAACTAACGCGACATTTTAGATTCGGATGGCGCTGCTTACCAGCGTGATGGCGACTTTTTAAGGAAAATTTTGGACACTACTACAACTGACAAAGAAACGCTGATATCGGCGAAGAGTACGTATACTAAATTGAAAATTCATTGTTTTGATTGCATTGGCTCCGAACCATGATCTGGATCGAGTCTGGGATCCGACCGCGACCGCTACGTCGAAAAGCTCGCATGTGATATGGATCATATGGATGCTATTCTGAGATCCTGTGTTCTCCGACCACACCATCGTCCTCCGGTGCCACGTAAAATTTCGATCTGCAATTTACATTGGAAGGTTGCTAGGCAATTGCTAGGTATACGTACGCGCACCCAACCTCCTAGGTACCATCACTTGGTTCACCGCCTCACCGAACGTAAGAAAGTCGTCTTGATGGACATTTCAAGTTCAGCATCTCGTAAATCCAGCAATCAGATGAGGCTGCCGCGGCCCAAGTGCTTCTCAAGTTTCCACCAACTGAATGAACTGTAGGCTGAAAAGCTGTCAGAGCTTGTCAGACAGGGCTAAGAGTTTCATATCAACTTTTGTTGCATACGCAGAGTCACAGATCTCAAATCCCAGCAACCTGGCGCTAACACGGTCCCGTGACTGTCACCAAGTTGGAACTACTGTGAGCAAGCCACGGTACTCCGCTGCCAACTTGTAAAAGCTTCTTCCATTTCGACAATTTTGTGTAGGTTCCATATAAATCCTTCTCTCCCAAAACAGAGGCTGCTTTTCCTCCACGCTTTTGCGCTTATGGGAAAGTCACCGTGTACCGCAAGTCGCCTGTTAAATCCGAGCACAAGGTTACATTGTTCGCAGTTCGCACCGGTAGCTTGTTTGCTGATCCTTACTTCTGAAAATACATCATCGATCACAGACACGAAAGACCCAGTGCACTCCACACCAGGTGGTCACATTCTCAGGAGTGAGTTCTCGATCTTGACGTTTGCATCCGGTGCCTGGAATTTAATTGTAGCGAACCGAGTAACGTCCGGGAGCCGGAAAACTTGGAGCCTGAGGGGAAGCAAATGAAGTGTTGACATCAAGTCCGGCACATCGACGGAACCCTGACCCTCAGGTTTAAAAGCCTTGAGGTTGCCATGCTGCAAGCTGACTTTCTCTGCGCTCTAGCACGGGTTTCACCACCTTCAAGTTGACAGCATGGACCCTGGCCATGGCCTACCTGCTCCAACCACTGACACTGGCAGGAATCCTGCAGAACGTGCCATAGCTCAGTTGTCTGTGCCTGCTGTCACAGGCACATCTCAGGCTGATCGCGTTCAAATCATAACTCCCGACTCAGGGGACGATAGCAATGCCGCAAGCGGAGCATCTACAGAGAGGCACCTTATCGGTTCAGAAGGTCATCCGACACTTCCCCTCTCCCAGGATAATCCGTATGTCGACTTTGAACGTATTCCACCTCCGCCCCCTTCGCGGAGCCGAGATGGACATGCTCGCGGTCTCTCTCGACGCGCAACGGTATTATCGCACATCGGACTATCTCCAAGTCAGAGTGGCCACCCTACGTCTGGGCTCGACTGGATAGTCCCAGTCGAAGAAAAGGGAAGAACTGTGAGCACTTTTAATTTTCGCAGGCCAGCGCAATGTTTCATTTCAATTCCAAGGTGCGGCGAACCCTCGGCGAACGCCTCCAGCCAACGATCGACCAGGCCGCCCTAGAGAGGGACAAATATGCTCGGAAAGGTCCGTGTAAACGGGTTCTATAAATTTACCCCCTCCACTGATGTGGATGTGCGCCATCCTGCAGCAACATTGACAAACTACAGTCTCAACATCGCTATCGGCTTGCAAGTGTTCTTGGGTGCTTTGACAACTGGGATCTCAGCCGCGGTTACAAGTGTCAAACAGGCAAGTCTCGTATTTTATATTTGCAGCATCCGTTGAGCTTGACAGTGACAAAATTCAGGCTCAGGTATCCACGGCAGTTCTGGGTAAGTGGTTGGTTTTCAGGTACAACACGATTCATAAGTTGATTCTGTGGAAAGGTGGTTTGGCCACTATGGTCGCTTCCTACCTTGCACGCGCACGCGGTTCTGGCGAGCCCGAGTTGTCGATCACCAGGGTGAAAGATCTAGAGCAATTTCTGCGAGAAGCTAGAGCGTTCCAGATGGACCATGCTCATGAATATGGCACACCTGAAAATGGTCTGGATGAACGGTTGGATGGTCTGAGACGGAGGTTTGAAGATCTCCTCGGTAACGCAAACGGGTGCGTGTACACGGAGCCTGTCAAATGTCCTGGTCACTGAATACCCTCTCACAGGGAGAGGAAACTTTCGCCTGTTGGAGTAGCCTAATATGTCGTCTTGGAAGGGGAAACTGCTACTTGCATCTCCTGACATTGACAGATTGACACTCCCATTGCATAAGGGTGGCTTCGCGGCTACCGCTGTCCGGATCATACTCCCCACACTCGTTGTGCACATTGACTCCTCACATTCGTTATGCATATTGACTCAGTTACACCCCATCCCCAGCTTATCCAAATTTCTGTTCTGACTGCCTGCTTTAAAACGGACTTTCGTTAATAACATTATTCTTTCATATTTATCGGTTTCTGCATGATGTTGTATCCGCATCTCCTGTCGTTACTAGTGTTCAATCAATCCTTACATTTGATTGAACTTTACGAGACTTTGCGCCACTCGATCGTCTCTGGAGCCCGTACCCAGGCGTGATTGCCCAATTTCCGATCGGGCGACATCTTGTCAATCAGACAGTAGACTAGTACCCCAACCATAGTAGGGTATGTATTCTCTACAATCGAATAAGCTAAACATTGGAGTCCATGTAAGTAAGCTAAGACACTGATAATTAATATATAGGTGACAGGGACTTGCGAAATGAAAACAACAGTCGATCCCCCAGATTCTACGTGGTACTAATATACTCCTTTCTGTACTCCTCGAAAAGGAAATGGGCTGCACAGAGCTCAATATTCCAAACAGGACCGGAGAATCCCAACCATAAGCTCAGCTTCGGCGGGAGCGAAAATATGGACTGAGTTCTGGCGACTAGATTGATTCGTTATGGTCCTCCAAACCATCGCATGGGCCAGGCGAAAGAATTGAAATCAGCCCATCCATGTTAAGGTTAGGCAACGCAATGAACTGTAATTCCTGAATATGTCTGCAGGTGTCCTTCCAAAAAGCCCGAGCCAAGTTGGTCGGGGGGAGGCAAGAAGGGCGCTGCGAAGCTATATCATGGACATGCTACGACACATCGACCCACCGTTATTGACTGAAACTCGATATTGAGCTTGAGTGGGATACCATAGCCCCAGTCTTGATTGTGGTGACGCTGCTGTATAGGACTGGAGACCACAGTCACGTTCAGACGTGCTGAGGACAAAGCCAAGGTTGCCTGAAGTGGATCTGACCCCAAGGTCTGGATCACTGGAACGCACTGGCACGAGGGGACTTGCCTGGTTCCCGGATGTGTCTTCGTGATAGAGTGGAGGGGTGAAGTCGTTGCTAATGTTGTCCTCACGACAGCAAGCACCAGGCGCGATCGACGAGGCAAATGGACGCACTCTGAATTAAGACTGTACTGGCTAGCAAGGCTACCCTGGGCATTGGGGAGAATATTCTCGAGATATTCAAATATATAGGGTTAGGCAAGGGTTCAGGCATGCGACACAGCACGGCTATGTGCTCTCCACGAGTAGTTGAGAGGACGAGACAGGCTCGCGTAGCCTGAGAGTTGTAACACCTGTGAAGACTGGAGAGGACCATTGGATGTGGCACTGGCAGTAAGCAAGCGCTCTGATGTCCGGATAGGCTGGTGGTCTCATCTAGTTGAAGAGAGATTCTATCCAGAATACATCTGACATCTCTCACGTCATGGAATCAATGGGAACACTTGATCTGGAGAGCAGATCCTCTGTCCAGCTCGGAGAGACACGAAAGGAGTCCAAAGATATGGACACTGGAAGCTGGAGGCAGAGACACGTCGTCGATGCGTGCTTGAGCGTTAGCGACCACAGACTTTGGCAGTACATACAGTAAAGCCTGGCTATGCTCACGAGCAAGTAACGCTGGGTCACGTGGGCGATGAACATTGAAAGCTGTGCCTGTCCCCAAAGACATAAACCACTAAACTCGATATTGGACTTCCTGATTGCTCAAAACTAACACATTTCTGGACACCCGAGTCAATCACGGCCATGAAAACGAAGAACAAGCAGACCAAGTTTCCTGTGGTAAGACTCATTATGAACTGGCACCCAACAGGATTCAGGGACTCAAATAGTGGATCGGACACAGGCTCGAATAAAGAAGATTATGCAGAAGGATGAAGAGGTTGGAAAGGTCGCGCAAGCAACGCCAGTCGTGATATGTACGCCCCCTCATTCTTAAACGAGCCTCGCAAACATGAACGTGCTCCCCTTGCAAACGGCACCGTTATTTTATCCAGCGAAAGCCCTGGAACTCTTCCTCGCTTTGATCGTCGAGGAGGCCAGCAAAGTGACATTGGAACGAGGGCGAAGAAAGTCGAGGCCTATCACCTGTATGTGGTCGCTCCCTTTCGCCCTCTTGTCAAGTCTGAATGTGTCTCGGTAGAAAACATGCGGTTGACACCACGGAGATGCTAGACTTCTTGAAAGAGATCGTGGAATCTGTAACTGATCCATCAGCCGGTGGTACCGTCGATCTCGAGGCAGAAGCTGCGGAAGGTCGGAAGCGGAAAAGAGGCAAGGCGAAGAAGAGTAACCCTCCCGCTGCCCCCAAGGAACCGAAGAGACGCCGCAAAAAGAAGGGAAATGTCGATGCAGACGACGACGGAGAAGAAGCCGGGGGCGGCGTTAAATCTGAAGCTGAAGCCGACGCAGCCATGGATGAGGAGGATGAGAGGGATAACTACGCGGAGTCGAGTCATCGAGATCAGGACGGGGATTGGCGAGATGAGGATGCACCATACGTTCCAAGATGACGGCAGTTGAAATCAAACACTCTCGAAGATCTTGTCTATTCCTTGTACACTTTCGTATTCCACGGTCATGACATTTGAACGCAGTAGACCTATTCTATCATACAGCATTCTTGCTCCGGTAAGGCTACATAAAATTTGTTTAAACCAGCTCAACTCGCCTCTCATTACTAGATGCTCAACTACCGAATAGGGCGTTAGTGAGATATGTCCTTTTTGCATCTCCAGAGCTGTTCCGCTGGCGTCAACGAAGTTAACTGCCTGCCCAGTCAATGGAATTGAGGAATGACTCACTCAGGTAAGCGCACTGGAGGACAGTTCTGACGAGCATGAACAAAGACCGCACGCGTTTTATCTGGTTCGGTGACTGACGACTTCCGTTAGAGACATCATGTCGCCATCGGGGAAGCGCTCACCCATCGAGGGAACAAATGGGGGCTGATCATCCAATGTTTGCTGGCTCTCAGGCAAGCTTTGCAGGACAGAGTTGTAAAAATGCTGGTCATTAAGTCTCGCAAATCTGGGAAGGGCGGGTCAAGTAGCTGTCAATATCGGAGCCACATTTGTCTACCTTCGGGAATGATCAACCTCATTCTCAGAAAGCCGTTGTTGGACTTCCGGGTTGGTCATTATATACCGAGCATATTTCTCGATCTGTAGCACCGTCGGGCATAAAGCACAAAGCACAGAGCAACATTGAAAATGGACAGACCTTGAACAACCTCGTACGAAGGTACGATCTGACGACAAACTTCACCCGCTCGACCTCTGTCTGAGCTAGCATTATCCTAAAATGTTCCTCCTCCGAAGACGATGGATCGGAGCGCAATAGCTGCACAGTCTCAGACTGCCAATGCCATCTTGTGAACGGACGCTACAAGAGAATATAGTAAGGCAGCTCACCTACCTGACTCCGTATATGATCGAGTAGCCTGGAGAGGAGATCTTCTTCCACCGGGAGAATATCGGGTGCTTGCCGCTCGTTCGTCCAACGCCGTATGAGCTGCTGCAATGGAGTTTCCTCTTGATCTTGGAAGAGCGGCACGTCTGGCATCGGAAGATCATCTTCGTCCCGTGGTGCATTCCGCAGTCGATTTTGAAACGCGTTGTCGCCCCGATCTAGTCTGCTAAAGAAGTTGCCATCATCATCGTCCATGATATCGACTTGCTCGAGTAGATGTGAGTTATGTAGAGATCCTATGAAAACCCAAGTCCTGCCAAGGAGTGACAAATTGCATTAACGAATGTGACAAGATGATATAGGAACCTCAAGTGTGAGGAAGACGAGTATTTTGAGGGTGAACGTGAGTGGAGCAGTCAAACAACGTTGCAACGCGTACCGTGACTTAGCCTGAGGTTGGTGTGCTTCGGCAAATGACACAGTGGAAAGCCCAAAGCACAAACAAGAAATCACTGCATATGAATCGACATACAAAATCTAAGTCTCTGAACTAACAACTGGTATGATACATCTGACAAGGTTACGGACTCGGGGTGCCTTACCCAAACAAACTGGACATCACTATCACCTACCCATGGACAACTTTCAAGCAGCCATCATTTTCAGCTAGCTTGCCACAGACCACATACTTATTCGAAAAGTGCTCAATCCATCCTAGAAAATGCTGAGTATCCTTTGCAATAAGAATGTGAATTTGGGTAATGTACCTTTCATGTTTTCGCTGGGGAGCGTGTGTCAACAGCCGGATCAACATTCAAAGAGGTGGGCATACGTACATCTCATCTGGACGGAGGTCATCCAGTTTATCCAGAGGCTGGTCAATCGGGGTCAACATTTCTGAATATTCGGTGAAGCTATGCTTTGAAATATGTCAAGTGTCAAAAGCATACCGATGTCAAACGACTGTTTAGCCATGCCCCGAGAAGCATCGCGGCCAGCAAAATTGCCATACATTCCATCTGCCTATTATTAGCCACTGCAGACATGCTGAGGTGGAAACACGTCTAACCAGGTCCATAGAAGTTTCGTCCAGCGGTGACATCGAAGACGATGCTATTTATTGCGAGCAAAATCCTTCCACCGTCTTTGCCGTCGAAAGGAGCAAGGGTCTGGGGGGTGTACGTTTTGAACAAGACAGAAGGTGGATGCGTTTTGGGCATCCATGAATAGCCCTTCCTGAACTCGTGTGGTACGGTCTTTGGATTCGAGATGGGCGGGAATACAATTCTCTGGACTGAGTAGAGTATGTAGATGAGCAGAGCGCTGTTCACGGGCGTCCCGAAGTCCAATGAGAGGGCCATATCGTCTACTTCTGGGTGTAACGGTTGTTGTAGAGCGTGAAGAAGTGAGGGCGTTGTCTACGACGTGGTCCGTGTGACAGTGACAGTCATTGACGCCGTATGCGCACTCCTCGGACACAGTTCAAGTTGCCACCTCTCCGTTAGCAAACTACTATGCGTTTCTCGGTAACCGTATTCAGTCGCGCGCTAACCTCCAGCTGGCATGGCAAGTTGAACGTGGCCTTCATCAAGGATCCAGCTTGGGCAGCGCGTTCGTGCGCATGTCCACCACTGCTCTACATAACAACCTTGGGTCCGGATCCGCAGACTGCCAGTGCCCAACTGTTCCAATGTTATTCTAGGTCCTTTCAGTCAAGATTCTGTGACTTCTTTCAATGGTTTCTAGTATGTTCTACATGACAGCGGATATATACTGCTAACGTTTCTTCGCGTCGACAGAGTGAAGTTGGGAAATATCTACTTAGACAGACCAAGATGGTCACGGTATACAAGAGCGGACCCATGATTTAGGCCTTAGTTGACCATAGGCATTTGCCATAGGACGCCATAATGCATGTATCGTTCGATCAGCATGGCAATAACCTGAACTACACTCACTGGCATGTCAAAACCTGAGGTAGCTGTACTAACCCAAATCGGCGCGAGACCGCCTGGTATATGGATGAATCATGGGTTCCATACATGCAAGGCGTTCAACTTCAGCCTGCATTTCACTGGATCGCGCTCATCACTCAAACCGCCGTCAGGCTACCTTCCCGGTCAGGATGTTGCCATCGAAGCTGGTTCAAATGGTCCCGAGAATGTAAGCAGCTTATTTCACAATAGGGGACGGCTTCCTGCTGCCATAGAATCACTGTATATGTTTGGCACACATACCAACATGGTCTTTACGTATCACAACCATTGGCGACAGCCAATATACAGTTATCCTATTTGCATAACTCTGCAGGCATACCAGTGACGGTCTTCTCGACTTCGAAATATTGTTCTAAAACGGGAGCCTCAAATAATGGATTCAATAAACGAATGTACGTGTTTCACAGGGAGCAGGAGGTAAACTTTGGTTTGTGGAGTCAAACTTCTTTCCCTCCGGAGATATTACCAGTGAAGGACATCAACACGTACTGGATACGAATTGCTTTTGCCATTCAACACACCCGGCAAGAATAACCTCAAGGTAACGGTGACTCCCACAGTGACGAGGAAGCAGGAAAGCTAATCTCTCCACCAGATTTGCAGCACCTCATCGTCCTCCTCGTCCTCCTACCTTCTAATCTTCTAACTCGACCACAGCCAGTATTTGAAAGTGCGGGTGAAGGCATTTCAAAGATGGAATACAGACTGGAAGGTACCCAGTGGGTGTCTCGCGCATCCCTTGTGCGATTGATACAAGCTTGATGTGGAGAATGTGGCTTTGAGATGTAAATGGGGCTGAGGTGTAGATTTGGATCTCGACATCGGTGGTTTATAGCATTGCCGCATATGTCTAAATCCTCGAGGTTCTGACGGCTTGCGGTGGCGTAGGACCCGGCCAAGAGGTGACTGCAGGACTAGGTAGTGGCTGACGCTTCTAGCCAGTAAGACGGGGCTTCGTACTGCAGGAGACAGGCTGTTTGAGCTGCGTGAGCGAAGATAGGGGCGTGGTGTACTTCTAAAAATCAGAAGGCTGGATGGAATTGTACCAATGTAAATGTAAGAAGCTTCATAAAGAGGTGGACGATTTGACTTGCCTCCGACAACGAATCAAAAGTAGTCAATAACATCACTTGGAAGGACAAGGGAGCCGCATGATCGAGGTAATAAGCTCCAAGGATCTAGTATTTTCGTATCTACACGTCAGATCAGATAAATTGGAACTCAGCGTCAGGCGTAAAGCGGGCTTTACGGTGTTTGGAATTTGCAGCGTCCTCTTTGCGGGAGTCTGGAGACATCGGATCGATGGATTCATAGATTAGTGTTCGGGTTGAAGTTTTACGCTGGATCGGCAGACTCACATGATCTCGACAGATCTTGTTTGGAGATCTGGATGTGCTACGCCCAAAGCCTAGCTTCTTCAGAAGTTCTGCGCTCTGGCTCCAGCGACCATGGATTGTGAGCCAGGAATGAAAATGAAAGCTCCCTTGAGGATAACAGCTGTTCAGCTACACGGAAGAATAATTCTGCCACAGTTGACCAGAGAGAAATGCTCGCTCTGGACTCCATTGTACTCACTACTAAGACCCTAAAATTTGGGTATGAAGCTTTGAAGGATGACGGTATCTACGTGTCAACAGGAAAAACTTGAGGCAAATGACAAATATCCGAGCCAGTCTCGTGGGAGGACGGCCACCCTGCAAGCCATGTTACACACCCCTCAATGGCGCTGCGGTGTTGACCACTGCAAAGGTTCTTCTCCGAGGTCGTGTTTACCTCCATGCATATATATGCTTCGGCTGAATTGCAAGGCATGGTCCCATACGGTACGTGGTCAAGAGCATGTCACACTGACGCGACATGTCACATTATCCATATGCGATCACGTCACTGGCATCAGAGTCTCTACATCCCCGATAAGCTCGATCGAGGTTCGAGTTGAAGTTTCCATCCACCGAGCTTGAGCTTGTTTAGCGAGTTCATTACTCCTGCTATATCCTTACGGACTAACAAAGCCATTTTGTTGACGCTCGCGAGACAGGAACGTGCCGGTTCGCTTCAACTTGAAACCGTTGAGAACCCAATGAGGTGGCACGGAAACTCGGAGCCCGGACCTTCACGAGAAATAGGCTGTCACTAGTAATAAATCTTTGCAAACACGCGGTGACCTCAGGCTGTGCCCGTCATTTACGGACTCTTCTCGATGGATTTTCCATCCGTGTTGTTGTCCGAGTCTCCTGATTACAAGGTGGGGACAAGGTGTAAACACGCCTTTCCTTGGTGCCCAGACCCTCATTGAAGCATCAAGATCTACAAATCTGAGCGGTCTTTCAGTAATGTCCAATTATTTTAACCTGGCATATTCACGCGGTCCTTCCTCGGTTTGCATGACTCGGATGTCATTATAAAGATGGGTGTGTCTGGTTTCTGGCCGGAAGCAAACGAAAAAACTCACTGAAAAGTGGGTGCACTTCCGCACTGTAAAATTACAACTCCAGACTTGCAGCCTTCTAGCACGATGTCACCTGCGACCACCTCCCCTGCCCCAACACTTGTCGATAAGCCTCCGAAAGCAGCTTTCTCTTGCACGCAAATTGGTTCTGTTGATGATGTTCTGCCTCGCACAATTTTTGGACGCTTTCAATAATTCGGCGCTCTTCTCTGCGATACCTGTTTTGGAGGAATCGATGGGTATCACAGGGAGCGAGTCAGTCTGGGTCATCAGTGCGTTCCAGCTCACTTTTGCTTCTTTCCTCTTGATCGTAAGTTTCATTATATGTTCATATCGTAACATTTATCTAACCCGCACCTGCAGAGCGGTCGCATCAGCGATGTATATAATACAAGTAAGCATTCGGTGACACTTCATAAAGGTGGTTTATTGAACTAGCGTCAGAAAATGCATTCCTCGGAGGCGTGTCCGCTCTCGGACTTCTGTCGGTTGGAGCTGGTTTTGTGAATCATAAGATCACCATCATTATATTAAGAGCATTAATCGGCATCTGTAAGGCGGAAGCTCCAAGAAGTCATCTGTGCTAACCATTACCTCAGCATCCGCTATGACGATACCATCTGCTCTCACACTCTTGGTAAATACTTTCCCGGACCCACTGCAACAAGCTAGGGCGATCGGGATATTTGGAGGATGCGGCGCAATTGCAAATGGTGAGTGTTAACATTGCATTGGGGGTTGGAAAAAAGAAAATATGGCTTACGGCACATAGTGTTGGGTCTCCTTATAGGCGCGATCTTCGTGCAGTGGGCATCGTTCCACTGGGTCTTCTGGTTTGTTGGCCTGGTCTCCCTTCCGGTTGCTTTCTGCGGTCTGTTCATCATCCCCTCGGAAGTTACAAAGTCTGTGGATGAACCTGATAAGGGCATCGCCAAATGGAAGAGTCTTGACGTGATCGGAGTTGCCATCTTGACTGGTATGATCTTTCCCCATATTGTGATGCCGTGCTAATAGCGCGCGTCTAGTCGCACTCATCCTTTTCATATTCGCGGTTACATCTGGGTCAGCGGACGGCTGGGCCACCGCCGCGGTTCTAGTTCCGTTGATCATTTCGATCTTAATGACTGCCGGGTTTTTCTATTGGGAAACCATAATTCCTGTCGACAAGGCGGCAATGTATGATACCCTGTCACTTCCTAAGGTCTGTGGCTCATTGTTCTTCCGCCTAGACCTCCTCGCACGTGGTTCTACAACAACTTCTCCGTCCTATTTGGTGTGGCGCTGTTGCCCTTCTTCTGGTGGACTTCCATCTTCATCATCTTCACGACGCTGTGGCAAGATATCTTCCATTGGTCTGCCATCTCGACCGCTATCCATATGTAAGTGCCGCAGGTTTCGCGACAACGATTTCTCATATACATCAGGTTGCCCATCGGGGTGGTGGCTTTCGCAATGAGCTTCACTGGATCTTTGTCCAGGGTGATTAGCCCCAAGTGGATCATCCTAACGGGCCTTTCCTTACTCGCTGTTGCCACCATACTGCTTGCCTTAGGTGGCGGGCAGCCCGACCAATACTGGCCTTTTGTATTCCCTGCATTCTCGCTCGGCAGTGCTGGTGCAATGTTAACATATACTCATACGAAGTGAGCGCGGTGTAGCCGCGGTGTTTGTGTCGAAGCTGACAATTTTGGCGTTGGCAGCATCGCTATGTTCCAAGCTGCCCCAGCATCCATGGCTGGTACAGTTGGCGCGATCTTTAACGGGGCCTTGCAGTTTGGCTCCGCAATCGGTCTTGCTGCAGTCAGCTCCATCGAAACATCCGTGGAGGCTACTCACGGTGGTCCACAAGAAAATGACGGACGCGCAGCGGCTTTCTGGTTTTTGTTGGGGATCGTATCGCTGGAATTCATCTCTGTTTCCTGCTTCTACCAGAGGAAGACGGACCACCAACCACAACCAAAATCTCGCGACTATGACAACGCTGCAGCCCAACAATCGAATGAAAAACGGACGAGGTTTAGCGACCTCAGCAATGACGCTACGACGACGACGACGACAGTGGAGATGACCAACTCACCTGTGTGAAATGGCAGTGATCTGCTCCCAGGCCTTTTATCGTTTGTATCAATGGTATTTCGCACTTTTCTTTTTGTCGTACATCCTATCTGTATGCATAACTTTCATCTATTGTCACTGACCTAGAGACTGTAATTTGGCGGATAGAATATCGCTCATGTGGGGTATCATGACTTCCTAATCGTTACGTCTTCCTTCTTCTTTTGAAGTAGTAGGATCCTGTTCACCTGGTTGAGTAATTGATTTTGGCGATCTTTGAGCTATAGTGAGGCTACTGCCTGATTGGTACAAGAGCTTGAAGGATGCACGTGACCTGCTGCTGTCCTCCAAGAAAACTGTATTACCGCGCATCTTGACCGTCTACAACAATGAGCTCCCGCCCAATACTCTCGTCACGACAGTACATCCCCACACATTCGTTCGCAGTGTAGATCATATGGACGGAGGTCGCCCAGTTTATCCAGAGGCCTGTCATCCGAGGCCAACGTTTCTGAATTTTCGGTGAAGCTATTATGGAATACGTCTAATATCAAAACCATACAGATGTCAAATGGTTGTTAGCGGTGCCCCGAGGAGCATCGCAGCCAGACAATTTGCCATGCATTCCATCTGCCTAGCACTAACAACTCCAGATAAGTTATGCTGAGGTGGAAATACGGTTAACCAGGTCCATAACCCTTCCTCCGTCTTTACCGTCGAAAGGTACAAGAGTCTTGGGGGTGTAGGTTTGAACAAGACGGGAGATGGATGTGTTTTGGGCATCCTCGAATAGCCCTACCTGCGCTCGTTTGGTACGGTCTTTGGATGCGAGGTGGGGCAGGAATACGATTCTCTGGAGCGCTGTCCAGTGGTGGACGCAATGATAGGGATATATCGTCTGTCTGATCGAGTTCTGGGTATAAGGATTGCTGGTTGCTGTAAAGTATGAAGTGGGGGTATTCGAGTCTGCCCCTTGCCAGCAGACTACTATGCGTTTCCCAGTGACCATATCCGGCTCCTAACCTCCAGCTATGCGCGCTCTCCACTGGCATGCACGCTTGAGCTTCTGCGACCTCGGTCGGGCCACCGACGGACCGCAAAGCTACCACTTGGGCCGGGGACGCCATGAACTTATATCAGCGGCCTGCCAGTGGATCCTGGTTCAGCGTGGCATTCCCCAAGGATCTCCCCTGAAGTTCCTTTACTGGGTAGCGCGTTTGTGCGCGCGTCCATCAGTACTCGAAAAAACGACCTTGGGTCCAAATCCGTAGACTGCCAGTGCACAACCTCTCCAGTTGTTTGTTAACCGGGATCCTTCGAATTCAGCAAAATGCCATGATTTCTTTCAATCGTTTCTAGTATATTCTACGTGGCAGCGGATGCTGCCAACGTTTCTGTGATTGGCATGCTTCTATTTCACGCCGATGGAGTATTCTGAATTCGGGAAATCTGTTCTTGGACGGACCAAGATGGTTGCGGTATGTAAGGGTGAACCCACAGCTTGGTGCTAAGTTGACTAGAGATATGTCTGATGCGACGGCACAACTACATATATATCGTTCGATCAGCATGGCAACAACCCAAACCCAACCTACCAAGGCACCAACACCTGGTATATTGGCCTATCTTGGGGTGCATGCGTGTAAGGCGTTCAATTTTAGCCTGCATTTCAGTGCATCGCTCATCGCTCATCACTGAAATCGCCGTTATCTTCCTGGTCAGGATGTTACCATCGGGCCTGGTTCAAATGGTCCCGAGAATGTAAGTAAGCGACTTATTTCAAGATAGGGGACCATTCACTGTACAGTATATGTTTTGGCGCATCAAAGTCCGTGACATAGGCTTTACGTACCACAATCATTGGGAACGGCCGATATGCAGCACTATCCTATATTGCATAACCCCGCAGCATGCCAATGACAGTTTTCTCGACTTCGAAACAGGGTACTAAAAGGAGAGCCTCAAACAACCGATTCAGGTAAAAACAAACATACGTGTTCAACAGGGAGCAGGAAGTAAACTTTAGTTTGTGGAGTCAAACATCGGGAACAGACTGGACAGTGGGAGGTATGTGGGGCGTCTCGTGGAGCTCTTGTAGGATCGGTGCAAGCTTGACGTGGTGAATGAGGTTTTGCGCTGTAAATGGACTGAGGCGTAGGTTTGGATCTCGGCGTCCGTGATTACGTATAGATCCAAACCCTCGAGGTTCTGACGGCTTGCGGTGGCGTCGGACCAGGTGATGGTTGCAGGACCAGGCAGCGAGTAAGACCTACTGTAGGAAACAGACTCTTCGAGCTGCATGAGCCGAAGGTAGAGGATGCCGTACTTCTAAAAATCAAAAGACTGGAATTCTACCAGTTTGACTTGCCTAACAGCATCTACTATAGAAAACAAAGAGGGAGCTGTGATCCAAGGATATAGTATTGTTCTACCTGTCGGATCAGATAAAATCGACTCAGCGTTAAGCTTAAAGCTGGCTGTCTGTGCTTGGAATTTGCAGCACCATTCCCCTGGACCCGAGTCTGGAGACATCGTGTCGATGGATTTCTCAGATATGCTAGGTCTCTGGCTTCAGTGGCTCGGGTACTAAGGATTGTGGGTCAGAAATGACACGAAAGCACGATGTGCGTTCGCACATGAATCACGTCCTCTCGTTCGTGTCATCGGGCGGCGAACGTACGGAAGCCGGAACCGCTCTGACTCCTGTGGATGTTCCCTGAGAAGGCCGAAGTTAAGGAATGAAATACGAGGAAGTCAGAGAGACGAAGCCGAATTCCGTGACTCGATAGTTCAAGTGGTGTTGACCACATAATGAAATCTTGGAGCGACCAGGACCTTCGACTTGTGCACATGAGCATGCATATGTATCGGTTGTACGATCGACTGTCTTATACATCCAGTACGAATATTCCATGTGCCGGATAACCTGCTGCTGCACGAAAGAATATTTCTGGCACAGGTAACAAAGAGGATGCTTGCCTTGTATCCCGACATACTCACTACTAAGACCCTAAAGAGTGGGTATGAAGGGCAACAATATCTGCGTGTCAACAGGAGAAACATGAGGCGAAATGACAAATATCTGAGCCAATCGGTGGGCGCGCTGTACGCCATGTCACGCGTCCCCTCGAATCCTGCTGCGATATTTTTGCCTCTGACAGTGTTTTCCATTGTCATGGTTTTTCTCCGCAGTCGCGCTTTCCTCCATGCATAGTACGTATGCTTCGGTTCAAATGGAGAACATGCGACATTGACTGTGTCACTGACACGCAAATTCACACACACTAAACACTACCCAAGTAACTGATATGTATACTACGTTACTAACTGTACATACATGTGATCACGCGTCATCCGACTCTTCACAAAACCAGGTTCGAGCTGAAGTCTCCATCCACCAAGCTTGAATTTATTTAGCAAGTTCATTCATCTACTCCTGTTATCCCCTTATTGACTGACAAAGCCATTTGTTGACGCTCACGAGCCAGCAGTGTGTTGGTTCCGAATCGCTTCAGCTTAACACAGTTGGGAACCCGATGAGTTATCTGGGACAGACCCCGGACCTTCGCAAGAAATAACTATTACTAGTGGCAAATATTTGGAAAGACGCGTTCAGCCCGTCGCGTCACTCTATGATCTTCTCGTGGGTTCTCCATCTGTGTTGTGCTTCTCCTGATTACAAGGTGGAAACATGTGTGCTTTTCCTTGGTGTCCAAAAACCCTCTTCCAAGGATCAAGATCTACAAATCTAAGCGACCTTTGGAGTAATGTCCGAATTTTGCCCTAGTGCGCTTATGCAGTCCTTGAATTGCATGATATCATTATAAAGATAGGTAGTCTCTTGATTGAAGCAGACGAAAAAAAAGTCCTACTACAGAGTTTGTGCACTCGCGCACTGTTGGACTATAACTCCAGACTTTCAGCCTTCCAGCACGATGTTGCCACCTGCGACACACTCGCCTGCCCCAACACTTGCTGATGAGCCTGCAAACCAGCTGTCCCTGGCACGCAAATTGGTGCTGTTGTCGATGTTTTGTCTCGCACAGTTGTTGGACGCTTTCAATAATTCGGCGCTCATCTCTGCGATACCTGTTTTGGAGGAGTCGATGGGTATCACAGAGAGCCAATCAGCCTGGGTCCTCAGTGCGTTCCAGCTCACTTTTTCTTCTTTCCTCTTGATTGTAGGTTTCACTATATGTTCCTGTCGTGACATTTATCTAACCCGCACCCGCAGAGCGGTCGCATCAGCGACGTATACAATACAAGTAAGCATTTCGTGGCACTTCCACAGAGACAGTTTATTGACCTAATATTAGAAAATGCGTTCATCGGAGGCGTGTCTGCTCTCGGACTTCTGTCAGTTGGAGCTGGTTTTGTGACTGATAAGATAACCATTATTATATTAAGAGCATTTATGGGCATTGGTAAGGTGGAAGCTCCAAGAAGTCGTCTGTGCTAACCTCTGCCCCAGCATCCGCTATGACGATCCCATCTGCTCTCACACTATTGGTACATACTTTCCCGGACCCCCTTCAACAGGCTCGGGCACTCGGTATATTTGGAGGATGCGGCGCAGTTGGGAACAGTGAGTGCTAACATTGGAAGGGGAAAAAATCCAGTGTCTTACGGCGCACAGTGCTTGGTCTCGTTATCGGAGCAATGTTCGTGCAGTGGGCATCATTCCACTGGGTCTTCTGGTTTGTCGGTCTGGTCTGCGCTCCGGTTGTTCTGGGCTGTCTGTTCATCATCCCCCCGGAAGTTGCAAAGTCTGTGGCCGAGCCTGATAGGGGCATCACAAAATGGAAGAGCCTTGACCTGATCGGAGTTGCCATCTTGACTGGTACGAACTCCCCCCATATTGTGATGCTATGCTAATAGCGCACGTCTAGTCGCACTCATCCTCTTCATATTCGCGGTCACATCTGGGTCGGCCGACGGCTGGGCCACCGCCTCGGTCCTAGTCCCGTTGATCATTTCGATTTTAATGACGGCCGGGTTTTTCTATTGGGAAACATTAATTCCCATCGATAAGGCGGCAATGTATGATACCCTTCACTTTCTGGGTCTGCGGCTCATCGTTCTTCCGCCAGCCCTCCTCGCACGTGGTTCTACAACAACTTCTCCGTCCTATTTGGTGCGGCACTGTTACCCGTCTTATGGTGGAATGCTGTCTTTATCATCTTCACGACGTTGTGGCAAGATATCTTCCATTGGTCTGCCATCTCGACTGCTATCCGGTCGTAAGTGTTGCAAGTTTCACAAGAACGGTTTTCTCATATCCATCAGGTGTCCCATCGGGGTACTGGCTTTCGCAATGAGCTTCACTGGATCTTTATCCAGGGTGTTCAGCCCGAAATGGATCATCCTAACGGGCCTTTCCTTAGTCGCTGTCGCCACCACCCTGCTTGCCTTAGGTGGTGGGAAGCCCGAGCAATACTGGTCTATTGTATTCCCTGCATTCTCGCTTGGCAGTGCTGGTATAAGCTTGACATACACCCATACGAAGTAAGCTAGGTGGTGTTCCCCCAGTTGTTTGCGTCGAAGCTGACAATTTTGGCGTTGGCAGCATCGCCATTTTCCAAGCTGCACCAGCATCCATGGCTGGCACAGTTGGCGCGATCTTTCACGGGGCGCTACAGTTTGGCTCCGCAATCGGGCTTGCTGCAGTCGGCTCCATCGAAACATCCGTGGGGCTACTCATGGTGATCCACGGGAATACTACGGACGCGCAGCGGCTTTCTGGTTTTTGCTGGGGGTCGTATCGCTCGAACTCATCTCCGTTTCCTGCTTCTACCAGAGGAAAACGGACCACCAACCGCAACCCAAATCTCGTGGGTACAACAATGCTGCAGGCCAACAGTCGAACGAAAAAACTGACGAGGTTAGCGACCCCAGCAATGTCACTACAACGACGACGACGATGGAGACGAGCCACTTGCCTGTGTGAGACTCTGACGGTGATTTGCTTCCAATGCCTTTTATCGTTTGTATTAATGGAATCTCGTACCTTTTGTTTCGCATGTTTGTATACATAGCTTTCATGTACTAGTAGCGTTACTGACCTAGAGAGGCCATCAGGAATATGACAAGTTGCTTAGTTGGACTTTTCACACTTTTACAAGCTTTTTTGAGTGCAGGAAAGTAGTATAAGGAGATTCTCATAGCCACAAGCGGAGGTAAGTGAACAAAGTAAGCAAAGATTACATAAGAGTCAATAATAAATGCATGTTGCGAGGTTCGAACTCGCAACAGTATCAAAATTAAAGACACAGCACACACGTTAGACCACTAGACTATGAGACCTGAAGTATAATTCATAATGACATGAATATGATTGCAATACAACGACTAGTCAACAAATTATGTTCCAAGTCCGAACCACTAAACTAGAGTGTACCCATGGACGACGACTTTTTTCCTAATAGTGCTTGTTGTCCACGTCAGCATTCATTCAACTGAACTGCCCACTGGTTTTTGACCCACCTACTCGTTTTTGGACTCGTTCTGGACCCCACCTGCTCGTTTTGGACCTCGCCCCTCGTTTTTGACACCACCCACTTGTTTTTGACCCAACCCGCTCATTCTGGCCCTGCCACTCTTTTTTGACCCAACCCACTCTCTTTGGACCCCACCTGCTCGTTTTGGACCTCGCCCTTGTTTTTGACACCACCCACTTGTTTTTGACCCAACCCGCTCATTCTGGCCCTGCCGCTCTTTTTTGACCCAACCCACTCTCTTTGGACTCCACCCACTTGTCTGGACCCCACCCGCTCGTTGTTGACCCCACCTGCTCGTTCTGGACCCTGCTGCTCTTTTTGATCCAACCCACTCTCTTTGGACACCACACACTCGTTCTGGACCCCACCCGCTTGTTCTTGATCCTGCCGCTCTTTTTTGACCCAACCTGCTCTCTTTGGATTCCACACCCTCGTCTGGACCCCACCAGCTCGTTATTGACCCAACCCGCTCGTTCTGGACCTTGCTGCTCTTTTTTAACCCAACCCGCTTTCTTTGGACTCCACACACTCGTTCTGGACCCCACCCGCTTGTTCTGGACCCCACCCGCTTGTTCTTGATCCTACCGCTCTTTTTTGACCCAACCCGCTCTCTTTGGATTCCACACACTCGTCTGGACCCCACCAGCTCGTTATTGACCCAACCCGCTCGTTCTGGACCCTGCCGCTCTTTTTTGACCCAACCCGCTTTATTTGGACTCCACACACTCATTCTGGACCACACCCACTCGTTCTGGACCCTGCCCGCTCTTTTTGGACTCCACACGCTCGTTCTGGACCCCACCCGCTCGTTCTTGATCCAACCGCTCTTTTTTGACCCAACCTGCTCTCTTTGGATTCCACACACTCGTCTGGACCCCACCAGCTCGTTATTGACCCAACCCGCTTGTTCTGAACCCTGCCGCTCTTTTTCGACCCAACCTGCTTTCTTTGGACTCCACACACTCGTTCTGGACCACACCCGCTCGTTCTGGACCCTGCCCTCTCTTTTTGGACTCCACACGCTCGTTCTGGACCCCACCCGCTCGTTCTGGACCCTGCCGTTCTTTTTTGACTCAACCCACTCTCTTTGGACTCAACACACTCGTCTGGACCCCGCTCATTGTTGACCCAACCCGCTCGTTCTAGACCCTGCCACTCTTTTTTGACCCAACCCACTCTCTTTGGACACCACACACTCGGTCTGGTCCCCACCCGCTCATTCTGGTCTCTGCTGCTCTTTTTTGACCTAACCTGCTCTCTTTGGACTCCACACACTCATCTGGTCCCTGCCTGCTCGTTCTGGTCCCTGCCCGCGCTTTTTGGACTCCACCCACTCATTCTGGACCCCACCTGCTCGGTTTGAACCTCGCCCCCTCGTTTTTGACCACACGATCTATGACTGGACCCGAGCCACAACATTGTCTCGAACTGCCCAACTCCTGCACGTATACCTGCGTGCGAGGCGATTTGATCGACGTTGCGCCATTTCATTCAACACGTGTGACTCAGCTGCTGAATATGAGGTTTCGCCTTCACACTTTATTTCCTTTTTTTCATACTTTATCGAGTTTCGCCAATATTGTACAAGGAATATTACAAAATAAAAAGCTTAAAAAGCTCGAAAAAAGTGTGAATAAGTTAAAGAGTGGGCTTGTTCCACCCTTATTTTACTTTCTCGTAAGTGTAAACAAAGGAACCAAAAAGGGTGAAAAAGTTTGATTAAGTAACTTGTCATATTCCTGATGGACCATAACTTTGGGGATACCTGAACATCACCCACGTAGATATCATTGGCTTTCTAATTGTAACGCTTTTCTCTTTCGAAGTCTTAGGACCGGGGCAAATCACAATGCCTTATGACAAAATATTTTTAGAATATATCACTGGGGGAAAATCATGATGTTTGATGAAAGAACATGCTTTAGACAGATACTATGTTTTAACAATGTTTCAAAATAAAAAAAATTGTATCTAGAACATGGCGAATCCAGGCCCATAATTGGCTGGCTGGACCTAGAAGATATCAAATTATTTTTGCAAGAACATGATGGAAACAAACTGTCTCTGCTTCATAGATGTTTTCAACATGATTTCTCACATAACATGGTTAGACTACGAAGGTACGAAGTACTACCTGATTAGGTAAGCAATGGCTATATGTACTGCCATATATTCCAACACGAGGATCTCACTAGTGCCGTTCATCTTCACCGTCACGATAATTATTAGGTTGTAGACAGAACAAGATCATTTCGCCGAGAAAAAGAAGCAAACGTTGCTCATACGCTGCGTGACTAGCAACATGTCACATTACCCATAGCGATCACCCGTCGCATTGGATTTCCAGTAGACCATCGCCATCGCGCAGAACTCGATCGAGGCTCGAGTTGAAGTTTCCATCTACCGAACTTAAACTCATTTCGCAAGTCCATTCATCCTGTTATATCTTTACGGACTGACAAAACCATTTTGTTGACGAGCAACAGGCTGACCGCGTATTTGCAAAAGATTATTACTAGTGACGGCCTATTTCTCCTGAAGGTCGAGGCTCTGAGTCTCCGTGCCAGCTCATCAGGTTCGCAACGATGACAAGTTGAGACGAACCGACACGTTACTGTCTCGCGAGGGTCATTTTACGGACTGCTCTCGATGGTTCTCCATCCCTGATATTGCCCACTCGAGTCTCCTGATTACAAGGTGGGGACAAGGTGTAAACATGCCTTTTCTTGGTGTCCACACCCTCATTGAAACCTACGAAGACCCACAAATGTAAGTGGTGTTTCCTAGGAATGTCCACTTTTGTACCCTGACATACTCACGCGGTCCTCGGATGGCAAGACTCGGATGGCATTATAAAGATGGGTAGATTCGGATGCCAAGATAAAGATGGCTAGACTCGGATGGCATTATAAAGATGGGTAGTCTCTGGATTCTGGGCTGAAGCAAACGAAAACACCCCAGCGAAATGGGTGCACTTGCGCACTGTAGGATTACAACTCCAGACTTGCATCCTTCTAGCACGATGTCACCTGCGACAACCTCCCCTGCCCCAACCCCTGTTGATAGACCTCCAAGGCAAGTTTCCCTGGCACGCAAATTGGTGCTGTTGTCGATGCTTTGCCTCGCACAGTTTTTGGACACTTTCAATAATTCGGCGCTCTTCTCTGCGATACCTGCTTTGGAGGAATCGATGGACATCACAGGGAGTCAATCAATCTGGGTCCTCAGTGCGTTCCAGCTCACTTTTGCTTCTTTCCTTTTGATTGTAGGTGTCACTACATGTTCGTAGGGTGACATTTATCTGATCCGCAGTCACAGAGCGGTCGCATCAGCGATGTATATAATCCAAGTAAGCATTTCGTGACACTTCCATAAGATGATTTATTGAACTAGCATCAGAAAGGGCATTCGTCGGAGGCGTGTCTGCTTTCGGACTTCTGTCGATTGGAGCTGGTTTTGTGAATGACAAGATCACCATCATTATATTAAGAGCATTGCTTGGCATTGGTACGGCAGAAGCTCCAAGAAGTCATCTGTGCTAACCTCTACCTCAGCGTCCGCTATGACGATACCATCTGCTCTCACACTCCTGGTAGATACTTTCCCGGACCCACTTCAACAAGCTCGGGCGATCGGGATATTTGGAGGATGTGGCGCAATTGCAAATGGTGGAGTGTTAACATTCGTTAAGGATTGCAAAAAAGAAAATATGGCTTACGGTGCATAGTGCTTGGTCTCATTATCGGGGCAATGTTCGTGCAATGGGCATCGTTCCATTGGATCTTCTGGTTTGTCGGTCTGGCCTGCGCACCGGTTGCTCTGGGCTGTATGTTCCTCATTCCCCCCGAAGTTGCACATTCTGTGGATCGGCCTAATACGGGCATCGCTAAATGGAGGACCCTTGACGTGATCGGAGTTTCCATCTTAACTGGTATGAACTCCCCCCATATTGTGATGCCATGCTAATAGCGCACGTCTAGTCGCACTCATCCTCTTCATATTCGCGGTCACATCTGGGTCGGTCGACGGCTGGGCCACCGCTGAAGTTCTATCTCCGTTGATCATTTCAATCTTAATGATAGCCGGTTTTTTCTATTGGGAAACCCTGATTCCTGTCGATATGGCGGCAATGTATGATACCCTTCACTTTCTAAGGTCTGTGGCTCATTGTTCTTCCGCTAGACCTCCTCGCACGTGGTTCTACAACAACTTCTCCGTCCTATTTGGTGTGGCGCTGTTACCCATCCTATGGTGGTCTGCCGTCTTCAACATCTTCACGACGTTGTGGCAAGATGTCTTCCATTGGTCTGCCATCTCGACTGTTGTCCGCATGTAAGCGCCGTAAGTTTCGCAGAAACGATTTCTCATATGCATCAGGTTACCCCTCGCGGTGCTAGCCTTCCCAATGAGCTTGACTGGACCTTTGTCGAGGGTGTTTAGCCCGAAATGGATCATCCTAACGGGCCTTTCCTTAGTCGCTGTCGCCACTACACTGCTTGCCTTAGGTGGTGGGCAGCCTGACCAATACTGGCCTTTTGTATTCCCTGCATTCTCGCTCGGCAGTGCTGGTGCAATGTTGGCGTTTACTCATACGAAGTAAGCGGGATGTACCCAGTGTTTGTGTCGACGCTGACAATTTTGGCGTTGGCAGCATCGCCATTTTCCAAGCCGCACCAGCATCCATGGCTGGTACAGTTGGCGCGATCTTTAACGGGGCCTTACAGTTTGGCTCCGCAATCGGTCTTGCTGCAGTCAGCTCCATCGAAGCATCTGTAGAGGCTACTCATGGAGGTCCACAGGAAAACTACGGACGCGCAGCGGCTTTCTGGTTTTTGGTGGCGTTCGTATCGCTGGAATTCACCTCCGTCTCGTGCTTCTACCACAGGAAAACGGACCACCAACCGCAACCCAAATCTCGTGACTATAACAATACTGCAGGCCAACAGCCGAGTGAAAAAACGGACGAGGTCGGCGACCTCAGCAATGACGCTACGACGACGACGACGGTGGAGACGTGCCACTCACCTGTGTGAGACTCTGACAGTGATTTGACCCCAAGGCTTTTTATTGTTTGTATTTGGTTTGTATTACAGTAATGATATCTCGCACTTTTTGTTTCACATGTTTGTATACATACATAGCTCTCATGTACTACATGCCCAAACTTGCCTGACGTCAGCTGGACATAAAACTTGGATTAAATAAGTACAGCAGGAGCACTGGTTTCCCGTCGCTTTGACCATAAATATTACCTTTCCCCCACAATTTAGGAAACATTCGTGACTTGTCATAAATACATTCTACTTATTACCCTCCAATGTATATTCAATTTCCGTCGAATGTTGGATCTTTGCAAACATAATTGGGGCGTATAGTATTGTTAATGACCTGGAGATTGTAACTTGGCGCATAGAACATCACTCATGTAGGAAATAATGACTTTCTAATCCGAGTGGTTACGTTTTTCTCTTTCGAAGTATTAGGACAATGTCATAATGCCGAGACTGCCTACATATCCCTTAGTACTATACAAGCCCTAATAAAGAAGACAAGATGCGCGTGACCTGCTTTTCGTCTTTGGTACCGAAGTTCGAACGGTGAAGATGAACAGCACCGAGGTCCTCTAGTAAGTTAACTTAGTAGTAACTGTACTTAACGACAATTATTAGGTAACCAGGTTGTAGACAAAACAACTTTGAAGGAAAAGAAGTACATAATCCTTTTCCAATAGACCATCACGCAGAACTCGATCGGGGTTCGAGTTGAAGTTTCCGTTCACCAAACGTACATAAACTCGTTTAGCAAGTTCATTCCTCCTGTTATATCTTTGGACTGACAAAGCCATTTTGTTGACCCTCGCTGGTTTGTCTCATCTTGACATCGCTGCAACCCGATGAGCTGGCAAGGCGACTCGGAGCCCGGACCTTCAGCAGAAATAGGCCGTTACTAGTACTAAATTTTTGCAAACACGCGGTCAGCCTGTTGCTCGTCCTTTTACGGACTGCTCTCGATGGTTCTCCATGCCTGATATTGCCCACTCGTGTCTCCTGATCACAAGGTCGGAACAAGGTGTGAACATGCCTTCCCTTGGTGTCCACACCCTCATTGAAGCCCATGAAGATCCACAAATTTAAGCGGCCTTTCCTAGGAATTTCCACTGTTGTACCCTGACATACTCACGCGAACCTCGGAAGACTCGGGTGCCATTATAAAGAAGGGTAGATTCGGATGCCATGATGAAGATGGCTAGGTTCGGATGGCATTATAAAGATGGGTAGTCTCTGGATTCTGGGCTGAAGCAAACGAAAATCCCCCAGCAAAATGGATGCACTTGCGCACTGTAGGATTACAACTCCAGACCTGCAGCCTTCTAGCACGACGTCACCTGCGACAACCTCCCCTGCGAGGACCTCCCCTGCCCCAGCACTCGTCGATGGCCGTCCAAGACAGGTTTCTCAGGCACGCAAATTGGTGCTGTTGTCGATGGCTTGCCTCGCACACTTTTTGGACAATTACAATAGTGCGGCGCTCTTCCCTGCGATACCTGTTTTGAAGGAATCGATGGGTATCACAGCGGGCGAGTCAGTCTGGCTCATCAGTGCGTTCCAGCTCACTTTTGCTTCTTTCCTTTTGATCGTAGGTGTCATTACACGTTCGTATCGTGACATTTATCTAACCTGCACTCGCAGAGCGGTCGCATCAGCGATGTATATAATCCAAGCAAGCATTTCGCGTCTCTTCCATAAAGACGGTTTACTGAACTAGCATCAGAAAGGGTATTCGTCGGAGGCGTGTCTGCTTTCGGACTTCTGTCGATTGGAACTGGTTTTGTGAATGACAAGATTACCATCATTATATTAAGAGCATTGCTTGGCATTGGTACGGCAGAAGCTCCAAGAAATCATCTGTGCTAACCTCTACCCCAGCATCCGCTATGACGATACCGTCTGCCCTCACACTCCTGGTAGATACTTTCCCGGACCCACTTCAACAAGCTCGGGCGATCGGGATATTTGGAGGGTGTAGCGCAATTGCAAATGGTGAGTGTTAACATTCGTTAAGGATTGGAAAGAAAGAAAATATAGCTTAAGGCGCATAGTGCTTGGTCTCGTTATCGGGGCAATGTTCGTGCAGTGGGCATCGTTCCACTGGATCTTCTGGTTTGTTGGCCTGGTCTCCCTTCCGGTTGCTCTGTGCAGTCTATTCGTCATCCCCCCGGAAGTTGCAAAGTCTGTGGATGAACCTGATAAGGGCATCGCTAAATGGAAGAGTCTTGACGTGATCGGAGTTGCCATCTTGACTGGTACGAACTCCCCCCATATTGTGATGCCATGCTAATAGCGCACGTCTAGTCGCATTCATCCTCTTCATATTCGCGGTCACGTCTGGGTCGGCCGGCGGCTGGGCCACCGCTGAAGTTCTAGTTCCGTTGATCATTTCGATCTTAATGATAGCCGGTTTTTTCTATTGGGAAACCCTGATTCCTGTTGATAAGGCGGCAATGTATGATACCCTTCACTTTCTAAGGTCTGTGGCTCATTGTTCTTCCGCTAGACCTCCTCGTACGTGGTTCTACAACAACTTCTCCGTCCTATTTGGTGTGGCGCTGTTACCCACCCTATGGTGGACTGCCGTCTTCAACATCTTCACGACGTTGTGGCAAGATGTCTTCCATTGGTCTGCCATCTCGACCGTTGTCCACATGTAAGCGCCGCAAATTTCGCAAAATCGATTTCTCATATGCATCAGGTTGCCCATCGGGGTGCTGGCCTTCACAATGAGCTTCACTGGATCTTTGTCCAGGGTGTTTAGCCCGAAATGGATCATCCTAACGGGCCTTTCCTTAGTCGCTGTCGCCACCACACTGCTTGCCTTAGGTTGTGGGCAGCCCGAGCAATACTGGAGTATTATATTCCCTGCATTCTCGCTCGGCAGTGCTGGTGCAATGTTGACATATACTCATACGAAGTAAGCAGGGTGTACCCGCAGTGTTTGTGTCGAAGCTGACAATTTTGGCGTTGGCAGCATCGCTATTTTCCAAGCCGCACCAGCATCCATGGCTGGTACGGTTGGCGCGATCTTTAACGGGGCCTTAGAGTTTGGCTCCGCGATCGGTCTTGTTGCAGTCAGCTCCATCGAAATATCCGTGGAGGCTACTCGCGGTGGTCCACAAGAAAACTACGGACGCGCAGCGGCTTTCTGGTTTTTGGTGGGGATTGTATCGCTGGAATTTATTTCCGTCTCCTTCTTCTACCAGAGGAAAACGGACCACCAACCGCAACCGCAGTCTCGTGACTATAACAATGCTGCAGGCCAACAATCGAACGAAAAAACTGCCGAGCCGGCGACCTCAGCAATGATTTGACGACCAGGACGGTGAAGATGATCCACACACATACTGTGTGAGATGACATGCTCCCAGGACTTTTGTCGTTTGTATTATATAATGGTATCTCGCACCTTTTTTGTTTTTTTGGCTCATCATATATTTGTACACATAGCATCCATGTACTAGTATTGTCATTGATCTAGAGACCGTAACTTGGCGGATAAAACATCACTCGTGTAGATACGATGACTTTCTAATCATCTCTCTCTTTTGAAGTCTTAGGATCCTGTTCACCTGGTCAGAGTAATGGAGGAGATTGTCTCGGTTTTTGATTTATCTCTTATCCTGCCTAATTGGTACAAGCCCTGAAGAATTGACAGGATGCACGTGACCTGCTTTCGCCTTTGGCACAGTACAGGAGCTCAGTGCCATTCATCTTGACTGTTCACGACAATGAGCTCCGCATACCCCATACTCTCGTCACGACAGTACATCCCACATATTCGTTCGCAGTGTGGATCATGTAGCTCGACACTGGAGTTCCCTGTGCCATCACCAACACCAACACAAGGAACCTTCCTTCGCGTCCGGTGTTTCAAGTGCCAAGCGGTGTACTCGCATGCATTCTATCCGGCGCAGCTACCACCTGGAATACCCAACGCTTCAACATCTCAGACACCCAACGGCTTGAATTCCTCGTCTGCAGGTGGCAGGAAAGGTCGCAAAATTGGTACTCAGGAGAAACCATTGGAGACCGGGTATTACGACATCCTGGGTGTATCAATAGATGCGACCACGGAGGACGTCAAGAAAGCGTATAGTGAGCCATCGTGGTTTTGCTCGCGGCTGCCTATCTACTTGGTTATTAACGTGTTCAATACCAGGGCGCTTGGCTATTAAACACCATCCTGACAAGAACCCAGATGACCCGCATGCCGAAGACCGGTTCAAGGAGATCGCCATTGCATATCAGACGCTCTCGGATCCAGATCTTCGCAGGAAGTACAACGAGTTCGGTCCAAAGGAGAGTGCCCCCGAAGGTGGTTTTGTCGACCCCGAGGAGGTTTTCGGTGCAATATTCGGCGGAGAACGTTTCCTCCCAATCATTGGTCAGATTAGCTTGGCCAGGGACATGAAGACTGCCTTGCAGGAAGCTGAAGACGTTGAGGAAGAAGGGAAAGAAGTCAAGCGCGACTCGAAGGGCAAAGAAATTCTTACGGAGGAAGAGAAGGCACGCAAAGAAGAGAAAGAGAGGAAGGCTAGTGCTGAGGTAACTTTACTTCTTTCAATCCTCGCAGCAACTTACGATTACTTTGCTCAGAGAGCTGCAGCCCGTGCTAAGCGAATAGAGAAACTGTAAGCACCTCTCCACCCGAGATATCGCGTGTTTTTACTATAAACGTAGTGTTGAGAATCTCGAGCGCAAGCTCAGCATCTTCACGGAGTCGGCAACAGGTCCCGATGACCCAGAAGTATCGAGGAGCTGGCGGACAATTTGCCAACTCGAAGCGGAGTACGTTCTCGTTACAAAAGTATAGGCTGCAATTAACCTTGTCACCAGTGAACTCAAGAAAGAGTCATACGGTGTTGAGCTACTCCAGGCGATAGGTTTTGTATACGCGTCCAAGGCGAAGCACTTCCTGGCCACCAGCCAGACATTATTTGGTGTTGGCGGTTGGTTCCACAACGTACATGGAAAGTACCACGTATTAAGCGAGACGTAAGTCCCTCGATACTTTCCGAAGCAATACCTTCTAATTGACAGCAGGGTGTCAACACTTCGATCGGCCATCGAGCTCAAGAGTGTGTTTGATCAAATTCAAGCCGCCGAGAAGGCAGGGAACTTGTCCCCTGAGGAGAAAAGACGCTTAGAGGAGCAGGCCGCTGAGAAGGGTTTGCAGGCCCTATTCAAGGTATGCTCGTTAGCCCCTCCTTATATTCACCGCTTGACCAACTTCCTCAGGGATCGAAACTCGAAATAGAGTCAGTTTTACGCGAGACTGTGACCGTGTGCTCGAAGATCCATCCATTCCCCGTACCAAAGCCACACTTCGCGCCGTTGCTCTCCAGATACTCGGCGAGTCATATGTTGCTGTCAAGAAAGACTCAGACAGTGTTCCAGACGAGGGCGAATACGTTAGGGTCGACACAAAGAGCAGTCGCGAGAGAGATCGTCAGCGAGGAATCTAGGTCGATTCTCCCCATTCCTCTATATGAAATACCATCATCGTTGTTTGGAGTATAAGCACGCATCGATACTTGTACCATCTAATCATCCATCTCACTAGACCATGCATCCATGTCATCCATCTGCAACCCTACCACGTCATGTTGCCACTGCTGTTCCATCAGGCTCCTCCGCTGGTGGTGCTGCGGGTCTTGGGTTTGCAGTTGCATCTCCATCGACTTGTGCAGCAGCCGTTTTCACATTTTTGCCTTTGCCTGGTGGCGGGGGATGGTAGACCTTCTCCTGAGTGTACAGGTGAGAAAAAACTACAATGGAAGACATGGCGAGCTTGCCTTCTTCTTCTTGGTCTCCTTAACATTCGGGTCCGGATACGCTAGCTGTTCGATCTTCTGCCACTCCTCGTTCCCCAAAAACGCAGCTCGTATTGGCTCCAGCAAGCTGTTAATTGCATCGCGGATAGTAGCCTTCAAATCACCTGGGTGGATGTTCTTCGCTGCAAAGTCATCCTCTAGCTCCTGGTAAGTCTTGTAATGGCTGGGTCCTCCGCCCTTCTCGCGAGTGATGGTAAACACTGTTCCTTCTGGTGCATCATCTGCGATAAACGGCTTCTGAGGCGTTGTCGACTCCTTTCCCTCTTCCGTGTCCTCTCCTGTGTCACCGCGCAGTCTCTCCAAACGTAGTTCACTGATGGGTATCAATACAGCCTTGGCGAAAGCAAGCAAGCCGTTTTCCGTCACGTTCCCCTCCTCACAGAAGGCCTTTTTAATCTTCCTCTTGACAGCTTCTGGCGTGTCCAAGAAGTCGATTTTGGAATCTGGGTCTGAGGACGACATCTTGCCGCCCATCAAACCAGGAACCATGGTGTTCATGAGATGGGCACGCTTAGCGTAGCCCAATTTCGGCAGGTAAAGCTCGGCATAAGTGAAGATCTTCCGCTGTCGTGGTTTTACAAGGCTCAGCGTCGGATACCACGAACTTAGAGCATCGGAGACCAACCTGATCAGCACCTCCGAACTGGAAGTCGACTCCCAGGTACTGCTCATCCAGAGCTTGCAGCCCAGGGTAAATGAGACCGCTCAGAAGCGGGCTGTCTACTTGCTTGACGACCTCTGAACCGGCCTTCTTTGCGTCATGCTCTGTGACGATCGTGCATAGCTTGTAGTTGTCGAGATTGTACTCCCTGGAAAGCTGGTAGTCGGAACCTTGCACGAATATCAATTTTGAAGTTGGAATCCCTAGAGAGGTGAAGATGGCCCGGAGGACAAACTCGTAGTACTTTGTTCTATGTGCCACGAGGGCCAGGGGCGCCTTCAGGTTGTCGAGGAACGCATGGACGTCTGCGATATGTGTAAACAAGCAGTGCGACAAAATATGGTTTAGCACGCACCGGCAAGCAAAATCTTGACCTCGACTCCCGCTCTGAGGAAATCTGCGATCTTCGTTAATGCAACAAAGTAACCGATGTGTGCTGTACGGCGGCGCGTTATGATGAGTGCTCCGGGAAGCTCAGAACAAAGGGCGTACGACGTCCAGTGGTGGCAGTACCTAACCAGCCATATAGGATGGAATAAATTTCTCGGTCGATCTGTAAGAAAGCAGGTGCGCACCCCAGTAGGCTTTGGAGATCTCCCTTCCGCAAGGATAGCCTTGATTAGATCGCCTCCAAGGACTTCTTGAAGTCGACGAGTGATCAGATGGTATTTCTTCGCGACTTCTTCTTCTGATGCCATCCTGCTCCGATGGTCGTAGTGGTATGTTAGAAAGGTCTGACTAGGAGCTCAAGACTTCGAGTGACTCGATCACCAAGAGTAAGCTGTGTAACTTTTTGCCACGTGCTACGTATGATCTGTGCACATATAGGGAAATTTAACGGTATGCAGGATTGCTGGCAGCTGATTTCCCGAGACAACGAAGGGTGTCTCGAAAGGAACTGAGGAGGATTGTCGTAGACAGACGGATTCGCAGAATCAGCAGCTATATCTCAGCTCCTAAATATTTATTGGAAAGCGCTTCGCCTTCATGAAACTCTTTCCATCATTGGTGGTGGTACTTACTACATAGTCGGTAACTTTACATGTATTCTCCCTTACAGGCCGCCGAGGTAGGCGCTATGTCTTCATTCAACAACGAAGTGGTCAAGTCTTGGTGGATATTGCGCGTAAACAGTTCGATCGTCTTGAAGGAAGGCAGGGGACGATGTCAGAGTGCTTTGAAGTGCGCGTGTTGCCTGGCGTTATCTCTTTCCCCGAGCTGATCCCCCTGGTTACCTTCCAGTTGCCAAAAAAAAACACGAAAGTTCAAGAGATAGATAGACAAACGATCGATTGCCTTTTGCATTCTCCGAAGGACGTGAAATCAGGGATATTCATGCCCAATCTATCTTAACATGCTCAAACGCCAGATGTCTCGTCATCTTGCATTCTCTGAGATCGAAGGGAAAGTAATGTCATCCATCCATCCATATTTGCTTGTATTTAACTGCTGAATCATTTGACTTATCTGTATGCATATGCATCACCGTCGCGAGACACCTACCAAGAGTTACGCCTCCCATGCCTCATGCGGGAGGCAACCCCACTACCCGTGCACCTTTTCGAATTCATCTGCAACGCCGCCCGTCGTCAGTTGGATTCTGATTCTAGGCGATCACAAGACCTTACACAACATCCGTCAAGGACTCCCATATTCCATTAACATATCCCCAGACGACCCCTTTTGGGAGAACGATTGTCTTGAGCGTCGGACAAGCCTTGTGCCATAGCGTAGCAATCCCTTTTTCGTCGTTCGCAGGCGCTGGTATGTCGGGGGCCATGAAAGTGATATATTTGAGCGCCTTGAACAGGCTCAGAGCTGGGGCTGTTTTAACGAGCAGTTCCTATCGGGATCATAAGTGTGTAGGCGATAAGACATGGAATCCCGAGAAAGGGACTTGCATGGGAGTATTGGGTCATAAAGACAACAGCGTGGAGCGCCTCTAGTCCAGGAAGCCGCGTTGCGATCTCAGCTAAGAGCGCACCTGGCTCTCCGATATCGAACGACATCAGGGTGAGCCTCCTTAGTGGCCTCGAGGAGAGAAGAAGGGCATCGAGCGATGTCGCCGCATCTCCCGGATACAAAGACATAGAGACGCTTTCGATAGGTCTGTTACGGATAATTCCGGCAGTGAAGCATGGAAACGAGAGGACCGTTCGGAAATGTGTGAGGCGGGGAAGAGCGTGCGGGGAAGAGGGAAGGTGCGCACAAGGTTGGAGCCTCGTAGACAGACCTCGACGATGTTGTTCTGTGTCTCGAGGAAACTCGCAAGCCGTGGTTCGCACCGCATCGAAGTCATGAATATTTTGAGCGAGAATGTGCACCCTTCCAAGACCCATGCCATGTTGGACAAGTTGTCGTGTGATGAAAACTCGAGGCTGAGATGTAGCAGGTACTTGAGCCGTTTGATTGCGCGATTGAGAAGTCGGAGGAAGTTTCCTGTGAGGACGTTCTCGCTCCAGTCAAGTTCGATCTTGCGGACGAAGGGGGGGTAGAAATCATTGTGAGCAAGTGCCTTGACCAGCAGGATAGACTGCTTTGCAGCGACACCTGAAATGGTGCGATATAGTATGCGTGCGGCGACCTTGTGAAAGATAGAATTCGTAGTGAGTACTGACACGAGATCACTTCGCGATATATGCTCAAGAACGAGCTCCAGCGTTTCTGGGGGTAACACAGATCGAAATGACGGCGGTGACATTTTACCAACTTGCCCTAGGTGCGAGAGTTGTGATCTCAGACGAGTCGCATATAAGGTAATTTCCATAATGGTTACAACCTTCAGCATGAATATTTCAATTTGGATCTATGAATGTTACCCAGGGTCTGACAATGGATATCATTATGCGCTCTATAACTATGTAAAATGTAAACGACTCAAATATGGTTCTAATGCAATGTCGTCATAAAAGTCTATTGCACTTTAACCGTCTTGTCTTCCTGAATGATACCCTCAGCAACGGCCTCAGCGCGCTGACCCTCGGCTTCGATCTCAGCCAAGAGTGTACGTTCCATAGCTTCCTGTTCGGCCTTGCTCTTGCCCTTCATGGCAGCCTTGCTGGCGGCGATGCGCTCGCGGTAGTCTCGGTACTTGTCATCCGTACCGAAGATACGGTCACACCACCGGAAAGAGGTTGAGTAGTTGTTGGTGAAGGCCATGTGGTGGAAATCATGGTGCTCGGCACCCGACCAAAAGGGGAGAATGTGCTGCAGGGACCAGGGGAAGTCTGTGAAACCGCTGTCAGTAACTCACTTTCTCTTGGGTAAATAAACTATACAAACCATAACCGCTGTGCGCGTCAACAGCCTGGAAAAGACGGAGAGTGATCCAGATGTAGACAGTGAAGATGTGGAGGTTCTGCGTGAAGTAGCAATAGAGGATGGGACCAGCAATGGTACCGGTACCAAGGATGAAAACCTCGGCGGGATGCGCGTACTCAGCAGCAAGACCGAACGGAGCCGAATACTTGTGGTGGAGCTTGTGAATGTGCTTGTACAAAACTCCCGTGTGAAGTGCCTGGTGAGCTAGATGCCGACTGTCGGTCAGCGACACCTGGAGTATCGGTAGAATTATGTTATGCCATACCAAAGTAGTGGAACATGTCCTCGAACACAAAGAAAATTGCAACTTGTGGAAGTATGGTCTGCCAGGATGGGAAAGGTACTTGGTAGGTCTGCATGCCTAAAGATTCTGCCATAGGGTGGAACAACCAGATCTAAGGACAAAAGGAGCGTGAATTTCCGCAAATTGAACGAGGAAACTGAGCAATACTTACAGCGGGCAACTCGATCGTGAAATGCGAGAATAAAACTTGTTTCGTGCACTCCCATTGCTCTTGAGGAGAAGGGACTTTGTTGGGCTGAAGCTTCCACTTCTGGAAGTATGGGATAGCGTCGATGATGATCCAAGGAACGCAACGTCCGAAGTATACAATCTTGAGGAGCAACGATCGTCGTCAGAAAGGCGTAGCAATACAACTGTGAGACTGAAAACGCACTTCATGAAGCAGGAAGCTCATGAGACCGGTCGCAATAATTGGGTTCTCGATCCATAGATACCAAGCAGCCCATTGCTGCTCGAGCCAATATAGCTTGCTGAAGTCAACGTTCGCGTAGAGCTGCTGAGCAGTCTGGTGGACAGCCGCAGTTGCAGCTGTGGTTGCGTTAAAAGACATTATAGGAGGGGAAGAGTCGAAAACGTCGTGACCAGTTTGGTTGATTGGAAGGGTCCCCTTTTCAACCAAAAAAAATCGTAAGTGAGAACACACCACTTTTTGAAGGACATGGCGTGAGCAGACAGCATTGCCGATAACCAATCATGACTTGATTATGTCAGCGTCTCTTCCTCCAAATGGGTAACTTTATGCCCTGCTGGTTACACGTCCCGACGGCCCGGGATTTGCATAAAAGACCGGAGCAGCGGAAACAGACCAGTGCATAGACATACGTACAGATATGTACGCGACAGCACCACTTCAAATGCACTAGAAATTTATAAACGGCGGTCCTCTACATGGTAGTAACTTAAGTACTAGTATTGCAGAAGTTCGATCTCGAACAAAATGTGCGGTGTTGTAGCTCACAAGGTAAGTTATAAATTTGTTGTCGCAAGTGGCAGGGGAGATGACCATACATAGTATATTACTCACCACAAAACACAAGGCAAGGCAGGGTGAGCTGATACTGCTTCAGAACTACATACACGAAGAGAGCAATATCATTTTCTGGCATGGACCGCAGCAGGAGCCCCAAGTACTAATTAACAGAAACGTCATCAACCGGTTCACCTGCTCCAAACTCCAAAAACGAGCTAGGGCAGGCAAGTTCTACAGAAGGGGGGGAGGTTGGGAGGTAACATATGTACGAACCAATATAGGTAACAGGAATAGCAACAAAGTCACAGATACACAATAAATGAGCAAAACGACGGAACTCGCAGTTATGGTCGCGAGAGGGCCAATAATCGTTACAGAGGAACCGGGCGAGTCGAGAGGAGGGGAAAATAAACCTTTTACTTCTCGGAATTGACGAAACTAGAGCTCTTAGGAGTGAAACCTCCTTGCTCTCGGGAGTCGATCGAGATTACTGATTGTCGTTGGCGCACTTGGAAGGGGTATTCAGACGGTGCCTCACTGCCAGCACTCCAGTGGCGGCCGAGAATAAATTTACTGCAAGGACAAGATGTAAGTAAATATGGTATGTAAGATTGGTTTTATAACTTACACCCAGGTAGGCACAATACCACCAGGGGGGATAACCCAAGGCTCAGAGGCGTCGTAGTTTGGCGGTGAGATGCGCTCGTTGGTCACCTTGCGAAGAATCCATACGAACCCGTTGAGAAGAACGTAGCTGATGATGCCCACGATGACGCCATAAGCAATGCTACAGAGACAAGTCAGCGGTGAGGCTACTATTCTGGCTGTCGAATCTTACTTGTACGACAAGGGAATAATGAGGATAGTGAGGAAGGCTGGAAGAGCGTCGCCAATATAGTCCCAGTTGATATCACGAACGTTACGAATCATGAGTGAGCCGACGATGACCAGGGCACCTCCAGTGGCCCAGGGGGGGATAGAAGCAAAGATAGGGGCGAAGAAGACCGACACGAAGAAGAGGAGGCCGGTGACAATCGCAGTTATGCCAGTCTTTCCGCCCTCTGTAAAAAGGGTCTCAAAAACGCGGTAGCAATAGAACATAGGCATACATACCGGCAATACCCGTAGCGGACTCAATGAAAGCCGTAACAGGACTAGTGCCAACGAGAGCACCCATAGAGATCGAGAAAGCATCAACACAATAGGCGATGGTAGAGTTTTCAAAGTCAAGGGTCACAGGGTCGCGTAAGCCAGCAAATTTGGCCATCGAGTATAGAGTACCAGTGGTATCTACACGGTCGTGATTAGCTCATGTCAAGCTTAAAGTCTATCAGAGACCTTACCCAAAATATCGACATAGAGGAACGTGATAAGAGCATACCAAACCTTGCCTTGACCATAGTTGTACTAAGTATTTCTCCACATCAGTGGAGTCCCGGTGGCAAAGTGGTGAGCGTAAACTCACATCTAGAACATTACCAGTCAACTGCAGAGGGTGAAACGTGACAACTTTCTTAAAGAAATCGAAAAGCTGGTCGCCAGCGTCCGTGTGAGGGAAGTACGTCAAAGATGTGTTGCGCGGCCACGAGATGATGGATGTGAGGAAGATACCGATGAGGATTGAGCCCTTGACACGGTACATCATCATCAACACGGTGAGGATGCTATGATAAGTATACGTATGAGCCACAATCCCACGAACTGGATAGGGAAACCGCATACCCGCCGGTGAAGATGCCCAACCAGACTGTAGGATCCTGTAGGACCGCAGTTCCACAATAGTAAGGGAGGTCTGCGCTGACCCAATCTACATTCGGGGCCTTGTTAGATGAGATAGATAAGAGGGCGGGAAGCGTACCGCTTGGGTTACAACCCCCAAGTCCAACTAAGTTAGTTGTGTCCCCTCCAATAACATTCAAACCACTAGACGCTGCGTACGAGCCAACGTGTCAACAAAAGTTCTGACACATGAAAAAAGTATATCGTACTTAGACCAATGAATCTAAATTAAGGATGGGATGGATTAGTCGCACTGTGATTGAGCCGGATTGAATTTTTGATATATACTCACGCAATGTAGATGCCAATACCAGCTCCTACAGCGAGGACGAGCGATTGTGGCATGATCCGGGCGAGCCATTGACGCAAGCCAAGTAAAGATAGGAAGAAAAATATCCATCTTCACAATCACAAGCAATCGACGTCAACCTTGAGTGAAGAATCGGAAGCAATACACCCACCCTTCCAAGAAGACAGCAGCAAGGGCTTCCCGGTATGATATGAAGCCAGTACCGTGGTAACCGACGACAGAGTATGTGAACTGAACGATGTAACCAATCAATGGTTTGTCAAAGAGGCTGTAGAACAGTTGATATCACGTACATAAGCATTCAGTCCCATACCAGGGGCCATGCCCACAGGAAGGTTGGCAAGGGCGCCCATGAGGACAGAGGCAAGAGCGGATATAGCGGCAGTACTGGTGATCAGATCCTGCTTAACCTCCTGGACGCAGGCGAGGTAGGTTGTATCTGATGCACAGTTGTTTGGGGCATTGCAGACACAAGTTCCACCGGAGTCAGACAGGATGGAGGCATTTACGGAGATCTATCATACATGTCAACCAGTGGACTGCGTTTCGGTGACAGAACACATACGATGTAGGCCATTGCAGCCTTTATTGTATTAGAACGACGTCAATGGGGTTCATGGTCAAAGACGACAAAAAAAGATGTACGTACCCATGTTGTGACACCTGCACGGACATCGGTCTATGCTCCACTGTCAGCATTTGTGAGGGTATAGGGCGGAGTCTAGTACGCGCCATGAATCTCGAACCTTCCCGTTCATGGGGATGGCCAGAGCCCTCGAGGCGAAACCATCGCCCGATTGCAGAGTCGGCAACCTAAGTGAGATATAGTTGGTCATTGTCGCTATGCCAGTTTCTCGTGAAGCCCATCAGTACACACCTGGGCGTTGAGTCTGTCTGCAAAAGTAAGAGTCATATCGATAGGAAGGCGAGGAAAAAGAACGTGATATGAAGCACAATGTATATATAAGACAAAATGAAGGTGGGGGTTCCTGAATCCTGACGAGTTCCTCGAGAGGATGTATAGAAAAAGAGAATCATATTCGGGACTGGGAGCCTGAGAGATATCAGGAGATGTCAGATCCAATCAAACATCATCCCATCACGAATAGCCGGCAGACCAAGATCAATTGATCTAGATTCGTTTATTTTCTCGAGATTTCATTGATACTCACGTGGGCCCCAATTGACGTTTTATCGCCCTGATACCATCTCTCTTGTTTCCACCCGCACTCTGGACGTCAACGAGGATGAGGACCACATCACGCGGGGACCATCAACGTCCATCCTTGTCCATCCTTGGTCCATCCTGGACTCATCACCTCAGGTACCCGCAGGGCGAGAGACCACCTCTTCAACCTCGTAACGCTCATGTCTCCCCCGAGCCCTATCCGAGATCAATGATCGAAACGGGTGACGCCAATATGCCAGGGTTGCCCTAAGCCACTATTGTAAAATGCCAAAACGTCCCCAAGCTATTTCGAAATGCTCAAATACCTTCTAGGTTCTGCCAAAGCGCTCATTGGCGATCCATCGACCGAACAGAAAAACATTGTCATTCGTTCGAATTTCCTAACTTGGGAACCATCATTATCAACCAGACCGCAACGAAGATGTAAAGTTGATGTAACGCGTAGCCCATATGACTGCCTCATGTTTTGATGGAGTAAGCTTACTGTAGATATGATTGAATGCGTTGGCACCTTCTGACGCGTAGGCATCCAGTTTCTGGTTCTTTTCTAGAATTCCGAGAAGCGCTGAGCCACATGAACGTACTAGCTGAGCCGGACTGAACAAGTTAGTCAGGCGGCCACTGGATGGTGACCCGGCCACCCATTCCATTCGACGCCAACCAATTAGAAGCCTATCTGGAGAAACTGAACATCCAGCCCTCCCTCCGCAACGCCCATATCGATGGTATATACCTTTGTTTAGATTCCTCGCATGCTACGCACACGATTTGTCATGGAGGAATTGGAAATTTGGGCAAACCCTCTCTCAATTTGAGCACTTCGTCGTCGGAGAAGGCAGTTGTCACCAGGACAATATTTTCCGTAATCCATCGATGTCCCGCGTTCATATCAATCGGGTCAAGCATCCCCCGCCGCTCGAGCATTATAAGTGTAACTGCTGCTTATCCACTGGCTGCCCTGCAACCAACCTGCCACAGACCCGCGATAAAGATGGAGGCAGAGAAGTGTTCCTGATGGCAGGTACATGCCCTGGTCAAGACTTGAGCGATTGATCAGAATTCGACAAAGGATGAGTGGCTTTAGAAGGGGTCTGTGGCACTCCGTTCATTTACATAAGTCAGGCTCAACCTTGGCCACCGTTATCTGACCTACTCGATGGCAGATAAGTCCTACCAAGACACTGATCCGGGCCAGTCGCAAACCTAAACCCAGAATGATACCAAGGCAAACGCCCTAGGTAGCCAGAGAACGCCGATCAACTGATTGCGCAGTTTGCTTGTGCAGCTACACCGACGAGATGAACATTGGAGCCTCACAGGCAAACCACCACGAAAGATCATGATCAGTCACCACAACAACGACAATCGTCTCTAGCCTCACGAGAACTCGGCATCTGGACCCACGGACTTACACCTCCAAAATGGTGATCACAACTCTAAATGTCGTAAGGATGATGCTCTAAAAATGTGGGAGAAGGAAATGCTAATATTGGACAAGTTACTATACCCATAACTATATTTGTGGATAAATTATGTGCAAGAACTCCTTGATCCAGTGACTGGTGTACACCCGGCCGACGAGAAATCGACGAGCTTGCCGAAGTAAGTTATTCATCGACGTTTGCGAGAATGCCGCTACACCCGCGGATCTAACGCACTAGTACTATACTGTTGTAGTGCTCTCACATATGACATCGAAGAGATCACTGTAGATAGGCGATAGGCTAAATATTTTGGTCAGTGGAGCCCGAAACGAAATAAGTCGATGTATATGCACATTTTATGGTATTGATCATGTTAGAATAAGGTGACAGAAAAACTAAATGAAAAGGCAACAGGCCGTTTAGCGTATCGTAAGATAGCTGGGCAGGACAGGAACTCGGAACCTTGGGCAACCATGTCATCAGTGACCCAAATCGCCTCAGGGGAGTAGTGTGAAAGTCACAGGATCGAACAGAGCTGCGACCGTGTGTACCACACCACATTCGCCGAATGGCCTCCCATGGAATATCGTTAGAACCACCATCTTAGAACACAATACACAGCCCCTGACATGACGACGTGGTGTTAGGGCAAAGCTCTCCAGGCGCCTCGAGCTTAGGAGTGAGAGAAGCTTCTGGCATAGCACAAGCTAGACTGTTTGATGAAGTTTCCTGATGTTCCATTCATTTGTGCGAGAGAAGGGTGGAGAATCTCCAACAGCAATCCGTAGTGGTAGTTTGCAAGCTCCCGCGGTAAAGCCACGAGCCGAAGGCGTGCGTTTTACTTACCAGTCAGCGGCCTTGGGATCGAGTCCGCGATTTGTCGAGGAAGTCAGACACTGGACAGTGGAATGGTGAATTAATGCCTGAGCAGCATTTGGGAGTGGATCTTCAAGGTCAGGGCAAGCCAGAACTGTATACTCGTGGTGTTGTGGCTGATGACAGTTATAGCTGTCCCCACGTGGCAGGGCTAGTATGGACCAGGAGGTGCGTAACACCTTGCTCAGCCCATCCACCGTTTCCCTCCGCCATTTCTCATCGCTCACCATGTCCCACTCGATCTCAGTTTCAGATCATGCCTGTCTCAGCCCAACTACTTTCTACTCGATATTGAAAGACAATTTAAAGCAACCAACGAATATATATATGTGCTGGGATCAGGGCAAGGTGACATTTTCACTTCGGACTTCGAGGGTACTGACATTGACACCCCCCTTAGCCTCCTGCAGCGACAGGCTTGTAATGTGGTACAATTCTGCCGCCAATTACACCCACCTCCCTACAGCGGTCCTACCTCTCCCCGCCGCCCGATGGACGTTGATGTGACAGACGCCCCGGCAATCCGGAAGTGAGCAAAACGAGCAATTCGTGGCGTGGAGCTAGCTAATCAACGACATTTAGGAATGAATGACATGGCGGACCCAAGAGTACGAGCTTTCGTACCAATCCAGCATTGGTGGTACAACGCTGCTTGGGGCCTGTGAACGACTCTGCACAGCTTTCGGAGGCTCCTTTCCTTCAAGTTCTTACTTTCAAGTGGTCCGCTGTCTTTTTCATGGTGTCTGGTGTCTCCTCCAACTTTCAAAGTTGAGATGACACTTGTTCGCCGAAGTAGGTGGTGTCTTTGTGCCGTGGCTCAGCACATGCGCATAGGGCCATCACGGTGATCCGGTTTGCTCAAATGCCTCCGGTTCTGTTGGAGAGTGCCCATATGCGGTGAGACTTCATATTTACTGGGAGAGTGTGATGTCGAGTGCTGACTCCCCGAAGAGACATCCTTTACATTGATGACGTATACTACGTCCGTGCCATTATTTCCCCGCATCTGATTGACCTCCTCACATTCTGTCGCAGCTTGTATTTGTGTAGATCTTCCGGCAATAAAAGGTATGTTTTCGCAATCATGGGTGGGTTTCAGTTGATAGTAATGACCTTCACCAGGGCGGTTCACCATTGCAGATAACCAACCTTCATCGATCATCTATCATGTTTTGTCCCAATAAGCTGCTTCTTGCATATGAGTAATTTGTAGAACAGTAGTGGTAGACAAGTAGTAGTTATTCTGACCTTGCCAGCGTCGCAGTGGCAGTGCAGAGGTAAGTGACCACCTGGGGTTGTTTGTAACCGCCAAACATCCGGAATAAGGCGGTCACACAGTTTATTGTCTCGGCCCGAAGACTTTTCGGTCAATTTTCCGACCCCAGCGCCGCCGCTGCCACCGACGACGACGACCCCCCTACCCATTGTCCCTACTAAGCAAATACTTCTCTTTCCTTGAACGCTCTCCATGATATGCCCCGCAACCATAATCTGGGTACATCAACTCTACGAAACCGCAATCGAGTCACAAACAAGACCCGTCTCAAAGTCGTACATGGCACCATCGATGCTGACCCACTGGTACTCGATGAAGACGAGGAAAAAGCCAGGATTGTCAGTACAGCTGGCGTGGACGCTGAGGACGCCAATGTGGGTCTCTTTTGTGCTCGTTGAGCGTCGTGTCGCCCTTGTTGAACACACTGACGTGTCACTTTCTGATTGGCTCATACCGTGAGAAATCGATTATCGGATTGCTGACTCATTATTTTCCTTTTGCCACAGGAGCATCACCTGCAGGCGGTGTTATCCGCAGCGTCGCATCGCCACCAGTCCGTTGGCCGTCCTACGCGAGCCACCGACAAGGCCCCCGCACCCAGTGCATATATCCCCACACCGGACTCAACCGGTCTCGTCGACAATTATGATGAGCTGTACCCCTCTGACCGCTGGATACAACCCGAGGCCTACATACGCACCTCGGAAACGGTTGAGGAGGCTCTCTCCGGCGGCCTTAACGACTTGTTTACATATTACATGGATGAGCGCGATGACGAGTGGCTTGCCCGCAACAACGAGGAAGCTCGTGGCGAAGGAACTAGCGCACAAGGCGCGGTCTCCGCGTCGGGTACAACCACGCGCTCTGGTCCACAGCGAAGTGCGAAAGCGAAAGGCAAAGAGCCGGAATCTGCCCAAGCCGTCGCAATCACCGAAGATGAATTCGAGCTTGTGATGGGTATCTTCGAGAAGGTAACCCATGATAAGACCGAGTTTCTTCATCATGTATGTCCCCCACTCACGCGGACGATCAACGTACTTATAATCTTCCTCCAGGGATTGGAGTCCGGGATGGCCTTCCCTCCGTTCACTGACTACCAGGATGCCTTTTCGTCCCCGCTGCCATCATCCCTATTCGCTACCTTCACCGTCCCATCCTGGATACCTCCACCGGCTCAGCTGTTCCGTATAGCGAAGACGATCTATCCATACTGGAGAGAACGCCGGATAGAAAGGGGTGGCCACAGGATTATCCCGATCTTGAACGTGAGTTCGCTTTTCCATGTCGCGTAGTACACAATCCATTGACGACTGCATAGTATGACGAGACAGATGTCAACGATTCATATATCTGCTTCCGTCGTCGCGAAATCAAGTCTGTTAGAAAGACACGTGCGTCGCAGGCCACGTCCTCGGACAAACTGCTGCGGTTGCAGTCGGAGCTCGCACAATCGCTGGACCTCGCCAAGACACTCCTTGCACGCGAAAACTTGAAGAAAGACGACGCAAAGCAAGCGGTGCAAGTCTGGGAGAAAAGGCTCGAATTTGTAGAGCTGAAGCGGAAATTTCCCTCTTTGGGGACGAAGGAGGAGGACGAGCTCTTACACGACAAAGAGCGGGTGGTGAAGAAGCCCAGATTGGAAGTCATTAGGTTCCTATCCTGGTTATTCACTGCTAAAATTTTTAACTGAACGTCCTTCACAGTCGTATCACGGGCCTCAAGCTTCGTGCCAGGGAAAATGGCGACCCAGGGTCGCCTTCTGCCCAAGCCGAGGCTGCTATTCGACCGAGGGAGCGGCTCAACCTTATCAATGCGGCAATCGAACGGGATCTTGCGCAGCGCAAGGAAAGAGATCACGGCTACGAAGATATCGTGGAGGTAAGCCTGAGTCACAAAGCTCCTTTGTTCAGATATATATAATGTATTTTAGAATCCATATCAACGTCCCACCCTACCTTACCCTCGTCGTTACTGGAAACTCGTACCTTCCTCCTCGCAAATGTCGGCATCATCAACACCAGACACCGAAGAGGACGAGGACGCAGGACCAGAGCACGTTCGTTACCTCCGCCGTCGTCTTACGCGTCTTGGTGGCACCATGCTTGACCGACGTGACGCCTTCATGCAACGACTCGGCATTCGTCCTGACAGCGTTACATCTACTCAGCATCGTCGAGGTTTTGGTCGGCGGTTGGAAGAGGCGTTTGACGACTGTGAGAACGACGAGGACATGCGCAGACTACGGGAGCGTTGGCGGTTCGACGAAGACGACGATCCGTTGGTGGCACCCGACGGTGCCGAGGAGCAGGATCGCGTCCTCGTTGACGATTATGAATCGAAATACTTGCGACATATGATGACGCTCCTGACCGAGACTGACCAACAATACATAAACAATGACGCCACTCTCGTACTCGTGTCGACGGAAGGTCGTCAGCAGACGGTCGTGCCTTTCCGGACTGGTGCTCAACAGCCGTTTGTTCGCAGAGATCCGCAGGCTCAGCGTGGATACCCAAATGGCATTCCACAACTCGCAACCTCGCGCCAGATGCTATCCTCCGTTCCAAATGGGATGCCGATTTCGATGCAGGCGCACACGAAGTCTTTGCATCCTCACGCTGCTGCACCGCGGATCTCGCATGCCGCCGCTTTGCGCCCCCCTGGACCTCCACCATTGATGAACATGATTCCCGCCATCCCTATGCCGCAAACCTCGCAACCGCAAGCCAGCAATTCAAACCTGAGCGTTTCTGCCGGGTCTCCCTCCCCTGCTGATGGGGATTCCGTGAAGCTATCCGCTGCGCCGAACGAGAATTCCAGCAATGCCACAACGACTAACGGCACCAATCAGCAGCAGCCTTCTGATAACAGTACGTCACCTGCTATGGAGTCCCAGCAACCTATCCCGCAGACTGGGTCTCCCGTTCGCCAGACAAGCAGACATCCAACAGCCGGTGTCAATCCCACTCAATGGATATCATGTTCCAATCAACGGCTACACCCTCCCAAACGGCCCGTACATGCAGCACGGTCGTCAAGCCGGCGGACTGTCGGCTCAACAGATGCAACATCTGAAGATGGCGTTTGCACAGGGCCAGGACGTGAACGCAGCGATGCACGGTGGGCAAGGCCGACCTATGCAGACGCCGTTCGTTGGGCATCTGGTGCCCAATGGTGCACATTATAACATGCAGATGGGTGCAGGGCCCAATGTAAATCTCAAGCTCACCTCTGGGAGACCGTGGAATGGTGTCGCATCACCATTGTTGCAGACGGCGTCGCTCGCTCTGCAGCAGGACGGAGGCAGTGTGCCTATGGTAGGTAGCCCTAACCCCAACCATGCCACTACTGGCATATTACCTACGCGCACGCCCTCGGCCAATGGTACTCGCAACGTCAGCCGGCCTGGGGGCATTGGCGGAGCTCCGACGTCAGTCGGGCATATGATGTCTGGGGTTCAGTATGCTACCCACTCTCTATCCCCCCACATGCAACACAACAGTCCCTCCCCTCTCCCAAATCCTGCGTCTCTACCGCTACGTGGGTCACCACCGCGCCCACCGGCCACGCCAACGATGAAGATGGCATCCCCATCAATGCAGCATCAGCAAGCCGTTCCTAGTTCTCAGGGAGGGTATTAGTGTTATGCTGGCGGACCTTTTTATGCGATACAGCAGGGCCATGTGCATCCATTTCTTACCTTGTTAGTTAGTTGGCGGCTGCCTCTCGTCTCATAGGTCTAGTCTTGTTCTTGATTACTCTATCCACTCCCTTTTATGTGCTTCCCAGTTGTGTATTACAATTCGTACATTCGCAGACATCGTTGTCTAAATTCAATAAGCAACCCACAGAGTGCCCAGCTGTCACGGTGGTGCTCTTCTAGAACTTGATCCCATCCCCAAGAAGCACGGGGCTGGGCTCGAGCTTCAAGCTTCAAGTTCGACTTCCATCGTAGAAGACCGTCACGGTAGTCTGGCAATGCTGGTGGTACTCACTAGTCCGACCTGGCGGTGTTATGTCGGCCAACTTGAACTGGGAGTCACTTAGACTACATGATAGTACTGTCAGCAAATCAGCACATGAAAGCATCTTTGCAAGTCTCGCCGTGTAGTTAGTTACTCGATTTGGGTAAATGCCCCTAATCGCGTCGTGCATTGCTTCCGTGATATGGTAAACCTCCAACCATGCACAACTCGGATCGCGGATGTGAATGTGAAGTGGAAGAAGTGGCACCATTGACTAGTTCAGACCTTCTCGTCACAATCTTAGCCGAGGAACAAAAATGGGTGAGCAAACAAAAGTTGAATTCCTGGCAGGTTTCCTTTTTTTCATCCATCTACTCAGGCTCCAAGACCGTGCTCCAAACGCCCACTTATACCTCTGTAGAAGGCTGGACTTCTACCTCACAGTCACTCCTTTGTGCCAAAGACACTCGTTTACCGACCCCCCTTCCAACTCTACTCCCTGCTGCGCGCAGTTCTGGTCAAGTTTTCCCTCAATGAAGACTTCTACTATCTTGGGTTTCCTCTCTCTCGCACTCCCTTTTGCTAGTGCCAATCCTATGCGGAGGCATCATCACGAAGTAGCAAACCGCGCACGTGCTGACGTTGACATCCACAAACGCTCTTTCACCAATGCGCGCTTCACTTTCTACGACGATGGCTTGTGAGTTGTTTTTTCATAACCTCTGCATGATGTTTTGACATGGAGTTTGCTTCCATACATCAGGGGAGCCTGTGGAGTATGGAACGGACGTAACGACTTGGTGAGTAGCTGGTGATCGCGACACGGATTGCACTGACACGTGACACAGATCGTGGCTCTGAATGTCGAACAGTTCGGTCCAGGATACCCTGGTCAATATTGTTTCCAGACAGTTACTATCTCATGTGGTGGACAGACCGTCGTCGCCACCATCACGGATAAGGTTCGTCGATCTGTTCAGCTACTGAGTACCTTCCACTGACCTGAGGTCGAATGCAGTGTATGGGATGCCCCTGGGGTGGCCTTGACTTCTCCCGTGGCCTGTTTGACATCTTCGCCTCGGAAGACGTAGGCGTGCTCGAAGGCGAATGGTGGTTCAACTGATTCGGGCACCGCCAACGCGCTCAGCACATCGGTTCAGACGCACATGTTAACTGAAGTAGCCGGTGGTTATCCATTGTGTCGGCTGGGCGTCACAATTGTGTGAGGGAATTGATTGATTGGACGAGCCCTCGCATCTAACCACCCATGTGCTATGCCATGCCGGACTTCGATTTCGTTGGTGGCTTTGTGTTATTGAACTGACGGTCCGTGTTAATTCACTCACACATAATACGATACAGTTCACTACGTACATATACCTTAAACTGCCCACCATAAGGCATCCACTTCCTCCTTCTGTTGTCGAAAACATCACGGACTTAGAGATGATCGCCATAATATCACACCCGTTGCTTTTCCTTCTGCTGCGGCGACTTCTCCGAGACTGAAGACTCAAGAAGGTAGCATGCCTCCGAACTCGCATATAATCACCTGCAGCATACTCCAAGGAAGTACCTTCGAAAAGAGAAGTCGTGATCCGCTCCATGCTTCTGCTACAAAATATCACCTTCGACGTTCATCCACTTTCCATCTACCAGGCATGCAGGCGGCGGCTGTCCCATAAATCTCCACGAAGTTCCGGCCAGGGATACAACTGAGTCGTTCATGAGCTGCCTGCCGAATATCAGCTAGCGATATTACAAGAGGTAGCTGCCAGAGGTAGCCGGGTGCAGGTTGCCTAACTTTGACAGAGAGCGGTTGTAGACCTCTATAGCGAGAACGCCATCGCGGATCAAGCGAGCACCCTATGCAAGTTCTAAGGGCCAGAATCATGCTCAAAGTGACGAGCTCTCCGTCATGCCACCAAAAAAAACATGCCGCGACCTAACTTCCAGTGCGAGCGAGCGAAGGAGAAGTGCCTCCATGCAAAATCTCCAAACAGGAGTCGACAGAGTCCGCGGGAAATCCAAATGGACAGGACCTGCAGGGACAGACGTTACATACAGAAAGTGTTGTACTCGCAGAAGACTCTACATCGGTCGGGGCGGAGAGAGCTCGTGAGGACAGTCTCAGTCAACTTGTTGGCCGAACTTGCCATTCGTTATCAGCGTGTGTAGTTGCCGACTGTCAATGACTCAACTTACGGACGGCTGGGGAACTCCAGAGCACCCCAGCACTTGAAACCAAGGCACTTTGTCGACCAGGCTCTGAATCCGCAAGACCGTCCGAAAAGGTGCAACAGTCAAAACCCAGCTTCTCGAGCCGTTCAAGGGTGGTGATCACATCGCAGTGCCGTTGAGTTACAACGTGCCGGAAGAACTTGAGCTCACGGATTAATTCTTCATGTATGCCATCCCCCTGGGCCAACGCATAACATTGACCTGCCCACAAGTTTCGTCGCCAAGCTGCTGGAAAACCTTGGTACATTAAACAAGGGACAATGCCAGAGGCTGTTTGGCAGCGATTCGAATTCAAAGTGTCCCTCCGCGTGATGTAGCGTGATGGCAAAGGTTCCTAGGCATCAGTGAACACCGAGCATGGGGCCAGGTAACTCAAGGTATTCAAAGATATGAGGAAGGCAGACATCGCCAATGACCCGCACGCGGGAAAAAGGTTGGAGAAGGTTTCACGTTGTTCGAGAGATAAGCACCCTGAGGTTGGGGCGATCATGATGTGTTCCAAGATGATCAGGTAAATTTCATTTGGTATGATGCGAAATTCGAAAGTCTATAACTCCTGCACGGCGCTCGGGAGCTGGAGAAGATGGTGAGGCAGTCTCTCGTACCAAGTACTAGTAACTTACTGGAGCATTTGAAGCGTGACATGTCCAGCTTCAATGGAATTCTCAGGCTGCGTGTGGCGTAAGGGTACATAGTTCCAGGGAGAGGGGGAGGGAATGGAACTAGTACGTACTAGGGTAAGTCCTAAAGTTCGGACGCTGTACTAGTCATCGGCCCTGTTCCAGACTCCAACTTGAACCAAACTCTACTTCCAATCAAGTAAACGCAACAAGCCAAACAATGACCCCAACGTATCCTTTACCGTCGGGTTCTTGCACAACATGATCAGGTAATACACTGCCCACGAGATCTCGACCAATAGCTTGAAGCAGAAAAAAGCCCCTGAGAGTACAACACAGGCTGTAAGGGGTACGGGCCTCTGAACGGGCCCAAGGGAGCGAACGAGCTTGACGAGCTTGACATGGACGGAAAGAAGCTTGATGACAACGATCGTGAAGATGAGGACGGAGACGACGGAACGCTTGAGCATTTGCCGACTGATTCGGAAAGTGACGATGGCGAGGGTCAGTTGTTGAAAGACGCGTTTCTGTCGGTTTCATCATGTCAATGCCAATCTGTCCCCAATCTGACGAGAACCTGGTAATGGCTGCCATTCTTTGATGGCATCATACAGGAACCAGTGGCACGACTTACCGTGTGTGTATGTATGTACTCCTGACTATTTCTCCAGCCCAGAAATCCATAATCTCGTGCTGAGGCCGTGTAGACAATCACAATGGCCTTGGTGAACTGCATAATGGCCAAGCAGACAATGTAGAAGGGTCGGTAGTAAGGTATCATTCTGCATGGGCACCACCAAACACGAGATTTGAAGTACTGGTAGTGCTGAGTGCAACGTTGCCCGAGGAATAAGGAATTATTAGGATACTAGGATAGGGGGCATGTTCCTAAATAATTCCCCTATCACGCCCTCATGCCCGCCGTTGCCGCTCCTACTATGCTCCTCCACATGCTCCTCATCCCGCCATCATTCCGATCCGCATTTTCCTTCTGAGCATCGCGGTCTTCATCGTCATTCGTGACATTCCCAATCATCTCCTTAATGGACGCATCCACATCCTTCAGCATCCTCCTGATAAAGCCATTCCCTGCCACACGCGCAACCGTGTTCAAAAATTCCTGCATATTATCCATCTCTTCCTCCAACTCCGCCTCCGCCAACCCGCCCTCCAGATGTGCATTCGTCACCTCCGCCTGGGCTTCCGCGACACCCAGCTCGAGATGCGAGCGGTGCCGCATGACGTCGCCCATCATCTGGAAGAGCCACGTGGGGTCTGTTTCGGATAGAGGGGGCGGGGGCGGATAGGTGAGCGGCATGAGGGGAGGGACGAGCGGGAGGGAGTAAGTGGAAGTGGACGGGACATTGCTGAGATGATTGGGGAACTTGGAGGGCGGTGGGGGGCCGCATTTAGGGAGCCAGTAGCCGTCCGGGGGCGGTGAGGGGAATGGCTCGAAGGGCCATTGGTCGGGGTTTACGGTGCTGGGATCAAGGGCGGGGACTTCTTCTGATGGCGCGTTTGGATCTATGCTTGTGGGGGCGTCTGCGGCGGAGGCGTCGAGGAAGGTGCGACCCGCGCCGGAAGCCTCGGGAGGGGGAAGGGAAGGTTCTTTCTCCTTGCCTTTTCCTTTGGTGGTGGTGGTGGTTGGGTAGATAGATGCGGCAGCATCGACGTTAGATGCAGTGTTCCGGAACATTGGTAGGTCTCAAGGTGCGGATTCGGAAAGGTATGAGAGTACGACGCTGATATAGTCTAAGAGACGCTCGGATTCCAAGAGGTAGATGAATTTCTGGAGGAGACAGTCGTTCGTCTCGTAGTCAAAAGAAAAATGCCCTCCACCTCGCATCAGCCCGCTTCTTCAATCAAAAGGACGGTCAAAGCGTACCTATATAGATCTAAGCGGTCCTCACCGCCACACATATCCCAAAACAAAACAGAAGACAAAAGCGTACACGATCGATGCTATTGTTCGACGTATCAGCACCTGTGGGTCCCTGTGTTCATCCATCGGACCTTCCTTTTTAAGGAGGAGGGTCATAGTTGTGAGACCACTTTAGATGAGGGCCCAACGAGGGTCAAAGCATTGGTTTTGGGATTCTGTGAGTCTGTTCTGGTCAGATTTGAGACAAACTTTTTCGAACTAGGAGTAATCACCCAGAGGGGAATCGTAGTCTAGCATCCTAGCCTGCAGTCGCTCGCCACATTATGAAAGTTCACGTCGACTGATAGTGGGCGGTCCCTATAAGGTGTCGCAGTTATCTGGAGCTCTCCACATGTGTGCCTTCATAATATAAGTATGTACTGCCTCCTCTGGAAAAGTAATGTCACAGGTCTCACCTCGGTATAACCCGTGAATGAACTGCATTGTAACAATTGTCCAAAACAGTGGCCGTCAGACTCGGAAAATAGCGCTACGACCGAGATTCCAGGAGATTGCAGCTGCAGAGGAGTCCGAGTCTGACTTGGCCTGACACCGTCTGACAGCAGTGACAAGTTGGGAGTCGGTCTCCATCTGAGTATCCCGGATACTACCGAATGTTGCAGACAATGCAGTCGCTTACCCTCAAAAATTGAGGAGTTGCATGCGGTAGCTCCGTCACCATAGAGGTCCAATAAATTGCATTTGCTACCAACAAAATCTCCGATAACTATATAAGGTGATTTGGCGAAGTTATTATCACCAGGTAGTTTGCAAGTACAGTAGATATCACGTATATACTAGAAACTGTGGATGATCGAACAGTCCTAGGCCTCCGATGTCCTTGCTTGTCACACTCTATATCATAATGTAGGAGAATCACTGAACATCGTTGGTCAGACATGCAAAGAGGCCAGAGCCTCATGAGTGGTGCATTGGCACTGACACGGGGCGATGTTCCTCAAGGTAATTAGCCTCCCCAGAAGAGTGGAGCCTGTGCAGGGTGTACACAAGCATTATTATGTAGGTGATTTTTGGGAGACAGAAGCGTTATAGGCAAGTGGATAGCCCATCGATGAGGGAGTGCCGGAGTGGGAGTGGGAATACCAAGTAAGCGGGGATTTGGAGCTGCAAATACAGGCAAATATCCGGTAAGCAAAGTGGCGGGATCCGACATCTTCGTGCACTGGTAATTTTCACACCATACTCTACTGTCGAGTTTGACGTTACTTTTGTTTCACCACTCTTGCTCGTCGTACAAGTCTGTCAATCTGAGAGTGCATTACCGCTCTCTTAACGCAGCGTCTACCCCAATGTCGGGAGTCACCCGCACGATCAAGCCGCGCAAGGTAAAGGGACCCCCCCGCAGTGAACATGTCCGCGTCACCAAACGCCGCATCGAGAAGGCGGAGCGTGATGAGCGCGTCGACATTGGCATGATGTTGACCCAACCAAAGACGTGAGTCTCGAGCATCCTGATTTATTGCCCTTGCTTGCTTGTGGCGACCGTTGCGGCTTTACATGCGGACCGGGTTCTCTCCACAAATATAGATAGAATCTGGCCATGCGTGAGCGTATCCCTTATGGGTATTTGTGCATGAGTCGACATCAGCGCTAGCCAACTTCTCTCCACAGGATGAACCTATGATGTCATTGATACCCTCAAACCTTCCTTCTGGTTCTATTACTAGCCCTCCCTTTAAATTGTGTTGTCAACATTTCCCCCCTTCTTTCCTCATCTTCAACACTTCGTACTCCTTTGCTAACGATGTTGTCCTCCTCCAGGTACATGGGCGGCTTCACACGTCCCAGAGACCTGCGCGTCCTTGCATGGTCCAAAGGCGGTGCAATAGAGAAACGTAAGGTTTACGAACCTCCAAATCCCGAGGCATACACCCCCCACACCGTCTACCTCCTCGAAGCACGCTATCCCTCCAAGCGCATGAACGGACGTGCCCCCGCCATCGAACACGTCGTCGGCTTTTGCCGCGAATCCGAGTTAACCAAGCGCATCGCGGCATACAACTCAGGCGGGACGTCCAAGGACCTCCTCGAAGCAATGGATACCGCACAGTGGCCGTGGTTACCTGAGAAACGCGGAAGGCGCATAAAGTGGTGGGTGGACCTTGAGGATCGTAAGGCCACATTGCGCGAAGTGTATGGCGACGACGCCGATGCTGCTTCGTTGGACGACGCCGAGGTCGATATCGTTGAAGACGATGAGACCGCTGGCGTCAACCCTGCCTCTAAGATTGATCCTTCCCATATCCCCAATGCACCCTCGCAGCTCTCGTTGGGCTCACAACAGACCCGCAGTTTCCACACATCTAGCCGTGTTCTCTACCCAACATCCTACAACGAAGACGACGTCGTCCCTGATTTCTACATCAGACACAAAGAAGACCGCGCCCCCCAGTCTCTCGCTAAACCCAGTGCAACGCCCTCCACCGCTTCCACTGACGCTATCAGTACACTTAGGGACAGACATTGAAGCCGTCGAGCGAGAGGCGCACGACCCCGCTCGCAAGAAAACATCCGTGAAGCGGCGCAAACACGAAGAATCGGGATTGATGACACATCTTTCAGACTCTATCCTCTCAGACGAGATCGCGGCTAGCACGCGTCGCTTGAAGGCGAAGATCCCCGTGGAGCATTATGACGCTGATGGTATCCTCATTCGTCACCCTTCGGGTTTCGTCGTCCCTGGTCCCGGACACTCAAGCACGTCTGACTTTGCACGTGCCAAAGAGAGAGACCGTGACGAGGATGAGGATCGCGCAGCGCAGACAGCAGCTGTCGCCGAACGCGTACTCGAGTCCGATCTTGACCTCGTCCATGCAGCCATGGCCAGTACCCGTCCCAGATCACACAAGGTCCCCTTCGAGGTCCGCGAACCAGACGGGACTGTGAAGCACCCCAGTGGGTTCGTACCTCCCACACCGGCCAACGAGTTCAGGTACTCGGACAGCGCGAGTTTGGACAGAGATTTGAGTGGTGCCATTGGGCGACAGAGAGCTAGGGAAGCGTCTGCGTCCGATGCAACTCGGAAGCTGGGGAGGAGCCTGCATACGACGTCTGTGGTGAAGGCCTCAGAGACATATCCCCCCTTCCCTTCGTTAAGCACACCACCTCCCCTGCATGTGGAGTCTCCCCCCACTGCCACTCCCTCCACCGACACCAGCCCCACGTCGTCTGCCTCTTCCGATAGCAAGCATGCATACGCGATTGTGGAGAAACTCGAGCGCTCCAGACCCGTATTAACAGCCCCCACCAGGGCCGAGGCCAGAGCCAAGGGCATCCAACTCACCCGCGCCCAAATGAGGGCCATGGACCCACTCCCAGACCCGACCACCATCCGCGCCCAATACATGCCCCTACTCGCTTCCCAGCCCTTCTTCCGGCCCCTCGTCACGCTCACTTTCTCTACGCGCCCCCTCGCCGAGACCGTTGCACGCCTCTCGAAAGCTCTACCCACGGGCCTGAGCTACGTCGCCGCCGTGGATCCTGAAGAGAGGAAATATGGACCCAGTTTCGCCACGCGCATAAGGAACATGAGGCTCAGGAGGTTACAATGGCTGGGTTTGGAAGTGGCGCGGTTGTTGGCGGGTACGAGGGGAGGGATGTTGGGTGTTCGATTTAGTCCGGAGGAGAGGGGAAGGGGGGTTGATGGGGAAGGGTTCGGGGAGCTGCTGGAGCACGACAAGAGGGTTATCGGTGTGGGTGTTGGCAACTGGTTTGCGAGAGCGGCGGAGGTGAAGGAGGCATATAAAGAGGATGGCGTGGAAATGGTTAGGAAGATGTATGGCGTTGGGAAGGGTGAGGGGGAACCGTTTAAGGTATATGGGTTGGACGACTGGGGGAAGAGAATCGATGATGAGACGGGAGAGGAGATTCCATATGAGCAGCCCAAGTTGCCGCGTATCACGTCGCTGCAGTTGGCGGAGGAGAGGATGACGGGTCTGGAGGTGGCGAGGAGCAAGAAGCCTGAGCGGATTTTGGAAGCTCTGGGACCGGAGGAGAGGATGCAGAGGAAGAGTTCCGTCGGTGTCTGAGTGGGCACTTTGAGTTTTTGGAGTGGTCATTCTCAAGTAACATACATGATTCCTTTGAAAGGCAGTATCGCCTTCGTTTGAGAACTGGTGCAAGCCTACACTGCTTACATAGTTATTGTAACTGCTGCAATGCCTGATTTACCACATGATTTCATTCTCCAGTAGTCTGCTGCTCAAACTGAGCTCATTGGAAGTCTGAAAATCTTTCAAGGCGTTACATCGATCGGTAAGACTTTCTAGTTCTCAGCCCCAAGAGAATTATCTTGTAATTCTTTACATTGCTTAGCTCTCAGATTACTATAAGGGCGGTAACTACGCTGAATAAATTACAAACAACAGACAGCTTCACGCCGAAGTTCGAGATAACTGGAGCCGACTCAAGGAGGCGCAAGTTTTCTCTCCCTGTAATTGTGAAGATTCAGTCAGCCGTCATAGAAATACCCGGGGCCCAAATCAATCATCGACCTACCCGTTCGCGTTACCAAGCAGTTCTTCAAACCGCCGTCTGAATCCAGCTACACGTTGGTCAAGCCCGTCATTTGGTGTGGCATATTCGTGCGCGTGATCCAGCCGGAAGGCCTCGGCCTCTCGCAGGAACTGCTCCAGGTCTTTTACCCGGGTGATCGATAGCTCGGGCTCGTTGGAACCGCGTGCGCGTGCAAGGTAGGAAGCCACCATGGTGGCTGCACCCCCTTTGAAAAGGAAAAAAGGAACTCAGGTTTCGACCCCGCGTTGAGTCTTTAGTCTCAGCACCAACCTAGCAACGATGTGACGGTTTGCGCCTGGTGTTTTTACTCCCCGTCAGACAAGCGGATGCCTAAAAAAGATTGCGAGACTTGCCTGTTTCCCGGTAAGTGCAGATGCAAGTCCCGTTGTCAGAGCGCCGAGGAGCACTTGCAGGCCGATCGCAATGTTGAGAGCGTAGCCTGTCCACAGTGCTACATGGGTGACGCGTGTCATCTTGCGTCAGTGGGAGACTTGAACAAGTCTCCTAAGGCATGCTGAACCTTTCTTAGCGTACTTCATCTTCTCCTCGGTAGCATGTTCGATCGTTGGTTTCAAGCGTTCGCCTACGGTGGTCCGTGTCTCGATGGTCCGCATCTAGGAATTGATACATATGCGTGTTGGCCAGATTCAAGGCCTGAGGCGCTTACCTCGGGCTTCTCTTCAAATGTGTCGGGTGGGGATAATCCTGGCGCGCGCCTGGATGTCTCGTGAACGCGGGGATTTCTGCGCCTGACAGGAGGTGGAGAGGAAACGGGTTCAAAGTCGACATATGGGTTATCCTGGGAACGTGGCAAGGTTGAAAAGCCTTCCGGTCCGCCCAGAAGATGATGTCTTTCCGCCGTGAGCCCACTCTGGGGACGGACATCGGGGTATCCAGCACTGGAACTGTTCCCAGAGTCGGGAATTCCGACCCTCGTGTACTCTGCCCCAGACATGCCGGCCTCGAGAGGAGCAGACTGCATGTGCTGAACCACGGCAGGGTGTCGTGGTCCGACTGAGCCCTCCGAGTCGCTCTGACTGACGGGTACAGTGGACGGGTTACGACCACGGTCCATGATGTCAGCGTCCTAAAGCTCGTAGTCTGGGGAGGGGGGCACGCGCAAAAAACGAGCTTGCACCATATACATAGCGATTTGCGAGGTTTTTAAACTCCAAAAGTCATTTGATGCGAATAACACCCGCCGCTGGAACGCCACTCCCGATACAGAACATCTCCTTCCACGCGCTATACGGAGGTGTCATCATGAGTGTCTCACACTATGCCGCAAATTCGAGCAACCGGACTCATCGACATCAAGACGATCCTGCGAGCGTTCGGGGAGTGTCGAAGTACACAGAGCCCACCCTTCGAAGGCCATTCATTGGTCCCACGTTTCCCTAACAGTAAGCCCCTGGTCGGAAAGTGCGTTCGCAGAAGCGAGGATAGGTACGTGTCGAATCGTGTCGATGATCCTGGACATTGGGGGACAACGGGTTCGGCACCAAGCATGACCGGCATCAGATCTTGTGATGACAGAGTGTATGGAAGTGGGATTACGTAATGTATGATAGCTAGTTGACCATGCTATGTTCAAGGGACCCGAAGAAAATTCCAGGGACGGAGGTCTGGGCTTTTGTGTTGGAGTTTGGCTCAATTGCCGTGCCTGCGGAAGGTATCCATGATCGGGATTTATTTATTTACAGGGTTCATAAGCAGATCAGGAGATATTGATATACTGTAAGCCCACCGGCTTACCTAGGTTCCTAGTACAACTATGTAGCACATGCGATACTGAATGTAAAGCATTCAGTTTTACTGCCTTTTGGCGTAACGGTCGAAGCGGTCAGCGGTCTGGACTGCTTACATATACCGAGGTGTCAGCTGACTTGCCATAATGACCTGGAGTAGCTTCCATTCAATCACCAACGTTACAATGAGAGGCGCCAGGGCGGTCGGCCCGTGTCCTCGCCGGGCGAGTGGGGAAATGCCCATGTTTTTGAAGCCGAATGTTGACAGTGGTAACTGCACATTCGAGAAAAGATCAACAATTCCGCAATACATGCACTGCATGCCTGTCACAATGCTGAAGTTTATTCGGTTGCCGCTCTTGAGAAAAACAAGGTATGGACAACATAAGATTAAAACGTAAGTGTACCGAATGAGTCCAAATAACATGTCAATCTCTACGGCTGGAGAACTTTCGAGAAGGTGAGCGCGTTGTGAGAGCCCTTCCAAGGCTGGGGCTTCGCAAGGGGCAGCTTCCTCGCCTAAGGCCACGATCGATGAGCCGACTCAAGGAGGTGCAAGTTTCCTCTCCCTGTAATTGGGAAGGAGGTTCAGTCATCAGAGAAGTACCGAGGACTCAATCCGCGACCCACCCATTCGCATTGCCGAGCAGCTCTTCAAACCTCCGTCTGAGGCTATCTACCTGTTGGTCGAGACCGTTTTCTGGGGTTGCATATTCGTGAGAGTGATCCATCTGGAAAGCTCTGGATTCTCGCAGAAATTGCTCTAGGTCTTTCACCCGGGTGATCGATAGCTCGGGCTCGTTGGAACCACGTGCCCGTGCAAGATAGGAAGCTACCATCGTAGCCGCACCCCCTTTTGAAAAGAACTAAGTCTCGACCCACGTTGAGTTCATGGTCTTAGTACCAACCTAATAATGCAGTCCCGGTTTGCGCCTGATTTGTGTTTGCCCCCCTTTAGACAAACAGATACCGAGAGCTCGTTATAAAAATAGGAAGACTCGCCTGTTTCCCAGTGAGTGCGGCTGCAAGTCCTGTCGTCAGAGCACCCAGGAGCACCTGCAAGCCAATCGCGATGTTGAGAGCGTAGCCTGTCCACAGCGCTACAGAATGACACATGTCTTGTCTCAGTGGGGGGACTTGAACGGGTTTAGGGAGCTCATCCATGCTAACCTTTCTTAGCATACTTCTCCCTCTCAATGTCAGCCCATTCGATCGTTGGTCGCAATCGTTCGCCTATGGTGGTCCGTATCTAGAAGTGAATGCATACGAGTTCACTAGCAAGGCCACAAGCACCGACCTCGCGTTTCTCTTGAACTGGAACTATCCAGTCCACAGCGGACGTGCTCTGGCCATTTGGCGAATATCCTGACATCGACCGAGATACCCCCCGGGTAGCACCACTTCTACTTCTCACAGGAGGTGGGGGAGGAACTCGCTCGAAGTCGACATATGAATGATCCTGGGAACGTGCAAGGGGTCGATGACCTTCCGATCCACCAGGACGTCTCTCAGGCGTGAATCCACTCTGGGGACGGGCATCCTGATGTCCTACACTAGAGCTGTTCCCGCCGATGTCGGGAGTTACGATTTGGACGTGCTCTGTCCGAGATGCGGTGGCCTCGACAGGAGCAGACGGCACCTGCTGAACCGCGGCAGAGTCTGGTGGTCGCGGGGTACGATCGTGGTCCATGTCCTGAAACCCGTCCAGGGGACGGAAAAGTAACCTTGCACCATAGCAGCTTGGAAGCTTTTATACTCCCGAGTTAAAGTATTATTCTGTGAAGTAAATTGCCTCGCTAAGCAGCACTCGATACAGACCTCGAGCGTCTATCGCGTTTTGTCAATGTTCGCTTCGTTGTCAATGTTCGGAAGCGAACAGGTGTGACTCGGATCCTGGGAGTGTTCCTGCAATTCGCAGTCACGACGTACACAGAATACCATCTGAAAGTACCCCGTTTCCTCGAACAGTAACCCTGCAAGGACAGATTAGACAAAGGAAAATAACAGTGGGGCTCGTGAACTACGTGAGACTGGAGAGTGGGCGACGACAATGTGTAGCTTGGCTGCCTACCAGTGCCTAAGCACTCGCATCAATGATCAAGGTGAGCGCGTTACCGTCATAGTACTAGGGCGTACCGTACCCTTGTATTCTTGGAAGTTGGAAGTCGGGAAAGTTCCAGGGACGGGATTACAAAACGGTTTGACAGTATATATGTAAGCCCCATGGCCCTTCAGACATTGCTCTGAGCTGTTGTTTTTGTATCTGACCTCAGCGGGTTGAGGAAGGTAAGCTTCAAGTCTCTGGCAGGTTAGGTCTGTCCAGCTTCCAGTGAAGTTGGACAGACCTAAACTGCCAGACACTTTTAATCGTCCTATTTATTACGTAGGTTCTTCGCGAAGACTGGGACTAAAGAGTTGGACCGTCCTAGACCTAAATAGCACTACGGGAGGTCACTGCTATCTGATCTTCCTTGAAGTTGATATCAGACACATCCGTGTCATGAGTCCTTGACGCAGCTGTGATTTGCAGAATTATAAAGTGTGTGTGTGGTTGATATTCCGAGGTGTCGCGGGAAAATTCGAAAATTCTCAAGAACTTGCTTTAACCCTGGATCCAGGTCCAGGATCCTCGAGCTCGACGTTGTGGCGATCATGAGGTGAAGCCCAGACTCATCTCGGAACGGCGACAGTTGATGTTGAGGCCCGTCATGGCCATCTCATGATGCACTGACGATCGATGCACTGATGCTGAGAAAAGTCAGCCGGTGATGAAATTGCCCTGTTACGATTCCGGGGTCATTCGGTTGCCACACTCTCGAAATAGGGTAAGATACAGTATCATACAGACTGGTATATATGACTACAAGGAAAGCGCAACGTGACAACACAAGGGCTCCAACAACATCAATGATGATCAATCTTGAAAGAACAACGAAACTGAGATCGTTGTGAGGCCAAATAAATTATAAACGAAGGGCAGCTTCACGCTGAAGTTCATGAGATGCCGACTCAAGGAGGCGCAAGTCTCCTCTCCCTGTAATTGGGAAGGTTCAGTCAGCGTCAGAGAAATGTCTGGGGCTCAAACCACGACTTACCCATTCGCGTTACCGAGCAGTTCTTCAAACCTCCGTCTAAAATTTTCTACTCGTTGGTCGAGACCATTTTCTGGGGTTGCATATTCGTGAGCGTGATCCATCTGGAAAGCTCTGGATTCTCGCAGAAATTGTTCTAAGTCTTTCACCCGCGTGATCGATAGCTCGGGCTCGTTGGATCCTCGCGCCCGTGCAAGATAGGAAGCTACCATCGTAGCCGCACCCCCTGTGAAAAGGACTAGGTTTCGACCCCGTTGAATTTATTATAACTTTAGTACCAACCTAATAATGCAGTCGCGGTTTGCGCCTGATTTATATTACTCCCCTTTAGACAAACAGATACCAAGAACTCGTTATAAAATTTGGAGGACTCACCTGTTTCCCGGTGAGTGCGGCTGCAAGTCCCGTCGTCAGAGCACCCAGGAGCACCTGCAAGCCGATCGCGATGTTGAGAGCATAGGCTGTCCAAAGTGCTACAGGATGACAGGCACATCTTGTCTCAACGGGGGACTTGAATAAGTTTAGGGAGCTCATCCAGGCTAACCTTTTTTAGCATACTTCTCCCTCTCGACCTCGGCATAATCGATCGTTGGTTGTAAGCGTTCGCCTACGGTAGTCCGTATCTAGGAGTAAATGTATATGTGTTCGCTATCAAGGCCTAAAGCACCGACCTCGCGTTTCTCTTCAACTGGAACTATCCAGTCTACAGCGGACGTGTTCTGACCAGCTTGCGATAATTTTGTCACCTGCCGAGATAGCCCCCGAGTAGCACCACTTCTACTCCTGACTGGAGGTTGGGGAGCGACGGGCTCAAAGTCGGTATATGGATTGTCCTGGGGACGTGGGAAGGTTGAAAAACCTTCTGATCCACCAAGAAGAGATCTATCTACCGTGGATCCACGCTGGGGACGGACATCGATATGTCCTGCACTGGAGCTGTTCCCAGAGTCGGCAGCTGCGACTTGAGGGTGCTCTGTCCGAGATGTGCCGATCTCAACAGGAGCAGACGGCACCTGCTGAACTGCTGAAGGGTTTTGTGGCCCCGTGGGGTCTTCGCCCTGACTAGCGGGGACAACAATCGTGCTACGATCACGGGCCATGTGCCAAACGTCCTAAGCGGAAAACGGGCTTGCTTGGAGCCTTTAAACTCTTTAGTTCGATAGTGGTAACAAGACCGTCGCAACGCCGCATCATGCGAGTTTCGGTTCGCTGTCAATTACTGAGGTTCTAGATAACGGAAGCGAATATCAGTATTGTATCGACCTCGGATATTGCTTCCTGCAGCTGGAACTCTCGGAGACCCGGAGTATCCTCTGAACTCAGGTTTTGTCCCACGTTTCCTCTAGCATCAAACCGGGAAGCAGACGGGACAGATCCTTTTTATAGGACAGTGAAAATGACTGAATGGAAGTGGATCATGCTGCGATAGGTACATAACCTTGGAACTCGAAGAACAAGACCGCAACGTATCAAGTCACCTGGGACGTTGTTTTACTGTTTTGGAGTTTGACTCAGCAAGCTATAGGAGGAGTTCGACGAACAACCTAAAGCCGCTTGTCTGCTCGTTGGTTGCCAAAGACATATAATCATCTCCTTTTTATCGAGCGCCCACAGAGCACTGGGCCATCTCCACTGGGGGCGTGAATTATCGAAGTTTGGCAGAGTTCATAAGGAAATATGTACATGTATAGCAAGCTGTCAGAGATGTCTTGGCCATTTTGCGAGATCTGATTGATGCGTTCCGGAATGTGTAGTGGCGAGCTAACCCAAGGAGACAATTGACTTTGAGCACTCGGTCTTCGCGTATGAAGATGGGGTGGCTTTCATGCTATGAAACGTCCACGAGAGGCGACGAGATACTTATCAATGCACTTTGACGAGTGACGAGACGTTCATTTCCAAATGACATGTAAGAAGCCATCACATTGTTTACTCGGCTCAAAATTATGATACGGCACTTGAAAAAGTTTTATAAAGCCAGTGGGATTTGGTCTTGGGATCAGGATTCAACTTGAATTGCCTTAGCAACGCTCGGGCCATTATCCAAGTCCCCTATAGAAAAAAATTAAGTTCGTCACTCTCGTACTGTGAATGCAAGGAGAGGTATATAGCGTAATCCAAACATCAAAAAATAGACACAAAAACAAGCCAACTAAACGAGCGTTCAGGTCGGAAAGCAGCAGGTAAATTGTGGTTTCCGAGACTAGAACTAGGACAGAAGGAGGGTAAGTTGGAGGGTATGCGCAATCACGTGGTTGAAGGGTAAAAAGTTCCAAACTCGAACAGCTGAGGGGACTACCAATGAAGTGAGACGTCGATACACGTTCATCGTCTGGCGCTTCCGCGACCGTAGCCAGCTTGGAGGTTGTCGAGCTCGGCCTCCAGCTGTTTGATAGCGCTGTGTGCCATCTCCAAATCCTTGTTGAGACGGTCGCGCTCCGCGATGAGCTGCAGGAAAATACGTCAGAGAAGTTTATCTCCGCCACGTAGAAACTGCGTACGTGTTGTTCCCATTGTCGGAAGCGTGCTTCCTCGGCTTTGACTTGTTCCGTGAAGCGCTTGCGGAGTTGTTCCTCTTCCTCCTTGAATTTGGGGTTGTCCACCTTCTTGACCTTTGGTTCCCCAAACTTCCTCGTCTCCATCTGCTGCTGTCTGTAGTTCTCGTAGTGGAGCTCCTCAGTTGTCGAAATCAAGTCCAACATGTGCGTTCTGATAAGGAGCGAGCGTAGTTTGCGGAAATCGCAGTGGTTCTCGTTCTCGACTTCTGCAACACCCCAGAGGTACTCACGTCCCTTGACGACGCGGCCGTCCTGGGTCTGGACATCCTCAGTCGAACCAATGATGGAGAAGGGCATGGCCTCGGCTAGCATGCGGGCATGCTCAGCGGCAGCCTCGTCGTCAGTCTCGACGGGAGGCTGGTAGATGCGGATGCCCTGTGCGGCAATAACCTCGCGGACGCGTTGTTTGAATAGGAAGACGTCGTTTTGGGTGAGGGTATCGGCTTTTGCAACGACGGGGATGAGGTTGACGCGTGTCCCGAGACGCTTCATGATCTCAATGTCGAGGGGCTTCAGGCTACGAACGCGAACGCGAACACGTGAGCTTCCTGGTATGATCTACCAAACACTTCGATGAGACGACTTACGTGTGTCCGGTAGGCCTGATGAAGTACAAGCAGGCATGTACCCTGAGGTCCGTTTTCTCCTCACGCTGGGGCTGTTGCTCCTGTCGCATGTAGGCCTCATGCTGGTCATCGATGAAGTCGACAATTGGGGACCAGGAGTCACGGTTGTTGACGTAGTCACCGAACCCAGGTGTGTCGATGACAGTAAGTTTGACCTTGAATTGCTTCTCCTCAAGCTCAGCCTTAATGATCTCAACCTCGGTTAGCTTGTCGAGCTGCTTGTAATGGCGTTTCGTATAGTTCTTGGCAGGAGAGAGCTCGGTGGTGAAGAGCGTGTTAACGAGAGTCGTCTTTCCAAGACCAGATTCACCTGTTTCCCGTGATGACTAAATCCGAACCCTGTGAGAAAAGAAGCCAAAACGCACCGACCACCATCATGGTGAAGTGTGCACCACGCTTGGCGACGATTTTGTGTCTCTGAGTGAAAATGGTGCGAAAAGACGCGAAATGCAAATTTCAACCTCCTCGATGTAGACGAGCCCGGTGACTTGTACGAACCTGGTTGGGAAGGTTGGCAATGCCGATACCATCTGAAGTAGGTGCTGCGGTGGACATGGCTGTAAACTGCACAAAAACAACTTTTCTCGACGACGCGAACGAAAGAACTGCCAAAACAGCTGGCAACTTTTGATATGGCACATTTTCTGTTTGGTTTTGTTTGTTTGTAGTGGCTAACCACTACACACCACAGTCATGCTAAGTCCAATCGTCTATGGCCTTGACCTTGGCCGGATCCATTTTGAATATTCCTTCTCCTATAATGAGGCCAAGGAAGTCAATCTCGGAGACCGCAAACTTGCATTTCTCCAGTTTCAAATACAGGTCGTGTTGCTGGAAGTACTAGACTAGTACTATCACCTCCGGGATATAATATCTTAAAGAATATTCAGAGCAGACATAACGAAAGGGAAAATACGATGACATGGTGTGCTCCTGAGGTCATTAGCACCAAGATGAGCCCCACTTCGAGACACGGCCGACCACCGAAGCGCAGCAGGAACTGAGCGCTGAACATTGACGAGCAATCTTTGGGAGCAAGGCGATCACCTAGTGGGCCTGACTATGCTCCCATTATTTGATGGTGCCACAGTTTGTGTCCTTGCTGACTGGCTCCGTGAGTCAGACACCAGACGTCGGGGCAAAACGATAAATCCGTTTACCTTTGCTAGTCAGACGCTCCGAGCTCCAACTGAATGATCCTAGGTTCACGTAGTGTCCATCGCATCGTCATCGATCACATCAACCGCACGTTCCTTTCCCTTCCTTGAGCTCTTCTTCCTCTGGCGCTTAGGGGCAGCTGAGCTGTTGGAATGTTCAAGGATCCGATCCGACAAAGAAGTATGGGCGGTCGTATTTCCGGGATCGGGGGGTATCGACGATACCTCCGCTGGATTGGACGAGCTCGGTGAAGGCCCAGGCGGTGCTTTCTCCTTCAATTGCACCTCTTTGAAGCGGATGCGCTGTTCCGTGGAACCGACGTGAGTAAAGGAGCGTTTGTTTCGCTCCGTGTCATCTGCACTCGGTATTCAGCTTCCCACACGAGCTGACGTCCGACCTATGAGATCCCATACGTTTTTCTTCCGTGAACAGGAGTTCAGTGCCTAGGAGCGCGTCGTGACGGCCCTTAAATATCGAACCAGAAAGCTGCAAGAAAGGTGTCGGTGTATCTAAGCCCTGTTACTTTCCATATTCAAAAAGCCATGCGGTGACAAGAGAGCTTCTCACGATCAATCTGTATGTCGAGCTGCTTGGCAGCAAGGTAGGTTCCACTACTCCTAGGTCAAGCGTGACGTAGGAGACGTCTTCCTCTTCATCAAGGTAATCTTCGTCAGGCCCAAAGGATTCCACCTGTTTATACCCTGTTACCAAGCGTTGTGCTGGCATTGAGAATATGTGAATTTTGAGAACGCGTACACGTTTGGGATGACCTTGATCAGTTGTATTACGTGATCTGACTTCGCGGTTGTTTGGATCAGAAGCCTTTGCCAAACAACGCTGGATACGATCACCTCTATACTGAGACTTGAACCGCGCTTTCATGCTCCCGCGTCCTCCATCATCGCATGTCCTTCCGTCCTTCCCTTGTCCTCCACAAAAAGCTCAGCTCAGCATCCCGCTCATGGCTTTCTCGACAATCTCGTGACCCATACGTTAAACAACGCAATGCATCCCCCACTGCCTACCGCTCTCGCTCCGCCTTCAAGCTCCTGGAGCTCGACTCCTCCTGGGGTTCCTTCCTCTCCAAAAAAGACATGCGCGCAGTAGTAGACCTCGGAGCTGCTCCGGGCGGCTGGAGCCAGGTCGTCGCAGAAAAGCTGGGGTGGATCGACGTTTCCGCACCAGACTTTGATGACGAATTGGTCTATGGGCTCCCACCCGGACACGGTGCGAGCGACGAGACGAAAATTGACGAGTTCAACTCTTGGAGCTCGAAAGCCGGGAGAGGCGTCATCGTCTCGGTGGACTTATTGCCTATGATGCCGATACCGGGCGTGCATACCATACAAATGGATTTCTTGGCGCCCCAAGCTGAGGCCACTGTTAAAGCTGCGCTTGCAACCCCCGAGAATCCATCTGGGATGGCGGACATTATACTCTCTGACATGGCTGCCAACTTTTCGGGGTATAAGCCCCGAGATGTGGAGAGCAGCCTCAACATATGTCACTCGGTGTTTGAGTTTGCAAAGGACAACTTGCGGGTCCGGGACATGTCTCAAGGAGCGCTCAAAGGACATCGAGGTGGAACACTGTTGTATGTGAGGCCGTCATTGATTGTCACCATTACTGACGTACTGTGATCACTAGGCTCAAACATTTTGCTCACCCGCTCTTACAAGATTTCCGGAAACAGTTTCTCGAGCCCAATTTCCATGCTGTCCAATACATTAAGCCAGCTTCCAGTAGGGCGGAGTCTGCAGAGGGTTACTGGCTCTGTCGGGGCTGGAATGGCCTCAAATCATAATCAAATATGAATCACAATCATGATACTGCCTGTTTGCAGGATAGCATTTGCACATCTTATCTGAACTTGTGCTCTACATTGCATTGTTTACCTTACCAAGTACGTACTGTACAAATATAATAGGCATAGAGAACGGAAAAATAACATGACAGATATTCACGACATAAGACATGCATTTAGTGGCACAGGTCTATTGAAGCGATAGTTATCAGACCGGACGACAGCAAGAACAGAAAGGCAGCAGCTTACAGTCGTGAAGTTTAGGCACCGAAACCGTAGAGAGTACGTCCCGAGCGCTTAAGAGCGTATACAACATCAAGAGCAGTCACGGTTTTCCTGTGAGATAAACCAAGTCAGCCTCTGCACAGCATCAGACAGGCTATAACTGTCTTCCTACCTCTTTGCGTGCTCGGTGTATGTGACCGAGTCACGGATAACCTGGTAACATCGAATTAGGCGTCGGTCCCGGGAGAGCTGACCAAGGTATGACTCACGTTCTCAAGGAAGATCTTCAGGACACCACGGGTCTCCTCGTAGATAAGACCAGAGATACGCTTGACACCACCACGACGGCGAGACGGCGGATAGCCTACGAGTTCCAAATGTGAGTCAAAGGCATGTCTTGAATCCAGCGGAGTGAGCACGCACCGGCTTAGTGATACCCTGGATGTTGTCACGAAGAATCTTGCGGTGGCGCTTGGCACCTCCCCTACGCCCTCCAGTTCAGTGCGAGCTCGTGTACAGGAGGGACATCAAACTCACTTTCCGAGACCCTTTCCACCCTTTCCACGTCCAGACATTTCTTATGAGATATGCGAGAAGAGTTAAGTGATTTGGGGATTGTACAGGTTAACCTGTTGTTATGTGGTGGAGGTGGTCGTGGTTAAGAGTAGAGAACGCGTCTTTGTTGATTGGTGTATTATATGCGGTAATTAGTGCACGTGACCATACTCGTGCTTGGTGCACGAGCCGGTTGAATCTCTGATCTCATGAACGGAAATGTTGACAGCCACACGGCCGCATTTAGGTCAGCATTAGGTCAGCCTGTGGATTTCCTCGTCATCAGTCCTTCTTCGTCGCAAAAGCACTAACCTCCATGGACACACAGCAAGTCGCGTCGAAACGTTGAAGGGGGCAACCCTTACATATTCTTTGTATGCAACATGTACAGCGATTCTCATTCTGTGATCGTACATACATTCCGCTCTCCGAAGCTTTTCTCAGTCAAGAATATACTCATCATAACGCGACACTGATCAGAGAAGATTCTCGTCATACCACGCATGCTCGCGTTCCAGAGCATCCTTGATAGTGCATGCGAGATGCCAGCCGTGACCCTCGTTGTCGTAGAAGTGCGATGAAACCTTTTCATCGGGCGCGTTATCAGCGATCTCTTGCAAGAAATTGTGTGCTTGCTCTTTGGGAACAACGCTGTCCAAATTTCCTTGCAGCATCTTTTGCGACACCGATTTAGCCGAGCCTCATACAAGACGTGAGGAGCGAACAATGGAGGAGTGAACTTACGAGGAGCGGTACAGTAATGTTAACTTCCCCTGTGTTAGGGTTCACGACATTGTAGAAGGGGCTGCGGTCCTTATAAGTTTGGAGGTTTTCATCTGGGGGACCACCGAGGAGCTTGTACATGTACTGCAATTCGAACTTCTCTGTGCCCTGGGCAAGCAGAATGAGGTCTGTGATACCGCCATAAGTAGACGTCGCAGCCTTGTAGAACTTAGGATTTGGTGCGAGGGTAATGGAAGACAAAGTGGTGTAGCCACCAGCAGAGCCCCCGCGGACGGCGGTACGTCCACCGTCAATCAAGCCCTGAGAGACAAGGATGGAGACGGCGTCTTGGCAGTCTTGTATATCCACGATACCCCACTTTCCTGCGAGACGCTCGCTGGAAATTTGATGTAAACATAGTTCGGCTAGAGTAGTTAATTTGCTTACATGTAGCCCCGACCGTACCCTGACGACCCTCCATAGTTAACATCCAGCCTACGAACGAGTTAGCGAGTCGAACAATGAGGGAGTCATGACGCATTAACCATGCATATCCTCGGGAAGTAAAGTACATCTTTTGCCAGCTCAAGACTTGAGGCTCCATCGAAGTAGGACCCCCATGAACCTGCACGATGCAGGGTGGCTTCTCTCCAGTCGGTGCCACATAATCGATATTTGTGGGGGAATAGAAGACTACGTGAAGGGGTTCATCACCTCTGGGGAGCATCGTGGCATGGGGTGGGGAGATGTATGGACTATACGGTGCGACACTGTCTTCCGTAGCGCTTGCTTTCAGAACCTGGTAGGTAGGTACAAACGAGGGTGCCGAAAGTGTGCAGAGAAGGACACCGCCAGGGGCGGTTGCCATGCTTGCGGTAAAGACGAACGTATTTGCACCCGTCGGTCGTAGATGCTGTGCCACCGTGTAGGGGAAACCAGAGATGGGAACAGGGTCGGAAGGCTTTGTAAGGTCGAGGATGTAAAGAATGTTCCGGCCTTCTTGGAATGCAGTAAATACTCCATACCTGCCATCACCTTGAAGGGCATATGGGTACAACCCAAGATGCCATGCGGGCTCCGCAAAGTCTTGTTCGATCGGGGTTGCCAGAGCAGCTGTCGCGCACCCCGTCCCCACGGAATAGATGAAGGGGTTCTGGAACCCGTTTGACTCGTCGGATGTATAGATGAGCGTGATATCCGATATCCATGTGGGGTATGTCACGGATATGTTAAGCTTTTCGCCAGCGACGTAGGTCTTGTTGGAGAGTTCCATTCCACCATTGACTATGTATACGTCGGCGATGTAAATGAGTGCGCCCTCGAAGGGCATGTCTGGTTGGTACCACTCCTGCCAGGCTATCTTGGTGCCGGAAGGGTTAAAGACGGGAGTAGCGTAGAAGTCAGCGCCGTCCACAAGGTTAGACTTGGTCGCCGTCTCGGTATTGATCAGGCATAGAGTGTTAGCGACTGGCTGTGGCGTATGGTCTTCAAGAACAGATACGAGGAGGTTGGTCTGTGTGGGGTGGACAGCGAAGTTCGCGTATCGCCACTTGTCATTTTCTGACAGATACAGATCAATGCGTGTACTGCAAAGGTTAAGTGAATGGATACTGTACCAGGTGTGATGGGAACTGGGTCGCTGCCTTCTTTGACTGCATATACGCGGTTGTTAACGAAGTTGGAGAAATAAAGGACACCATTGTACGCAATGGCAGCAGCTCCACCATACTCTTGCACAGCGGTGCGTGCATTATACGTAGTATTCGGAAGGAAAAGGTCCTTGTTGGTGGCGGTATTGACGATAACGCAGCGACCACCATCATCCGGTCGTTCTTCGATGTGATAGACGATGGATGTGATTGGATCGACGATAACGTCGTCGAACACGATATTCTGTGAAGGGAATACGGTCAACAGCTATCCCGGAGGATGAAGCTCGATACAACGAACACTTTGAATGACAGTGTCGGACGTGATGGGGGATACCCACTTCCCGTAAGGAGCTTCAGTAGGCATTGTGAGTTGAGGGTGGATTGAGCTGATGGCAGCAACTGGCTTTTAACCAACTGTCCACGTCAGTCTTCCGCAAGGATGAATAATAGAAGTTCCATCATCGTGGATCCAGCTTGCCAAACCAAACCTGGGGTTCAAACGTTCACCCATGATCACGAGTCACGGCAGTCACCTGGGGGACAACTATTGGAGAAAGAAGCTGCCTTGAGGCCTTGATGGGTTAAATAGGCTGCCATAAGTAATGACAACATCACGCTCAGGCTGATTGTATTGGAGATGGCAAATTGCAACGAGGAGTCGAGACCCACTCCTGCCCGTCAGAAAGTTCGTTCGAACGTTCGTCTGAAGCTGTTGGACTGCCGAGATAACGATTGAAGTCGATCGAGAATGCTTTACCGACTCGGAATATGTGGAAACACCTTCGATTTTCCACAGGCCTGTTACGCAGATGCTTGGGACCTCAGCGCGACGTTCGTCGAGGTCGAAACTTAGCAAGCGACCGTTCTCGTAAACCACGCCTCGGAGCGTGTTGCGGCTGTTGCCGAACTGATAATCTACTCTTTACGGTCAGGACTCAGGTTCTCTGAATCTCTGTCTCAATTCAAATTCAAGCTCCCAGTCACTGGCAGTCAGCGGTTCCGGTCAAGGCTAACCCGCCAACGCCTCGCCCCGCACCTTATTTACAATCTCTTTCTCCCGTCTTATAGGCGTGCAGACCTGAATTACGACTTGGAAGTGTACGAGAAAGTAGCTAGTCGTCAACTATGGTCTTGCTCATTAATATTCTAAGGGACTCTTTCAACATGGACTCTTATATGCATATGTACTTCATTGCTCTCCTCAATGAGTACTCGTCGTGAAGTTACTAGTACTACTACTTACATAAGCGCGCACGCTACACTTTGTTGCTCGGGGCTTTGTACATACTGACTCTTCGTGGTAACAACGCCAATCAATGGCTTTCATTCGGAATTCCCTCTCGCTCGACCCGGACCACGTTCTTGCACGTAACTCCGTTTCCGTTTCCGTTTCCGGTCCCGTGTCCTTGCCCGTGACATGCGAGAACAATGAACTGATCTTACACAGTCTTTTGCGAACGATTAACGCTTGTAACGGGAGCCTCCGATAAATTAGACCGTACAGACTGCGGAGAAAGCTTGCTGGAAGTCTGCTATGATGTCGCTTATGTGCTCAGTTCCCACAGAAACCTATCGTGTTGTGGTCACTAGTCAGCGAGTCGCGTTTCCTCAGGAGAAACCAATCGAACCCTAATGAGATCAGGAGGCACCCCAGATGCAAGCCTGTCCTCTTCCGAAAGTTGCTGGTGCGTGGTACTAGTTGGGTGAATGATGAGCGTCTTGCAGTCACCTGGCAGGTGTCCGGTTATCAATGCATCCGAATCAGATATCGCAACTATCCCTGGGAAGTCGCCCACGACGCACCGACGTTGGCAAGTTTGCTGACCAGTGTGAAGCCATCGATGACTTTCGGCGCGACATCGCTGGGACCGTGCAGGCCGAACGTCAGCACTCCACCGTACATGTTGGGTTTCAACAAGAGCTTCGCACGTGCGTGCCACGGATGATCTGGCAATCCCAGGTACGACACCCATGCTACACTCCGATGTTGTGATAGCCATCTAGGCACAGGGCCGGAGGGTCAGTGGAGCGTGGCGCCCACTCGGCCATGGGTGTGCTTACTTCGCGAGCTGGAGTGCGTTTTCACAGTGTCTCTCTACGCGGAGGCTCAGTGTCTCCAGTCCCTGGAGCAGCAGGAATGCGTTGAAGGGACTCAAGGCACAACCTGTATCCCGCAGGAGTTCCGCGCGCAACTTCGTGGTAAATGTTTCTGTACGGAACTTTCTGGTGACCTCGGGTCCCTGGAATCCTTCCGAGGGCGTCGTGAAGCCAGGAAATCTCCCGGAACCATCCCAATCGAACTTGCCTGTCGGCAGAATGAGGTATGGGCGTTATTCTTCATGTTACCACGGTTACCTGAATCTATGATAACCCCAGAAATGGAGTTTCCATGACCACCTATCCATTTCGTGGCGCTGTGTACTGTTACATCGATGTCTTAGAGGGTATAGTGCCCATTCTAAGGAGTCATACTCACCAACAATATCGGCACCGAGCGCGAACGGACGAATGAGGTATCCTTGGTGGCTGCTTCAGCTATAGTACCTCAGCAAGCTCTCCATAACCACACACCTCCCATTCCGAAAGTGTTGTCAACGACCAATGGAATACCGCTTGCGTGGGCGATCTTCAAAGCCTTTGTGAGGGGCGATTACGTAGAGACACGCAATCGAATACTCACCCGAGCAAGCTCAGGGATATCCGGAATGTTGGACTTTGGATTGCCGATGGTTTCGATGTACAGGGCCTTGGTCTTGTCGTCTATTTCTGCAGCGAAGCTGGCGGGGTCATCCCCTGGAACGAACTTGACATCAATACCGTATTTCTTGAAGGTATCTTTTGTGAATCCAAAAATCAGTTGGTTAGTCTCTTGACACTTCAAACTGACGCACTTTTGAAGAGTTTGTACGTCTGCAGAAAATTATCAGTTGTGGTGAGGAGGGAACCCACGGAATGGACTCACTCCATCGTAAACGTACGATCTTCAGGTCAGGTCAGTTCATCTCCTGCCGATATAATTAAATGTAGTCACGTTGAAATAATGTTATCTCCTGCGTTCGCTAGGTTCGAAATTGCCAAGAACTGCGCCGACTGGCCACTGGAGCACGCCAACGCTGCTATACCGCCCTCAAGGGCCGCCATACGCTTCTCGAATACCTCCTGAAGATGAACGTTGATCAGGCGTCCTCACGTCGCAAAACGAGGCAAAATAACTTACCACTGTGGGATTGCTGATTCGAGAATAGGTGTGCCCGTCTGTTCTGCAGACGGTGAAAACACTGTTCAGGGGAACAAGAAGAGTAAATAGGTAGGTGCACACCGGAGGCCGAACAGTTCATGGCCATGCTACGCCAACGCGCCTCAGTAGCAGGATCTCCGTGCATGGCTAGATGTCGCACGCACCTGAGAATCCTTGAACACGAAACTGGCTGATGCGTAAATGGGCACTGCCCGGGCGTTAGTAGTTGGATCGACTTCGTAGCCAGCGTGTATCTGCAGGGTTTCGAACTCGAAACTATTGGACATGTTCAGGTGTGTTTACTGAGTCACAAGCGCTATATAAGCACTGATAGTGCTCACGTTGGTTCCATGGTAAGGCTGCTGTGGCGTTCGCAGAGCGTAAGAAAGCCTGGTGTGAATTTTCAATTCGGGAGGAAAAGTCAAACTACTGTACTTCTACCTACCTTAGCTACCTATATACCATCAGTTCTTCTCGACGAGGTTTATGGATGAACACGGAATGAGTTGGAACGACGGAACAAGTCGTTACACGTGCAACGTAGTCAGGGCTAGAGTCGGTCCAGGCAGCGAGCCTCATAGTAATACGTAGGCATGATAAGAGCATTTTGTTGAAATCGTACAGTATCTGGCGCACCTGACTGAGATAGGGGATTTCCAAATTAAAACCGACCTTGCTAACTTAGAAATGAAGAAATTTTATGTTGCGGGTACCAGGCCCCTTCCGGAGATACGGCGGCCATGACTATGTCGCCGTCGAACTCGCCGATACGATAAAGCCATCCTGCCAGGAGACGAGGCATGCACGGGTGTAATCCAAGTGATGGGACGTGACAGTGAATATCCGGGTGCTGTCTGCTGTCAGTGATTATTATTAGATTTTGTCGATGGGCCATTGCCATCTTGCGACGATGCTACCTTTTTTTCTTGCTGGCAAACTGTAGCGTTTCGCCGAATCCTTGCCAATACCAGCAGCCTCCAGGAGGTGGTTGGTTTGCTGATGCTGCCCTATGTGGTGCCTCTGTTGTGAGGACCTTCTGACCATGTCCCAGGTGTTTCCAGCTTCGATGGTGAACAGATGACATTCAAGTTCCTGCTATCCAAAATCATACAACTGTACAGCTTCTTGTTTCTTCTCATTCACAGTAAAGGAGTTCTTGATTCGAAGGAACCTTCGTCAAGGCGCAGTCTTCAGCGCCTGTTCGAAGTCCGCGATGATGTCATTGATGTGCTCGATTCCAACCGCAACCTGCACACAACATCGTGAGTAGATCCTCAGTAAATCCAGACAAAATACGCACCCGAATCAGATCGGGAGTCACTCCTGAATCCAGCCTCTCTTCCTCCGTCAACTGCTGATGCGTCGTGGTGGCGGGATGAATCACGAGGGTCTTCGCATCACCCACATTTGCAAGGTGGCTCGCAAGTCGCAGATTATCAACGACCGTGCTGGCGACGTTGATGTCGCCCTTGATACCGAAGCTCAGCACGCCGCCAAAAGCGTTGGGCCGCAGGAGCTTCTTGGCACGTTCGTGATAACTGTGGCTCTCTAGGCCCAGATACGAGACCCATGCAACCTTGGGGTGGTTTTCGAGCCAGCTACGAGTCAACCTTGAGCGCTTAAACCTAGATGACAAGCGACAGATATACGTACATTGCCAAGGCTAGCGCGTTCTCGGAATGTCTCTGTGCACGCAAGCTAAGCGTTTCGAGACCTTGAATGAGGAGGAAGGCTCCGAAGGGGTTCAAGGCAGGCCCTAATGTCACGCAGGAGCTCGACACGAAGCTTTACTGCATAGGCGGTCGCTCCAAAGGTGTCACTGAAGATGAGCCCATGATAGCCCTCCGATGGCGAGGTGAAGGATGGGAATTTGCCACTGCGGGTCCAGTCGAACTTGCCTGTCGTCGGAACGAGTTAACCAAATACCATAGTGGCTAAGGGATGGTCCGCACCTGAATCGATGACGACACCCGCGATTGTGGTTCCGTGGCCTCCAATCCACTTGGTAGCACTGTGCACTAAGGAAGATGGTCAGGCCACAGTGCATATATATAACAGTAACCGCACTAACCGACGATGTCAGCGCCTAAGGAGATAGGCCGGATGAGGTATCCTCCCATTCCAAACGTGTTGTCGACGATCAAAGGGATGCCGTTATCATGTGCGATCTAGAGCCAACGCCGTCATCAGGGGTTTTGACACTCGAAGGTTCGCACAACTTGCCTTGGCGATCTCAGGTATCGGAGCGACGTTGTACTTGGGATTACCTATACTCTCCACATAGATCGCTTTCGTGTTTTCAGTCGATGGCTGCGGCAAAGCCTGCTGGATCATCCCCGTGTACGAACTTGACGCCGATGCCGAATTTCTTGAAGGTAACTGTTGGATGAAATTGGCAACATGGTGATGGTGACATCATCGGTGAATCGTACCTTTGAACTGGTTGTATGTCTGTGGACGACAAATGAAATCAAGTCAAAGGAGCTACAGAGCTATAATGAAATGACCACGTACTCCACCGTAGAGGTATGAACTACACGGATCATTAAGGCTTGCGATCTCGGAAATCAAGAAGTAACAGCTCACGTAGAGACAATGTTATCCCCAGCACCTGCGATTGTGGAAATGGCGAGGAACTGCGCAGACTGGCCAGAGGCAGTTGCAATTGCAGCCACACCCCCTTCGAGAGCTGCAATGCGGTTCTCGAACACATCCTGCGAAGAAGATGGGTGGGTACGTGACTGACGAGCGGATATATGAACGTACGACTGTGGGATTGCCGATGCGAGAATAGATGTGACCGAATGCCCTGACAATCATTCAATCGTCCTCACTCTCATATCAGGCTGTCGAAAGCTATCGCTCACTTCAAACCGAAGAGATCCGCTCCGTGCTGGGCAATATCTCAGTTGCTTCTAGGGATTGGAGGGAGTGACTATCTTACTGCAGAATCATTGAACACGAAACTGGTGGAGGCGTAGATAGGGACGGCTCGAGCGTTCGTGGTAGGATCAGGGACTTGACCAGCATGGAGCTGCAAGGTCTCGAACTCCTGAGGTCTGCTCCCGATTTTGGTTAATCCCTATGAATGGCTATGCCAGGAAGTGGAACTTACTTGTTGGAATCAGCCATGATTGACGGGTGTATGTTTGAGGGAGTGGTTCGTGAGCATGGTAAGTATCATATGTATATATATAGATGTGACCACCCAAGAACTTCGAGCCAAAGCGGGAGAGAAATGCATGGCGTCTTCGACAAATTAATTTGCATATGATCACGCAATCATAGCTTGCATGCCAGAGGGCGAAAGAAGCGGCCGCCATCTTCTACATCAAGTGGGAATTATAACTCCTTTGGCAGCGAATGGAACTATGCATGCAAGCCAATAATGACTGGTAGTTCTCTGGCAGTGATTACTTATAATCATCACCCGTTACAGTACTTCGGAGTTCGACAGGCAAAGACCATCAAATGCATTCAGATCCTGACGTTAAGTAGGTTTCCCCAAACTGAAAGATACTCACACTGCCAGTACTACTAGTAGGGACGGCGCGGCCCTGGAGTCCGCACTTCATCACAAAGAGTAACTCCTCGGTATTGGTGTCACTCTCGCGGGGAACGCCATGTGGCACCGGTGAGAGACTTGCGACCACCGTCTTTGGTCGCCGGGCGCATGACCCACATCACAGCAACTACATGACAGTCATTGTTGTCCACAATTACGCCGAACAAGGGTCTACGGTGCGTAGAACTCTAGCAGTGTCTTGTACACGGATATAGCAACAGCCTGAGCTCTCAATTGCTGGACGCCGGGCTGTCATTACAAGTGTTGATGCGGAGGGAAACCAGGGACGATGAAACATTGCCGGATGCACGCATGACAATGTGGATACCATTGTAACTCAATTACTGAACTGGTGCACAGCGTCTGCCATGCCATCCGGATCAACGTGTCTCCCTCCATTACTCTCAGGAAGACAACGAAGGGGATCGGAAGTGGTGGACCGTATTAATATACGATCAATGGCCGTTGAGAGCGTGACACGAAAACGCACTTCTCGCTGGCCCAATGAGGCTTCCGGTCAACATCATTCCCCTACTCATATTAGGGCTTTGAGAACCAGGACACCGTGAGCAGGGCAGTCATAGCTATCCAAAGCGTTGCGTGCAGCCGAAGGTGTGTGAAAGACACCGGTCCGGTGAGCGGTGAACCAGAATTTGGAATGGGGAGAATCGGAGATAGCGCAACGACATGTTGGAGCAGTGTCGAATTCAGCAAGTCATATGAGCGCTTGAGCCACGATAAGAATGATGTAACTGTGTAGAAGGCAAGCCGTGGAAGACAAACGCAGCTATCGCGATACGTTCGAAATCCGGAAATCAGAGCTACGATTCCATGCCATGCCATGATGACCTACGCTTCAAAAACAGGACGAGGCTATATGCAAAACGGACAAAGAGTACCTATGATTAAAATTCGTTTCCGTAGGACCAGGTGATATCAACATCAAACGTCGGGGTCGTTGTGCAACAAGAGGGCGTAAGTCGTTTGTGTACCAATTGGGTAACTCCAGTATAGATCACAGAAGTTTGATGAAAGGGCGGTATAAAAATATGACATGACTTCCAGATGGCATGGTCCGCCAACCACCTTAAAGGAAACACCAATGCAACGACTAAACAGAGACACAGAACCTACTCAATACCAAGAGTGCTTTATGCGGCTTTAACAAACCTCCCCAAGCGATGCCAGAACAGGTGCTCCTCGTCTTCATCATCGAATCCCCACACGTCTTCCTTCTCCCACCCACCCACCTCCTGTACCCACAGGTGCGTCGGACGATCAAGCTTGCAGCCATCAAATGCTATACCCCAGAGTGGGTTCCAAAAAGTCTGCCACCATGCAATGTTGGGGTTCGGGTTCCGAACATGCTCGTAGAAGAGCACCTGTCCACCTGGTTTCAGAACCTCCGTGGCAAGAGATCTGATGGTGTCCTGCGGGTCAGGCACTGAACAGAGAGTGAGAATAGAAATGATGGTATCAACAGGTTGGTAGCCGCCCAGTGAGGTAAGAATGCAGGTAGTGTCTTCGGCACCACACGAAAGTAGGACGAAGGAACCTAAAGCCTCCGTGAACCCAGCTGCATTTGCGGCACGTCTGAGTTCATCGTGCATGTTGGTGTTGGGCTCAAGTGCAACATATTTAGTGACACGCGTCTTGTCAAGATATTTTGCCGTGTGTCCGTACGCTTTAAGTCCGATTTAATTGAGTAAAGCGGTGGGAGGCTAATGTGCTTACCTGCACCTACATCGAGGACAACGCCGTGTGCATGCTGAGTTATGAGTCCCTTCTTGGTTTCTACACTGTTTTCATCGATGCCCTGCCCGAAGACAGACCACACGGAAGACATGAAGATACGTGAGATCTCTGTTGGGTGGAGGAGAAGAGTAGGCTTGGCCCATATCTGCTTGAAGGTGGGCCAAAAAGCGATCTGAATGCCCATGCAAAGGTCACTGAGGAGGCCGTATCTCTTGAGGAGGGTCATCCTGAAAGGGGTGCTCGTGGTAGCAGGGAAAAAGTTGGCAGTGCGACATTGTATATGGTGGCATTTAGGATCTGCATCATCAGGGAAACGGTGAAGAAAAGCTATTACCAGATAGATATGATAAACAAGCATCAATATAATATGATTGGATAATCCTTGAGATAACATTATCTTCCAATATCTGTCAATTGTCAAGTTAATATCAAAAAGCCACATCTCTGATCCTGCAATTTCAGAAAGATAGTTTCCTTGTAGTGGAATATAGCCCTGGAGGTACATGTTACAAATGTACCAGCCATTATATTTTCACAGTCAATCTGATATGTGTTGATAAGATTATTATCATCATGTTGTAATTCTGAAAAAGAAATGTCATTATGTTATCAGCAATATGGTATTTGGTAATCAGTTATACTTACCAATCAAACCAACCTCATGATGATATATAATGATATTTTATGATAAGTTATTGCTCAATTTGCTTCATCTTGATGTTCAATTACCTGTATCTATCATAACTGTCATTGAACAACCTACCAGTAGCCAGAGGTGTGGGAAATTTTTTGTAAGCACTGTATAGTTGTTAGTTTATAAACCCATCCTTCTTGACTTTCTAAGTTTCTTCACTCTTGTCTCTGAGTTCTTACTCAGGTCAGAGTCACTACCAACAAGGTAAGTTGTTGATTCACAAATTGGTAAGTCCACTTATATGTGTGATGTCATTTGTAAGTGTTCTTTTGATTGTTTTTTATGTAGTCTGTAGTTCTAGATTATATGGTAGTCTATAATGCTGGTAGTCTATGATGCTCTAGATAGTTATGATACTCTTTGCAGAATAAGACTTCTCTTATGTTTTACACAAGGATAAATATGAGTGATCTTATGAATGATGAACAATATTTTTTATTTTTTAAAACATGATGAACAAAAGATATTCCCTGGTGAAGAAGATAGTGCTAGATAATTTATGTAAGCTTTTGAAACTGATCATATATGAAAACACAATCAGAGTGTTGTTTATGACACTGCAGATATTGATGATCTATACTAATCACATAGATGTATATTGACTGCACCCTATGACTGATAGGTTTTTATCTATGCTCTCATCTTAGTCCAGGGTTATCTGACATGAGCTGAATGTGTATCATTCTGATGTTAATTATAGAGTATTTATAAAGGATAATCCTATATATGGGTATAGCTTTTTTTCACCGTTTCTCTGATGATGCGCACCTCAATTCGACACACATCCAATTTTGGCTCTCATCAACTTATCAGCCATTTTATGTAAAACCAAGTACTGTCGCCATACTTGCTAGTACAGTCTCTGATGGATTCAACCGGATATATTTCCTTTGTAAGTCAACCCAAGGACCTGACGTATGATGTCCCAACAACACAGACCGGACAACAGAAGGGGTGAAGGGGAGATAAAACGTAGAGCAGAGAGCCTGAGGGACCAGTGAGGGTCATCTCTAGGCTTTGGGACGTGGGGTGTCGCCGAGCACGATCGCAGCTCGAACTCGCATGCAATCTCGTGTACTTGGTGACACACCAGCTGATGCGTTCCGACTGGTCGGGCAGCTCGCCCAGAGAGATATATATGGGCCGGAGGTACAAGAACTGTCGATACGGGAACAGCAAGTTCTCAAGACGGCGTCCAGGATGTTCAAAGCCCCAATCCCTCCTTGCGATCCTCTAGACAAGACAGGGTGAGCATTTCAGCTTGCTGCATGCGGGCCTGTCCACGCTGATCGGCTCCCGACTGTTCGAACATCGACGGGTAGTTTCTCATGCGTCCTTTCAGGCTACTCACCTACAGCCACAGGACTCAGTTCCCTGTCATCTGAAATAGTTACGATACTGTGGTGAAACGTTGGCCGATCATCACCACCACCAACCTTATCGGCCATGTTCACCGTCTTGTCCATGACATGACCATGGAGTCCCAGCGGCTCACGACATCTGGCCAAGGCGAGAGTGGTCGCGTGAAGGAACTGCAGTTCAAGATCACAGAGGGGAAAACAATTGTCACGAAGGCTAGCCGTTTGAAGTACCGCATGGGGAGGGATCAAAATCGAGTGAGTACAATGGCCAACTTGCCGTGTTTCCCCACCACGCTCATGACCATTGATTGCCCTCTCTGTAGACAGATACCCCAGGATGGCAATATCTATGTCGACGCGTATAATCCAGAACTGGCGGAACTGGCGACTACGAAGCAGAACACCTGGTTCACCGCTCCTTGGCTCTATGCTGAGTGACTCCTTCAAGATCTCTTTGAGATCGGATTGTTTGACTCGATTCTCACCACGCCAATGTATGTGCGTAACTGTCCGCCTTCATTGCTCCATCACACTTGAAGAAGATAGTAGTTACCGTCTGTTCCGGTCTTATTTCAATAAAACGAAGCAAAGGCGCAACTTCGGTCCGTTCTTTGAGCAAAGGAGGAAATGCTCAAGAACAGCGACGCTGCAATATATAGTTCGTTTCGTAGTTCTCATCCTATCGATTGACTGCTCTTATTCCTTTCTGGCCATAGATCTCGCGACCATAATGCACGAGGTGGACATCGAGAAACACAAGCTCAAGTCGGATCCGATAAGCTCACGGTTCTGTTCGGAGAAGTGGTCCAAATGCGTCTCTGGTGGGTCGTTGTGTATTCCGGCGACGTGGTCAGTTATCCTCAACGCAACATTAATAGGAAGTGCTACCGCACGGTCCCCCTGTGTTTTTGTGCGGGCATCTGAGCTGGATGTGGTCGTCTCTTAGGATCCCCCCCTTCTGACACATCTGGCGCCGTCCGATACCGGCATTTGCAGATAGTCGGAAAAGAAGCGCAGCAAGCAAGGAAAGCGTTTATCATTAAAGATGATCAGGAGACTGTTTGGGAATACATCAAGACGCTGGCGGGACAAGGGGGGCGCTGTGACTTTGTCCTGGACAATGGTACGTGAAAGAGTAAGGTCGAGATTAGGAAAGTATTTGAATCACTCACTACTCTAGCGGGTTTTGAGGTACTCTGGCCTCGTTGCGCGTTATTGACGACGTGCTTTGGCAGCTATTTACTGACTTTGTGTTTGCGGACTTTTTGGTGACATATACCCCTTACTTCTCCAAGGTCGTCTTCCAGTATGTGATAATGCGGCGCTATCATCATCACTGGCATGTGTCAAGCCCGAAATTATTTCCGTGGTTCGTCTCTGATGTCACGCCCACGGATTTTGAGATCACTATAGCGTCCTTGCACTCAGCCACCTTCTTCCCAACGGGATCCACTGTGACTCTTGACACAACGGAATTACAGTCAACTGCTACATTCGCCCTCAAGATTTTTGGGGGCGAATGCTAATACTTAATTCCTAATATTCTACTATCCATATTATAGCTACGTGTCGAGTGAAGTCGTCTTGGCACATGGGAATCTTACATAAGCGCAACAGTGTACTAGGGATTGCGCATACTCATCGGCATCCATTTGCAGTTCGAGGTGTGCAGTCTTGTACAAGTTTGCCCAGCTGGACACAGCTGCGGCTGCGACGAGTTCAACAGACGGGACGGGGCCAAGACTAAAATCACATTTCATAGCCATCATAATCCCAACGTCCTGCTAATACTCTAGAGCGACAGTACAACGCTCCTTACTGCTAACATAACTGACTTGACCTCGGTGAGCATTACGAACTCAGCACACCGTTGGCATATCTAACGGAATACTGCCAACTACGCAGAACGTACATTTGCCTACCGTGCTCCCGTCACTCGCTCAGAATCGTTCATTAGCTTGTGGTAAGTAACATGCACATTGTCAACCGTCCAGGATGATCATCACAAATACTTTCCAGCATCTTCCTCTAGTATACCACAAACGCAAAGCCCTCGATATAAAGCAATTAAGAAAGCTATATAAACACCATGGCATTTCGCATGCGCGCACCTGGTCCATTGAAAACCTTTTCCTCGGCAGTCGTGACTGCGGCTGGTCGATTGGACAAGTCTCTATCACCTTTCGACACAATTGCACGCCTTCAAGCTCATTCTTTCGTCAAGTCTGATGCTATCTATATCTTTCATATCATCCTTGCATTGTTCTGGCTCACGATAATGGAAGTGCCATCGTTTCCGAGCAAGCTCCTGATTCCAATTCTCTACACGATAGCCCTCCTCATCCCCTTGACCTCTCAGTTCTTCGTCCCAGCAACCCCTATCTTTGCCTGGCTCCTTGCATTCTATACAAACCGATTCATCCCGTCTGATCTCCGCCCTGCGGTTCACGTCGTACTTCTGCCAACTCTCGAGTCTGTTCTCTATGGAGCCAATGTATCCGACATCCTCACGCGCTTCACACACCCAGTCCTTGACATCATCGCTTGGCTCCCGTACGGTGTCATCCACTACACCTACCCGCTCGTTCTCTCCCTCTTCCTATGGTTATTCCGGCCTCCACTTGCTCTTAAGACCTGGGCGAAGACATTTGGATACATGAACCTCACCGGGGTGCTCATACAGATCCTTATCCCCTGCGCAGCTCCCTGGTACGAGGTTATCTACGGCCTCACACCTGCGACGTACAACATCCCCGGCTCACCCGGCGGTCTCGCCCGCATCGATGCGCTTTTTGGCGGCGACGGATACCAGACAGCATTCTCCAATTCGCCCCTCGTCTTCGGCGCCTTCCCAAGCTTGCACGCAGGCTGGGCGACACTTGGCGCGTTGTTCATCACTCATTTCTGGGACGGAACCGGGAGATATGTGTGGGTTTATGTCGGGGTGCTGTATTGGAGCACCATGTACCTCACACACCACTACCTTATCGATGTGGTGGGCGGTGCCTGCATGGCAACAGCCTTCTTCTATCTCTTCATGCCTGATGAGCTCCGTGGGCCTGGAGGCCAGGGTGGGAGGTCGAAGTACGAGCAGTATGACCTGGAGGCTAGGAGATCCGGAGGCTTGATGGGCGGCGACGAATTCGCGAGCGATACGGCAGAATCTGCCGATTTATCTGATGAAGGCGAGGAAGAGAGCATCTTCTATCGCTCGCTGAACACAAACGAGGGGCATATCCAGGGTCAAAATCAGGCGCAGCCTGAGGCTCCTTCGAAAAAGCCTTCTGGATCGGCACATGGGAGGACACATCGGCATACGGCGAGCATCGCGAGTCTTATCCGCGCTGATGAGCGTACGGAGGGATGGAGTCCAATCGGCAACAAGGGTTTCGTGTTCCCTCCTGTTACTCGGTGAGCTGCACGATGTGTTGGAGGATTTGCTGGAGCTGGAGATGGGTTAGAAACCTATATTCATATAACGACCGTCTGACATGCCGCCTCATGACCCATGATGCATGACGAGGCTCGATGATGCTAATTTGCTACTGATATCTGGATTTGCGCCTACACTTTTTTGCATTTGTCTCGGCTATACCCTGTTCATAAACACCAGTTGGAGATATGGCATTGGCACTGCTCGGCAATATCAATACATTTTTCCAATGACTCCCCACTAACAGTAGACGGAGCATTTGACATCAATCGCTTAACGAGTATCCGACGTCCCCTTGCACACTATTCTGCATCTCAATCAAGGAGTCCAGCATCCTTTGCCCCGTCTCGTCGAGCCCATTGCGGAACCGATCCTCCTTCATCCACTGCAGACCATGCTGGAGGACGTTCCTTGCCCGTGTCGATCCACCCCGGATGTCACCCATGGTGCCATGCAGTGTTGCCCTGCGCTGCTGGGAGTCATATGTAGCACAGTGGAGGATGTTCGAGTTGTAGAAAACTGATTCTCCGGCTGTGTGTACAGTCGTATCATGAGATGCGCTTTGAGATCGAGAGAAATGATCGTGGTACGCACGCTGCAGGGTGACCTGGATCGCTCCTGGCATGTCCCTCGGGTCCTTAGGTGGCTCCAACGTCATCGACAGCGCCCTCTGTGCTTCCGTCCTGGGCACCTTGTGGGTTTTCGGAACGATGTAGAGACAGGAGTCCGTATAGAGAGCACTGAAAAGGAGGGCTTATGAGAGAGCGCGCTCCAGGGGGGTGCTTAGATCTCACGTATTCCATTGTACCTGGCCCAACCAAGGTCAGTGGCTCGCCCACCCGAGGCCGTACGAGTGACGCTTACCCCGTGGGACCAGGCAGTAAGAGCTTGTGTCTCTTCTTCCGTAGTTGCGTTCTCCCTCACGTCGTCGCGGTGCCATCTGAGGGCAAAGTCGTGGTCCAGGGGGTTGATAAGGAGATTAAACAGCTCTTAGTCGCGACGATGATAGTACAGGTAAGCACTCCCGGTGTGCTACTAGTAGATCCACAGACGCCGACGTACCCATCTGCAGCTGCGAGTCGTCTTCGCACGCCAACAGCTCCCTCGAGACATTCCTAAGGCCCTCAGAAGTATACCACTTCGCGAATGCCGGCTCGCTCAGCTCAGGGTGCATGACGTGCTGCACGCCCCACGAGTCCGGGTTGTCGTTATCGAAGGGGGGGAACTGCTTCCCCACTGTGCGACGGTGGGTCCAAATACCAGCGCGTGTTTTGGATATGACACGGTCACAGGCTTCTTCGAGGGCTTTGAAGTCTTGGGGAGGAATGAGGCCGGGGACGATCACGTAGCCCTGTTCGTCGTACGTGGCTTTAAGGGAGGCGGTCATTGCAGATGGAAGTCACGGCGTGAGCTCAGAGATAACCCGCTGAACATGCCGCATACCCGGGCCACCACTGCCCAGGGTTGTCATATGACAAGTCTTGCTTGACACGGACACGGAGCCAAAAACAGATCATAAGCCCAAGTGAGGTCCATGGCTGATGGGAATTGGATGGATGAGGATCAACCTCCGATAGTTTATAACACCGAGAATACCCGACGAGGTAGGCGCGCAATCATGGCATACTTTCTTTCCTCAATCCGTCTGCCGTCGTAAGCGCGCCAGCACCTGCTTTGCAACGCGCTGATGCCCCTCCTCAGCAGTACGATACGTAGCTGGTAAATCAAACCGCTCCTTCCCAATGATAATCCATACTTTAAACTTCTCACTCTTCTCCTCATGAAACTTTGGCGTCCCGAGTCCGTTCTGCGCGCAGTGTTCTGTACAAAGGTCAAGAACTGGTTAGAGATGGCTTGAACTGAAGAGACAGTCCCTACTTATCAATTTGTCCACGTAGGACTTGCACTCGGCGCCCTGGCCTTCCGGAGAGGTAGCAGTAGACGTATTCGCCGTGGATGTACCTTGAGGGTTCCCCGGACGACTCTTTCCCCTAACCTTGCTTTTCGACTCTAGAGAAGTGGTAATGTCAGTGTTCCGCGCGGTATCGACTCCTGCAAAGACAAGTACCTCGTGTCTTCGCTCTTTGACTGTTTTGGCTGGAGCCTTCAGAGAATTCAGATTCCTTTGAAGACAAAACTTCGCCAGGCTCTGGATCGGTATGACTGGGGCGCGTGGAGGCTAATAAATGAGGCACAGGACGTGACGAAGCGCTTGACCCGACGTGAGTCGGTCCGTTCGATCCCCTGGGAGGTGGTGTGTGGTGAGGGGTGTGTGAAGGAGGATGCGGTGAATTTGGAGCGTACGTCATAGGCGGTTGATGGACACCATAGATGTGATGACTACCTGAAGCACCCACAGCACCTCCTGTAAATCGAGAATCAATAGGAGCAGGAGACGGTGCCACGTATGGGTGTGGGCGGTGGAGAGGTATGAATGCATACCATGGACTGCTTGTGGAGTAAAAGGAGGACCATGACTATATGGTGCATAATAAGGAGCCCCAGATCCACCCTCGTTCCCAAAACCTGGCTGAGATTGGTCCAACGAGTATTGTCTGGAGACAGCTTGTAATGAACCAATGCCGCCTGGTCCGGGAACGTCGTGGATCTGGTGGCTGCCACTCCGACTGGGCTGACTCCGTCCCACCAAGCTGGCTTGGCTGCTTTCTCCCTGAATAGGAGCAACTTCAACCTCGCGCTTCTTGCCTTTCTTCTGCTTTTTTGATGGCCGTCCCGATTCGAGTTCATCTGTACCTTCAGGGTGCCGTCGCTTTTGCGCCGCTGGATCGTAGTTACGCAAGGTGTATGGACTCACGTAGCCAGGGGGTGGGTTTTCTCCCCCAAAACGGATGAATTCGACAGCGCCTTGTTCAGCAGCACAGCAAATGGCAGCCGCTTTCGCGTCGGCCTTGTTGCGATAGTTGGTGGGTACCGTGTACCTTCGGACCTGCTCTGGCGTCGGCGTAGTCGACAGTTCGACAACCCAGGTAGCACCAAAGGCTGCATATCCACGATTTTAGAAAGAGACAAAGAGAGTGAACCAAAGGGCACCTACTATCTCTCTCCTTCTCAAATTCGAAATAAGGACGGAGTTCCATACCAATCTTGCTGAGTTCCGAAGTCACCGTGGGATATATGAAGTTGGTCGAGAAAGAACGTATTGCCGGGTCATTTGTGCTTCGACAGCTGCTGTGACCGACCGAATATAATTTCCAACGTTATGAGACATAGCTTGTAAGCAAACCGCGGCTTTCGCGTCCGATCGCTTGGGAAACCAGGCATCGACGATATAGGCTCTGTAGTCTCCCGGTCGATCGAATTTGAGGACACAGCCGTGCACTAAAAAGAAGTTGAGAGAAAATTCGAAAGGCCACGTTGAGATACCAACAACCAGGCGTTCCATCCGAGGTAAAGAAGAACATCATAGCCAGCTTCCCACCTCTGGCATTCTGAACCATTGCGTTGAGCCAGCCAGGAGCGTTGATCTCGACGGCGTCAGTTGTGTCAAAAGACTCAGGAAACGGCCTTGGGAGCGAATCATAGAAATTCTGGAGCGTGAGAGGTGTCTTGGCACTACTGATTGCTGCCGCTTGTTCGCTCGAAGCTGGGGTCGAGAACGGTGTAGGGGACTGTGGACGAGTCTGTCCATTTCCAAGTCTAATGAAGTCTAGAACACCTTCAGAAACAGCGGCCTTCGCGCAGGCTAGTTTGGCTTCTGCATAACTGTCAAAAGTGGGGTCCGAGAGGTAAACGCGAACCACATGTGGTGAAAGCTGAATTCGAAGTGCACAGCCCTGTTCTACCTCGCGTTAACGGGGCGTCTGATAACGGAGTGTATAAGGGCTTACTATGGCCTAGCTTGGGTTCAAAGAATGCGACCCAGTGCGGAGCGACGCGCCCAGCACGCCATTCAGCACAGCATCTTTCGATTTCGTCGATAGGCGACACTGCATCATTGGTTGCCTTAGAAGTGGATGGAATGGGCTCGGCGGCGGCAGAATCGACACGAACAGCAGGTACAGATGAGAGGAGCAGGCCGCGCTTGGGTTTTGTGGCCTCTCCATCGCCATTCATGAGAAATTCCAGGGCACCCATTTCAATGGCGATCATAGCTGCCCCAGCTTTCGCTTCATTCTTCTTTGCAAAAGTCGGCTGTGTAGCATATGACCGCTTTGTACCCTCAGGTCTGGTTATAGTCAATATGCACTGCTTGTCTGTGATCGAATGTCAGGGGCTATTGTTATCAGATGGCAGTTGCTAGCTCAACTTACTCCTCGGTCCATTCTGTTCGATGTACTCGAACTTCAGCGCGTCCGCATTTCCGAAGACGCGTTGACAGGTTTGGTGTAGCCTTGCGACTGCACTGACACTGACCGTTTCAGTTGCCTTGGCCAGGGGCGGAGTTGGTGATATTTCGGGCAATGCTGCGGAGAGAGGCGATGCGTCGCGTTCGGGTGCGTGGGTAGTAGGAGAAAGACCCGTATCTGTACCTCCATAGAGGTATTCGTCCAAGGAAAGGCCACCTAGACTGGCCAGGTTTCGGGATACGATATCGAAGGCCGACTGAGAGACCCAACTTTTGCTGAGCCCATGTTGTGGAGAGCCTGACAACATGGTGGTCGTAAGATGCTCTATAGCTGGCGGCTTGGGTTACAACGGTTAACAGAACATAAGTGGACAGCGACCACAAGGCTGAAATGAACAAGATTGAAGAGCTGGAAGAGATCGTCGTCGGCAGTGAGTCACGTGAGGACGGTTTGGGGGATACAGATTCAGAAAGTATCAGTAGCTATCACTACTGCTCAGGCTACAGCTGTACCACGCTACTACATCGTGACAAAGTCTGAGACTACTCTTGCAATGCGTGTCCTTGTATAAGTTGTACGTCAGATTGACGGTGACACGTCTGACAGTGAGTCTGATGATGTTATGCGCCTTCTTCCACGACTACATCTTCGCATACAAATTCTCACAAACCCTTGGCGAGTGGAGCGAGGGTTGTCACCGAAAATTTTCAACTGTGCCCAATAGCTAGATCAGTGCTCAGCGCTCAGCGCTCAGCGCCCAGCGCCAGCACCATATACATACAATTTAGATACATACCATTGATAAGTCGAGTGTGCACTGTGCACTGCGCGACTGGCAGTCACTGCAGTGTCAGGATTGCTGTCCACCATCGATATCCTGACCTCATTTTCGTTGTCCAGATCTAGCAAAGAAAAGGTCCAAACGAAGGCTACGTACTCTAACGTACAAAACCCCCTCTTTCTTCGTCACTTATCCCTCAAATCCATAGTTGTACTTTCGCTGTACTTATCCTCTCCATTCCAGCCCTAGGACTTCCTTTCTTTCTGCGTCATATCAAGCAGGATATGAGCGGCTACACTAACTATTCACCCCACTCAACGCCTGCTATGTATAACTCTGACGCCCGAGGAATGTCAAGAACACCCAGTCCCTCTCCGAGCGAGGTGGCCATTCTGCAGCAAAAGTCGATGGTTAACTTCCGGTCATTATTCCAAAAGGACAAAATCTTCACCAGGAAATACATCAGTACGTGCTCAGATGGCAACTCATTGGAAAGCATGATGACATTTTCTTCGCAGCTTACTACATTGTCGGAATCCTTGTCATCGTTCTCGGTTCTCTATTCTTTTTCTACCATGACCAAATCGTACACGCCATCCAGCCTGCCGCAGATTGGATGCATGGGTGAGCTGGAACCCTGATGGCCCTTTGTCGTGAGACGAACTTACACCTCGATAGCCTGTCCTTCGGTTGGCTAATACCAATTGCTATCTTCTTTGTGATCTCTTTCCCTCCAGTTCGTCAGCTACTCCGCTTGGCCCCATCACGAGTTGCTGAATAGGTTTAACAGCTCTTTGGGCACGAAATACTGGCAATTGTGTGTGGATTGGTGTGGGGCGTGTGGATTGGCTTTGGAATCACTGCAGCAGGGACTTTACTCGGCGAAATAGGCAATTTCTAGTGAGTGTTGACTTACATCTTCACACCCGGTGTCGCTGACGTCTCTGAAGCGCGTTTAGATACCTCTTAAAATCGCGCGCTGAGAAAGAGGAGAAGAAGAGTATTCAGTATGCTTGTCTTGCCAAGGTAGTTCGGGAGGGTGGCTTCAAGATCGCGCTGATTGTGCGATACAGCGCTGTCCCGGGTCACTGTAGGTTCTGCCAATCTAGAGTCAAGTCTCGTATTTGACCGCTCTTTGCAGTCACGACTGCCATCTTCGCTGTTTGTGGGATGAACATCTTTGTCTTCGTCTTAGCGGCTGTCCTCTCCATGCCCAAACAATTCATCACCGTCTATATTGGAACACTTCTGGAGAATTCCTCGACCGGTTGGCTCTTCACTGTGCAGGTTGTCTTCACTCCCGCTGATCCGGAACATAGGTACTTCCTCAACTCAAAACAAGATTCTCAGTTACGTCGTTGGAGGTGTCACATTCCTAGTGACAGTGGCAGCCATGTGGTACATTCACAAAGAGGTAAACAGAGTAAAGCCTGACGTCATCTACGCCCGGCGTAAAGCTCGGTAAGTAAGAGTTTCGCCTCCATGCGCAATGCATTAATTACTGCCACAGTCAAGCTAAGTTAAATGGAGATATCTTCTACCAAAATGTCGATATGAACGGGTCAAACGATGATCGCATATTCAATCCCAACCCATCTAGTGTCAATATCACCACACCACTTGCCCATTCTGATGCCCCCTATGACCCACCATTCCAGCAGTGGAATAGCGATGGTCGTGCAGTGGGGTATGCACCTGATCCCCGTGTCTTCGCACCTCAACCTCGCCGAGCCAACGAACCTTTTAACGCTGTTTTTGCCCCGCCTTCCCGTAGTGGAAGTGCTGCTGACACCCTTAGGCCACACCGGGAAAGCACGGATGATGTGGGGTGGGAAGTACAAAGCAATACCGGGGACGGGCAAGCCTATCCATTGCACGCCATTCCTGAGTCCCTGCCTCTTGCCCCCCTGCGGAACCCTTTCGAAGATAACGAAAGCTCTGGAAGCGTTATCTCACCCATTGCCCCACCTCCCGGACCTCCACCTCCAACTACATCATCCATAGGGGAATACGCTTTCAGTTCTCCGAAACACAGCTTTGGAGGACCAGGCAAGTCGGACGCTCCGTCTTCGCGGGCTTTTGCTTCCCCACCTCCTGGTTATGAATCTTAGATCATCAGCGTAATGTAGTTTATCTCGCTTTGCGTTTGATTGTCGACATGGAATCATGGACAAGGTCTATTCGTTTAGCTATAGCTCGACATCGTCTACTGCCGCGGCTTTGCTCCTCACCCTCTTTTCTCAGTCTTGTGTCCACATGCGTAGTTGTAACAGTAGTCCTTGCGTAAGTTATACAATTATACCCGGTAACCGTGGTATACCCTCCGAGCTGTATGAGCCTTTACACCAAACCTGTGACTTGCACATATATGGGTGGCCAGCAGCACTCCACGATTACCCTGTGTGTATGTGAACGACCGATGATGACATTGACAACGTAGGGGACGACTGTGATACCACATTATAATGCCCGGTTCTCCAACACGCTTACTTGGCAGTGGCATTATCTCCAAGATAATCAAAAGATAATCGTAGGCTATGCGGGGATGCACGAGGCGCCCGGAAGAAAATGACTTAAACAGATGGGGCTCCACCGTGCCTTGGTGTTTCAAGTTTCCCCGGGGATTTACGACCAGGCGCAGTTCTACTAGTAGTCGCCACAGTGATCTTTGGCTGCCAACTGGCCAGTCTTAACACACTTTCGCTTTGGCTTCCTAACCAGTTTGCCCGGGTCAACAGCTGGCCTGGACCAACGCCACTGGCTGCCTGAGCTTGCGCCTACATAATTTAGTCGTGTGGGGCATCCAGCGACAGGACGACGGTTCGTGACCGGTCTGAATTGGTACAACTAGATGGTATGTTTTCACTAGCTAAATGAAATGTCCTGTTTGACAGATTTACTCTGTCAGGTTGCCGCCATGGACGTTACCCCATACATTCCTCAATTCTTCTGGAGATTCTGGCTTTCAGATGCGTACGTGTTAGGTGGTCTCGACCCAAAACGAAGAGCTCAACTCTTCTTTCAGAGACCCCACCAAACACACGCTGGATGACCACCGCGTTCACATCTATGACGTGTTTAACAACGTGCTGTCCGAGACGCGTCGGATACCGGAACAAACTCGGACTGTGTTCCAAGACTTCATTACAGACGCTGTAGACGAAGGCTGCCTTTCCGCTCTGCGCACCGCAGAACAAGCCTTCACGCGGCTCGAGAACGAGGTGGAGCGGATCCTTGCTGACCTTGTGCTGAAGATCCGTTCACCGGGTAATACCAACACTACTGAGACCACTAGGAGGCTCGAAGTTCCCATCTCCAAACGCAACCGCGACCAGCTACTCCGGTACTTCGTCTTCCTCCGGTATCGTAACAGCGTGCAGTATAACGAAACCGTCGGACGTTTGACCCGGCGTGTCGTCGTGGATGGTGGCGCTGTTGTAAACGCATGTCATGCATGGCACCGTGTTCGCAGACGTGCTGTCCTCGGAAGTTACCATGCGTTTCTCCACCACGAGTCCTTGGACACTCGGACATTCCATCGCTTCGAGGGCCTGGACTGCTGGAAGTTCTGCAAAGCGGAAATATGCATCGGCATCGCGTCAGAGGGACAACAATACGTGCTTCCTGATACGTGCTTTGCCTCCCTCGACGAGGACTTTGGTGGAGACCCGTGTGTAGTGTTTCTCTTAATTACGTCATGGAGCAGTTAATTCACGCGTTCTAGAACCTCCCCACATCTTTTATTCCCAGTGATGCCAACCCTGGCACTTTATGTCCTCGGCGTTCAAGATGTGGAGCCTCCCATGAAGGGCATCAGTACCGGCCCACTCTCGCTTGCAGGAGACGAGGGAACAACCTGGATCGATGTCGGAGTCGAATCTCCTTCCGATGTGCACCTCCGGAACGCGTCCCTTCTCCAGCGCAACCCGGCTCATCTTTACTTCTCATCTCTCACGTCCCTCGTGCAAGCTATTTCGAGCTATGACGAGTTCCGTTGGATCTCGGAGCATCTCGACTTCTCCAGGCTGAAACAACGTGCTCGACAGAAAGCGACCCTTGAGAAAGTCACGAAGACGTTGGTGGTGAAAGGCAGCGTGTTGCTGGTAGACCTCACGGACGAGGTGACCAAAGTCGGTCATCACCCTGTTTGTCACGGGGGTTTTTCGGACGTTTGGAAAGGGGTCTGGACGAACTCGTTGGGGCACTCTAAAGCGGTGAGTCATGCCAGTTAAGTAGGTGGTACTTGCTCACTTGTGTTGGTTAAGGTTGCACTTAAGTTTCTTCGTCAGTATCAAAACGTGGCGAATGCAGCTCGCGAGAAGCTCTTGAAGGTAACAGTTTCGTTCAATGCCCCACTGCAGCTGGGGAATTTATGAATGGTGGTAGCGTTTGAAAGCAGAGATAGTTGCCTGGCATCGCCTGCAGCATCCAAATATTGCACCCTTGTACGGTGTCATGCAAGCGGTCAACTCGATTGCTATGGTTTCGCCGTGGTGCAACAATGGAACGATCATGGAGTACATCCAGCGAGAGGATATCCGTGCTGACAGATTGGCATTGGTGAGTGAGGTTGCTAGTTCGGAAGGGGTGACGGCCTGACATGAGAGGTATAGTTGATGCAAGTAGCCTCTGGTGTAAGCTACCTTCATAACATGAAGCCCATTGTGGTGCATGGCGATTTGAAAGGGGTATGTTGGGCTGCTTGGATCCCCTTTGCACATGCACCGAGTCATTTCCTTCTCCATCTAGACGAACATCCTGATCAGCGACACTGGCGACGCACTCATCTCAGACTTCGGGCTTTCCAATGTCGTCGAGGAGCTTTCACTTACCGACGCGAATTTGCGAGCGGCTCAATTTGGCACATCCTTGCTCGCGGGGTCGACACGTTGGATGGCACCTGAGCTGATCCTCACACTCGTTGAAGACGACGGGGTACCTCCTATTATCACGACAGAAAGCGACGTGTTCTCGTTCGCCTGCGTTTGTCTCGAGGTACGTTTTGGACGGTCCTATCTACCTCAGTGTAGTTCTGATCATGGCGTGGCCCACTCCACTCTTAGGTGGCCACCGGGGAACTCCCGTATCCACACCGCCACAACGACCGTGCTGTGACGATTGACATCCTGCGCGGCGTCAAACCGTCCCGTGGAGCTCGTTCCATTTCCAAGCTGTGCTGTACAGAGACGCAACAAGAAGCCTTCTGGGATATCGTAAACCGGTGCTGGAACACCATGCCTATTTTGCGGCCTACTATGACCGAAGTGAAGGAGACGCTAGCAGCTATTGCTGGCTATTGTGCATGACCGCTTGACTCCTCCCGCTGATGTGCATTTTCTGACTGCTACTCACGACTTTACGACATCTATTCCAGTCACCAGGCCAAGAATGAGGAAACCTGCATTGTAATAATACTAATACTAATCGCATTTACTGTAAAGCTATTTCTTGCAATGTACATTACCTACACGTGCGCTACGATATGACGTCGGTATCTATCTACAATATCATCCTTAGTATGCGAGTGTGCCAGTCTTTGTAGGCACTCACTTTTCCCCCTATCTTTACTCTTTGCCTTTCCTCGCTCTTTCACTTTGTAACACCACGAGTACTTGACTACGCGACTGGGAGATGCATGGCGGATACAACCGTCTTGAACGAAAGCCTGCTTTAGCCACGAGAGTTTTGTATCGACCCGGGGCTAATGGCCCCCGAGTCTATGATTTGGAGAATATTACCAGCGAGGTTGTAGTCATTCGCCCATTATCCGTCAAGGCATCTTCCCGTCTGGTTGCTGTAAATACACACCCTTGAGGGCGATTGGCCTTCCGGAGGTGTTGGATACACTGCGAGGTAAGAGAACTGGTAACGTACTACTTGTATGATATAAGTAGGTACCAGCTAGGTCTCCGAATGGATACATTCATACCAAAGGTCCGTGGGCTGGCTGGTGACCATTCCGTCAATGAAGCAGGCCGTCGATAGAGGGCTACCAGACAGAAACAACACAACATTGTCCAACAGTCCTCAGACAGGCTGTATCCTCGTCCGTTTGTGGCGAGCATAGTCTGGAGGGCGTGCTGTCTGTAAAGGAACCGGGTATGGAGAGGGGGGGCTTCAACACTCCCTGAAGATTTGACTATTACAGTAAATAAATAAGTCATGGTAAATGAGATGCGCCGGGTCACTATAAATTTGCTCGCTCGGCGATACGGTAATTTCGACACTAAGTCTCGTTAGTGCTATCTAGTATTCCATCACAGTTTAAGTTGCAATTCTAAGTTTCTATAGAAGGCACTCTCCGACCTGACTATTCAACCGGGACGAGTGACGGCCTAGTAAGATCTTCACGGAGTCGGTGGTTTGATCTCCAGCCTGGTTAGCGCTGCATCCTCCAGGAGGCCCTCCTCCAGAGCCCGAGCTATGCAGTGGCTCCACCCTCGAGCTAATACAAGCGCTCTCATCGGTGGCTGAGGTTCTTGTTACACCCACAGCGCAAACCGATCGTTCAAGTAGAATGCTTCCGCCCGGGGCCATAGGTAGTCTAGTAATTCCTTGGCCAGCGGTCTCCCGTAGGTTGAAGTGAATCCGAGACGCTAAAATGCTATGAAGGACAAGCTGCGGTCTGTAATAAGTGGGCGTGTTAGCACAACTCCAAGGAAGCTTGTAACTGGACTGAGGATACGTACGCATCCATCAAACCGGAATATATTCCCTTGGTAAAATGAGATCGAAATTTGAGAACTGCCAATATTCATGTGTCTTACCGGGATGGGTGGCAAATTGATTATGATATTGAAAAATGAAGTGACTGGATGAACAACCCATAAATTACATCAACATCAGCGGAAATAACCCGAACTTACCAAGTATAAGTGACATATATACCAGCCCGTCCCCATATAACTTGAGTACCAGCGGGTTGTTAGTATCTCTATAATAGCGAAGACGCCTGTAGATCGTAAGGCCCATGAGAACTGTTGATGACCATGAGATTCTATTTTAAAGCGATTCCTTAAGGGTACGATTGTGATACCCACCGAGTTCATAGATGAGCAGAAATCCATACTGGGTAGCATTGGTCCTCGCGCTTTCGAAGACACATCCGTAGGTGTCATCTTCACTTGGATCAGCTACAGTGGCCGGCTGGTATAAAGACAAAATTCGTACAAGATGGAGCCGGTGCTGACATCTTTGGGATGATGTAACCCAAACCAACGGATGCCGCAATCGAGAACTGTACTGTGGTGAGCTGCCGGAAAGCGGCATGCAAGAAGGTCAGGGCATGCTCACGGCAGCGAACACGAGCAGAAAAGTAAGTAGCTTCTTGTTATTGTTCCAAAAAGCGAAGGTCCTAATGATGAGCAGCCCTGATGTGAATAACGATGAGGCTGTTTTCCAGGGGAAACGGGCATATGGAAGTACCTTCAGCAGCTATGATGCTAATCATGTGAGAAGCTTCGGTCGAGATTCTGGTCAAAATCAGCACAATGAGATGCGCCGATGGTCACAAACCGGAGGAAGCTCGATTAAAATTAGTACACTGTCGGATACATCGAGTCAGGGAGTATTCCTTGACACGCAAAGAATCTCACATCTCCTGTTCGAATGCTCACGGCGGCTTTGGTATTTCGGGGTAGTAAGAACACGCTAAGAGACGACGAGACAAAACCACTAACCGTAGGTGGTCATCGCGGCGCCAGCAAAAGTCATGTAACGGGCCAAAGTGAAGATAACTCTCGTGAGGTCCCACTTTCTTCCCCATACCAAGGAGACCTGCTTTCCGTTAGTGAAAATCGGACCAGCATCGGGCAATCAACTTACCTCAGATGGAAAAGTAATGAAATAATCGAAGGTCTAACAGTGGACTTAGTGACGGTAACTAGAAGGCCGTGATTACGCACAAATACTGCCATCGTGCCAACTTGAGAGGAGAATGTCATCCAGGAGATCCACAACAATGTATTCGCTATTCTCACCGGTGACATACTGGAGTCGGGCCAAGTCAAGACCAGCGGGTTCAGTCAGAGAGAAGCTAATCCTTTACCTGAACACCTTGCATTTCTGTGCTAGTCGATGCCATAACGCCAGTGGGGGGCAGATTCGGAATAATCAAAGGTAACGATGGGTGGTGGGACACGGTTGCGGAGATGTCTTATATTCAGCGATGAACCCTCCGAAACACGAGCATTAGGTCCTTTGCATATCCCCTGTGGTCCCTGATCACTAGTAGGGATCGTGATGATGACATCTATAGCTTCAGGCGGTGCACCTGTAACGAATCTGGTGAGAACTCGAACGAATGGACCACGACGTAACCAAGCATACCTGGCCAGCACATCATGATGGGCTGGAAGTGGTGTGGAGATAGCAGCATTGCGAACTTAGTAGCTCACGATAATGATGATCAAGACCCGCCCCTCATGGGTGCTGGTGTCTCGGACACCTGGGAGTTACGAAATCATGCAAGCGCTCCACTGGCAAATCGTTTCCACAGTGAGAGATAATAGAATTGGAAACTGCAAATGATGAAAACGTAAATGACTATATTTTAGTATTAGCGTGCGATATGGTATGCCCACCTCGACTGTAGTATTTACCGCCGGGGACATGTGGATCAGGTTCCCTCACACACCCACGATATACTAGCGCCCCTGTGTTTCCAACTTTTTGGGCGCCGCAGAGTGATCGCCGAGTCGTCAACTGCGCTCCTGAGTTGATTCCGAACTTGTAGGAGGAATACGGCTTACGCGGGTCTGTGTACCCGAGTCACGAGTCAGGAGACGAAGGCACCTTGAGCTTCGTACAGTGAGTCGTTTTGAAACAGTGACCTTCGGGTGGCGTGGTGGTGCCAGTGGCCATAGGTCACTCGTATGCTATGTACGATGGTAAGTAGGCGAGAGCCGGGTGCTAGCGCCTGTTAATGTGAACAGCACAAGCCATCTGTTGCGATCCTCCGTGGATCATTGAGTATGGCCTCTTATTGCAGTGACGACGCCAAGGTTTGACTAGACCTTTCGAATATTTTGTACTGTATGTACAGTTTTTTTTTTTCAGTTGGTTGCGGTGGAGTTGAGTTGCCACCGGAGTCACAGTCGGTCGACATCGGTCCCTGGCCAGCCTGAGTATGACACCCAATCAAGGAATGTATTTAGCTTGGGAACACGTTCAAATTCACATCCTATGGTCCACGGCGACTTACCGGTACCCATAGGAACTCCTGCCAGTGCTTGATATTGTGGAAGCAATCGATCATGATGCATCAAGTACCTACACGACGCGTTTTGCAGAATTTAAGTCGGGTGAGAATGTCGTCCGAAACGTGAAGACCAAACTTGGAATATAAATTGGCATTCGGGCAACGGTAAGATTTGAAGTTTTCCCGGTCGAAAATATGCGGGCCGATACTTGGAATATGAGCGAACATGTTGCCTCCTCCTGGATGTCAGTTTGAATAAGAAATTTTGTAAGGATGCGTGCTTAAACTTCAAATAGATTATTCACATTCCACAAAATTTCTTATTCACACCGACATCCAGGAGGAGGCGACACGTTCGCTCATATTTCAAGTATCGGCCTGCATATTTTCGATCAGGAAAACTTCAAATCTTACCGTTGCCCGAATGCCAATTTATATTCCAAGTTTGGTCTTCACGTTTCGGACGACATTCTCACCAGACTTAAATTCTGCAAAACGCGTCGTGCTACATGCGTGCAGTGTCCACCAAAGATGGTGTTTGTCTAAATCTGTCTGAATTGGCGACGACGCAAATAGTGTAGCACCCCCAGTTACTACTCGGCACCGCGTGAGGTATACAGTGTCCCTTGCCCTAGACAATGCTTTGACGAATTTGAAGATACTAGTATGTAGCATCTACAAAACCGCTGAAATGAACGCTGAAATTTGATGGTTATGTGGGCTTACTATGTACATGGGTCGGGAGGACCATCACGGGGTTGTACAGTAGTGACCTCGCGCCTGAGAAAATGAATAGCAATGGTTCAAGCCCGAAAGACAGCGCTACATAGCATATTCACATAGAATTACATGGTCAAGATATAGGAGATGTGTTTGCACATATACCGCAAAAAATGTCCGCAAGATGGTACGAGATCAAAAGGTACGTGACACGGTGAAGGTCGTTTGCGGTGTTCACGTGGGCGCCTGGCCGAATCGTTTTGCGGTTTCCATCTCCTCCACGGCAACCTTCCGAGTCGAATACCTCGCAGTCCCACGCGCCAGTGTTGGCTTCGCACTCTCTGACCCAACAGGTCGACAGCTGGCCCCGACCAACGCCACTGGCCGCCTGAGCTTGCACCTACATAATTTGTTTGCAAATTTGTGTGAGGCATCTAGCGACAGGCCGACGGTTCGTGACCGGTCTGAATCGGTACAACTAGATGGTATGTTTTCACTAGCTAAATGATATGTCCTGTTTGACAGATTTACTCTGTCAGGTTGCCGCCATGGACGTTACCCCATACATTCCTCAATTATTATGGAGATTCTGGCTTTCAGATGCGTACGTCGTGAGGTGTTAGGTGATCTCGACCCAAAACGAGGAGCTCAACCCTCTTCTTTCAGAGACCCCACCAAACACACGCTGGATGACCACCGCGTTCACATGTATGACGTGTTCAACAATTTACGTGCTGTCTGAGTCGGATGCCGGAACAAACTCGGACTGTGTTCCAAGACTTCATTACAGACGCTGTAGACGAAGGCTGCCTTTCCGTTCTGCGGTGCGCAAAACAAGCCTTCACGCGCCTCGAGAACCAGGTGGAGCGGATCCTTGCTGACCTCGTCCTGAAGATCCGTTCGCCTGGTAATACCAACACTACTGAGACCACTAGGTCCAATCTCCAAACGAAATCGCGACCGGCTACTCTGGTACTTCGTCTTCCTTCGGTATCGTAACAGCGTGCAGTATAACGAAACCGTCGGACGTTTGACTCGACGCGTCGTCGTGGATGGTGGGGGTGTTGTAAACGCACGTCATGCATGGCACCGTGTTCGCAGACGTGCTGTCCTTGGAAGTTACCATGCGTTTCTCCACCATGAGTCCTTGGACACACAGACATTCCATCGCTTCGAGGGCCTAGACTGCTGGAGGTTCTGCAAAGCGGAAATATGCATCGGCATCGCGTCAGAGGGACAGAAATACGTGCTTCCTGATACGTGCTTTGCCTCCCTCGACGAGGACTTTGGTGGTGGAGACCCGTGTGTAGTGTTTCTCTTAATTACGTCATGGAACAGTTAGTTCACGCGTTCTAGAACCTCCCCACATCTTTTATTCCCAATGATGCCAACCCTGGCACTTTATGTTCTCGGCGTTCAAGGTGTGGAGCCTCCTATGAAGGGCATCAGTACCGGCCCACCCTCGCTTGCAGGAGACGAGGGAACAACCTGGATCGATGTCGGAGTCGAATCTCCTTCCGATGTGCACCTCCGGAACGCGTCCCTTCTCCAGCGCAACCCGGCTCATCTTTACTTCTCATCTCTCATGTCCCTCATGCAAGCTATTTCGAGCTATGACGAGTTCCGTTGGATCTCGGAGCATCTCGGCTTCTCCGGGCTGAAACAGCGTGCTCGACAGAAAGTGACCCTTGAGAAGGTCACGAAGACGTTAGTGGTGAAAGGCAGCGTGTTGCTGGTAGACCTCACGGACGAGGTGACCAAAGTCGGTCATTATCCTGCTTGTCACGGGGGTGGGTCGACACGTTGGATGACACCTGAGCTCATCCTCACCCTCGTTGAAGACGACGGCGTACCTCCTATTATCACGACAGAAAGCGACGTGTTCTCGTTTGCCTGTGTTTGTCTCGAGGTGCGTTTTGGAGGATTGAGATCCTGCGCAGTGTCAAACCATCCCGTGGAGCTCGTTCTATTTCCAAGCTGTGCTGTACAGAGACGCAACAAGAAGCCTTCTGGGACATCGTAAACCGGTGCTGGAACACCGTGCCTATATTGCGGCCTACTATGAGCGAAGTTAAGGAGGCGCTAGTAGCTACTGCTGGCTATTGTGCATTTTCTGACTGCTACTCACGACTTTATGACATCTATTCTAGTCACCAGGCCAAGAATGAGGAAATATGAATGGTAACAATACTAATGATTACATTTACTGTAAAGCTATTTCTTGCAATGCACATTTACCTACACGTGCGCTACGATATGACGTTGGTATCTATCTACAATATAGTATGAACGCATGAACGCATGAACGCATGCCATCCTTAGTAGCCTTATACCCTGGTCCGCTTTTGGTGAGCATAGTCTGGAGTGCGTGTTGTATATAAAGGAACCGGAACACGGGCCTGGTGAGGGGAGGGCTTCAATACTATCTGAAGGTCCGAGTATTGAATAAATATGTCATGGTAAATGAGATGCACCAGGTCACTGTAAATTTGCTCGCTCGCCGATACGATAGTTACGACACCGATTCTCGTTGTGCTATCTAGTGTTCCATCAACGTTCAAGTTGCAATTCTAAGTTTTTATAGAAGGCACTCTCCGACCTGACTGTTCAACCGGACCGAGGACGGATATGGCTTAACATCTTCATGGAGTCGGTGGCTTGATCTCCAGCCTGGTTAGCACTGTATCCTCCAGGGGGCCTCCTCCAGAGCCGGAGTTATGCAGTGTCTCCATCCTCGAGTTAATACAAGCGCCCTCATCGGTGGCTGAGGTTCTTGTTACACCCACAGCGAAAACCATTTGTTCAAGTGGAGTGCTCCCGCCCGGGGCCAAAGACTGTGCAGTAATTCCTTGGCCAGCGGTCTCCCGTAGGTTGAAGTGAATTCGAGACGCCAAGATACTATGAAGGACAACCTGCGGTCTGTAATAAATGGGTGTGTTAGCACAACTCTAAGGAAGCTTGTGACTCGGGGAGACGTACACATCCAACAAACCGGTAAATGTTGCCTTGATGCAATGAGATCGAAGTTTGAGGACTGCCAATATTTATGAGTCTTACCGGGATGACTGGCAAATTGATTATGAAGTTGAAAAATGAAGTGACTGAATGAGCAACCCATAAATTACATCAAAATCAGCTGAAATCACCCGAACTTACCAAGTATGAGTGTCATATATACCAGCCCGTCCCCGTATAACTTGAGTACTAGAGGGTTGTTAGTATTTCTATAATAGCGAAGACGCCTGTAGATAGTAAGGCTCATGAGAACTGTTGATGACCATCAGTTTCTGTTTTAACGCAATTTTTAAGGGTACGGTCGTGATACCCACCGATTTCATACATGATCAGAAAACCGTACTGGATAGCATTGGTCCTCGCGCTTTGGAAGACACATGCGTATGTGCCATCTTCACTGAGATCAGCTACAGTGGCCGGCTGGTATAAAGATAAAATTCGTACAAGATGAAGCCGAGGCTGACATCTTTGCGATGATGTAACTCAAACCAATGGACCACGCAGTCGAGAACTGTACTGTGGTCAGCTCCTGGAGTCGGCATGCAAGACAGTCAGGGAATGCTCACTGCAGCAAACACGAGCAGGAAAGCAAGTAGCTTCTTGTTACAGTTCCAAAAAGCCAAGGTCCGGATGATGAGCAACCCTGATGTATATAAAGATTAGGTTTTCCAGGGGCAATCAGCGGATGGAAATACCTTCAGCAGCTATGACGCTAATTACATGGAAACCTTCGGTCGAGATGCTGGTCAAAATCAGCAAAATGAAATGCGTCGATGGTCACAAACCGGTGGCAGTTAGAGTAAAATTAGTACACTGTCGGATACATCGAGTCAGGGAGCATTCCATGACACGGAAAAAATCTCACATCTTCCGTACGATTCCTCACGGCGTCTTTGGTATTCCGGGGGAGGTGGGAGGTAAGAACGCGCTAAGAGACCATGATAAAACCACTAACTGTAGGTGGACATCGCGGCGCCAGCAAAAGTCATGTAACGGGTCACAGTGAAGATAACTCTCGTGAGGTCCCACTTTCTTCCCCATACCAAGGAGACCTCCTTTTCGTTAATGAAAGGACCAGCATCGAGAAATCGACTTACCTCGATGGAAAAGTAATGAAATAATCGAAGATCTAACAGTGCACTCAGAGACGGTAACTAAAAGGGGCCGGGATTACGCACGAGTACTGCCATTGTACCAACTTGAGAAGAGAATGCCATTCAGGAGATGCACAATAATGCCTTCGCTATTCTCACCGTGGACATACTGGAATCGGGGGTCAAGTCAAGACCAGCGGGTTCAGTCAAAAAGAGACTTAATTCTTACCTGAACATTTTGCATTTCTGTGCTGGTCGATGCCATGATGCCAGTGGGGGGCAGATTCGGAATAATCAAAGGTAACGATGGATGGTGGGACACAGCTGTGGAGGTTTCTTATATTCAGCGACGAGCACTTCGAAACACGAGCCTTATATCCCTTGCATGTACCCTGTGTCCCCTGATCACTGGTAGGGATCGTGATGATGATATCTATAGCTTCAGGCGGTGCACCTGTGGCGAATCCGGTGGGATCTCGAACAAATGGACCACGATGTAACCAGGCATATCTGTCCAGCACATCATGATGAGCTGGAAGCTATGTGGAGATAGCAGTATTGCGAACTTAGTGGCTCCAGATAATGATGATCAAGACCCGCCCCTTATGGGTGCTGGCGTCTCGGGGACCTGGGAGTCGCGAAAATCATGCAAGCGCTCCACTGGCAAATCGCTTTCCCATTGAGAGATAATAGAATCGGCAACTGCAAACAATGAAAACGCAAATGACTATATATTAGTATTTGCGTGCGATATGATATGACCACCACCTCGACATGAGTATTTACCGCCGGGAACATGTTGATCAGGTTCCCTCACACATACACACGGTATACTAGCGCCTGTATTTCCAACATTTTGCGCGCCACAGACCGATTGCCGAGTCGTCAACTGCGTCCCTGGGTTGATTCCGAACTTGTAGTAGGAGGAATACAGTTTACGCGCGGTTTGTGAAATCAAGTCACAGGTCAGGAGAGGAAGTAACTTGAAGCATTGTCCCGGAAGTCGTTTTGGAACAGTGATCTTCGGGTTGCGTGATGGCGCCAGGGGCTGCAGGTGACTCATATGCTATGTGCGGTGGTAAGTAGGCGAGAGCCCCGTGCTAGTAGCGCCTGTTAATGTAAACAGTAGAAGCCATTTATTGCGAGTCCTCCGTGGGTCATTGAGTACATATGGCCTCTTATTGCAGTGACGACCCCAAGGTTTGACGAGACCTTTTCGAATATTTTGTACTGTACAATTTTTTTCAGTTGGTTGCGGTGGAGTTGATTGGCGAGTTGTGTTGCCCTGTGTATGACATCCAATCAAGGTGTGTGTTTAGCTTGGAAACACGTTCAAATTCACATCGGCAATTTACCAGTACCCACAAGAACTCCTGCCAGTGCTTGATATTGTGGAAGCAATCATGATGCATCAAGTACCTACATACGTCCACCAAAGATGGTGTTTGTCTAAATCTGTCTGAATCGACGACCAACTATAGCACCCCCGGTTACTACTCGGCACCACGTGAGGTATACATGCCCCTTGCCCTAGACGAAGCTTTGATAAACTTGAAGATAGCAATCTACTACAGTTTATAGTTTCCCGTTATTACTGTTGCGGACGCTCTCAGCCCTAGCTCCGGGTCGGTGGGACCATCACGAAGTTATATAATACCTCGGGCCTGAGAAAATGAACAGCAATGGTTCAAGCCCAAAAGACTGAGCGCTAGCGGGTTCACATAGAATTACATGGTCAAGATACAAGAGACGTGTATGCACATATACCACAAAAAATGTCCGGGTGACGGTACGAGATCAAAAGGTACGTGACACGGTGAAGGTCGTTTGGGGTATTCACATGGGCGCCTGGCCGAATCGTTTTGCGGTTTCCATCTCCTCTACGGCAGCTTTCTCGAATACGTCGTAGTCCCATGCGCCAGTGTTGGCTTCGCCCTCTCTGACCCAACCCAGTGCAGCACCGGTCAGCCAGGCAATACGTAGGAACATCGTTCCGTCAAGGTAAGCGTATTCGGGGTCCACGTCCACGCCATCCTTGGCGAGGAACTCCATCGCGAAGCGTGGCTTGCGGTGACCGTACATGGTGTTGAAATGGGCAAGTGCACGTTGCACTTTACATAGGTGCTCGTTTGGATGGACAAGCGCGTTCGCAAGGATGGGGAGCCATGCGTTAGGGACGGCGGCATAAGGGGAGGCGGCAGATGGGAGAGCGCACACTGCAGGGGCAGGTTGAGGCCCAGGGAAAGTGGTGGGATATCGTGTGGAAGTATTGGGGATGGGCGGAAGAGGGGAGGAAACAAAATCTTGGATGCGGAAGCCCGGACGCCCACGAGCGAGCCACCACGTGAGACTTGTCAAGAAGTGTGCACGAAGCAGTAGGGTCTGCGACCGGTGAGACAGCTGTGCACAGAGAGACGGCAAAAATAACGATGAGGTGATAACGTGTGCGCTAAGATTGCAGAAAGCCAACTTCATGAACGAAAGTGATAGATGTATCGAAACAACACTTACGTGAAGAAATCGGCGCGGTATTCAGCGTCATCACCATCCCAACTTCCAACTCCATACATGAGCACTCCGGTCCAGACAATCTCTTCAAGACATCTTTCGAGGTCATCCTGACCTTTAATCTCGCAGTCCCACATCTCGGCATATTTGTTGATGATTTCTCCAAGTGCTCGCAGCATGGCACCATACTCGAGCTTGCCTGTCCGCCTCGAAGGAAAGCGTGGGTCACGACGCATGAGAAATAGGATATTCAAGGCTCTCAGACGCGAACCCGATCTAGGCATCCATTTTGGCTCTGGTACAGTAAGCGAAAACTCAGGGGACGCAGGATAAGATCTTACCTTGGCGTTCGAGGTCTAATAAGGGCGTAGTACGTTCGTATTCAAATAGGTGGCGAGTAATAAGCGTGGTAGCTCCCGCTGGATGCACGGCAGTCCAGGCAAGACCTTAATTCAAGAAGTTGAGCAACGAGCTTCAAGACGTTCTTGTTGCGCACCTTCTGCGATCAAGCCTGGTAGGCCAAACTCCACGCCGTATCCAACATGGATGATAGGGTGGAGAAGAATTTCCAGAAACCTATTCAGCATTTGAGGCTGTTGTTTGCCCTGTTGCGGGTATCTAAGGTTATAATGGTCCGAGAATATGTACTTCTCGAGGGCTGAGGGGATGCTAGCGCCAGGTTCGAGAACAACACCTTGGAAATATCTTAAATAACTGTTATAGTATCTAGAGAGCAAAATGTTCATGATCAAACGGCAAAAAGCGGTTACGCGGACACGTACTGGTCGTTACCAAGATAATCGGTAAAATTCTCCTCAGTGATCGTTACACCTTCTGGGGCGACGAATGCATCGCGCATGTGATCGAGATGCGTATCCTCGTAAGCGGCATCTAATACAGGAGCGGCACCACCAAGTGCGTACAGAGCAATCAAATGGTGGGCAGCGTGACTATATCAAAGACCGAGACGTTAGTGGGTCAATATCTCCATTTCATGCACACATACTTGTGGAAGAGGAAGTGGTTGAAGAAAATGTGGCTCCTTTCGTGGTTATCTTTGAGATTTTTCAGCAACGCAGTCGTTGCATCGGGGCCAGCGCCAGGCAGACGCCCAGGAGAAAGCACAGATGGTGGGGGCCGTGGAGGTGGAAAGAGATGCGCCAGCACTTCTGGAGAGCAACGTATAGGTACGACGGTGCCGGCTATAAGCATCCCGATACCGACGAGCAGCAAGAGATAATGGTTAGTTGAGGTACATGTAAGACAACGAAACCGATGTCAGACCTGGAACAGCTGGTGGTCCACATTGAAGTGCCTCCTGACTTGACGCGTTTGTGACATCCATAGGTGGGGGTGGTAAGTAGGTTGGATGGATGGATGCACTGGCAAGGCATGCCACCGCGTCTGCTTAAGTACTCTGGCATTTCTATGGCAAATCATGCAGAAGGAAATAGCACATCAACAATACGAACTGCGCAGAGGTCTATGCACACATCTAAATGTCGTAAGTCGTTTTTATTTGGGTATAGTTCAGGGAATTTCCTTTTTTGAGACTGTCTCCACCAATCAGAGGTCCCGAAAGAGCAACGAAAGAGTTGTCAAAGTGTGAACGTAAAGGAATGTTTTGTAGATGAAAGAGTGATGACGGTGACCTGTTGTCCTTCTGAAATTATTCGGCTCATCATTTTGAGAAGAACAAGGTACTACGGACATTTTGTTATTGACAGGTAGACTGGTAACCAAATCCGTCTATGAGGCAAGCCGTCGATAGACGGTACTAATCGTGGACAAAACTAGTAGTTACATAAAAACCTGTTTATGGTCGTCGTGCACGACGACAAGCGTTGCCACCGGGTTGGAGGTGCGTGGTCAATGCACCACCCATGCATGAATACAGGTGGTTTTTCGAGCAAGAGATAGAAAAAAGGAGGGAGAAAATCAGACACTGACCAGAACTTATCTAATAGCCCGAACCACGCGCCCACCAACGAGCCGCGAATGTACGAGATGACTCACTGTGATGTCATAAATAATAGGTGGTCCCTACATGGGCATTGAGCGGACAGGGAAGGGCTTGTGCTTGCAAGCCAGCGGTGCTGAGACTGCCGTTGACGTCGACGAGGATGAAGTTAAGATATGGTGAGCAACACGAAAGGTTTAGCGACGTGCATTGCAATATTGTTTCGCGTGGCGATTTGTTTTCTTATTCTAAATTTTGCTACCAAGTACATTACTGTAAAATAAGCAGTGGCTGAGGTCTTGCTAACGTACACAGCGATCCGAATAGATTCGGAATGCTAACAGGTCAGTAGGCCCATCGGGATTCTGAAATGCACTTTACGTTGAGCTTTGCCAATTTTATTTTTGGACTAGACTGAAATTTGTTCCATTTGGCTAAATTCCATCTCATTTTGGTGAAGGCAGCCCCGTCTCCACCAATGAGAATCTCAAACCCATGGTACATAACCGTCATCCATTCAACCGTTCATTTCAGTGGTGTAGCAGATGCGGCTATAACTCCTATAACTGCCGCAGGTAACACAACACTGGTAATATTAATGTCCAATTATATTTGTAGACATTTGCAGCATATGTAAGACAAATAATGTTTTCAACTTTGGCAGCATTCCTTGTCAAATATTTACGCCGGGAACAGTCTAGCCCATATGTAGTTAATATATAATGGCTCTTATTATTCTCACTTTGTTCTCTCAGCTATGTATGTTATGTTGGCTTTCCCGGGCGTGTCTCAGGTGTTAGATGCCTGATATCTGCGTGAATCTGGTTGTTCCCGGTATCCGAGGATCCCGACAATTTGGCAGTCTTGTCCCGTTCTGAAAGAGACCTACTGATAACTTGAATTACAGAAAGAACTTGGGAGTCAGCCATATGCATGCGGAGTTCTCCAGGGTCCGAGTCGCAACTGAGGCTGTCGACTGCTGTTCCGAGTCGCAGTCATACTCGAGGTTATCGAAGTGCCTTCACTGTCTTCCTTTGCGAGAGCGGCTATAAGTAAATGCTGCGAATCATCATTCTCGTGCTTCGCAGTTGAGCCTCGGTATATGGGTTCCTCATGCGCTCAGCTAGAAGCATCAAACCGATACCGGGGCTTAAACGCCAGACGATATAGAGGATCCAAGGCCTGCTTCCACAGAGTCTCGCTGCAAGTATAAGCAGGCCGCCGCAATTAACAAATTCTGGCCCCAAAGGGCATTGGATTCATCCTGAGGCGTTGGGGCTAGAACCTGAGGCCTGAGGTTTCGAGCAACAGATTCCAGAAAATACCTAACTTACCATATGCCATTGCCCTGCATAGGCACCATGGCTGACGCTTCCGTTAACGCTGATTCAATGGCCACCTGGTTCCTTTACTAGCTACTGGCATGAGCTTCGATGCAAAATTTTCACCAGAAACAGTGAAGAGGACTAATGTACATGTTCACGTCCCAAGCCTACAATTACACTGCCTAAACATCAAACTTCATCTCAATCCTTAACCATTTAGCAAACCATTTCGCGGCCTCCTCGAGTTCAGACTCCTTCGAGTCCGCTCGAGCAAAGCCATGCCCTTCGCCTTCGTATGTCACACACCTAACACGCTCGGATCCGCCGTTGGCCTCGATGGCTTCCACGATCCTCTGCGATTGCTCTGGTGGTACGACACGATCCTCCAGGCCCTGAAGGATCTGTGAAGTAGAACGAGAAGCGAATGAGCGGGATCATAACCAATGACCCAGGGACGATAGCTCACACCGAACTTACCAGTAAAGGCATTGAGATCTTATCTGCATGGAATACCGGAGACCTTTGACGATACACTTCTCTCATCCCAGGTTCGTCGGGTCGACCCCCCATGAGCATAAAGAGGTAATGGGACTGGAACTTGTGAGATTCGCGACCCAGTGCTTCGAGGTCGGCTATTCCATAAAGTGATATGCCAGCCTTGAAGGTAAAGCCCGGTTCTGGCGGGGATGAAGGAGAGCGATAATTCCCAGTGGCGTAGTTGAGTACAGTGAACCCTCCCGCAGATGCTCCTCGGATAACGCATCGTGCAGGATCGATGAGCGAGTACTCGGGTAAGGATAGGATCCGCGCCGCGTTAACGCAATCTAACACGTCGGAGACTCCCCAATGTTCATTCAAATAGTCTCTGGATAAGATAAGGATTCAGCATCACATCGAGGTGAGTACCGGAAGTCGAGACGTACGCATATTTCCGCCCGGAGAGAGAGGAACCGCGATAATTCACGTCAAGCCAGGCCCAGCCTCGGCTGGTAAACCATTGTTTCATCCAATCCAAACTTTGGAAAGCTATGGCGGTAGGTCCACCGTGGACGTTCACGATACACGGCGGTCTCTCTGTATCAGGACCGACGAAGGCGGGGCTTGATGGCGCATAGTAAACGACGTGCAAGGGTTCTCCCTCTATTGTCAACAACATGGGACGGGGAAGAGAGATGTATGCGGCTAGGTCCCTCGTTGGACGAGCTTCTGGTGAGGAAGATTTGAAGGACGTCATGTACCCAGTAGACAGGCGTGATATAGAGCAGAACGTGACAGCGCCCGGTGCGTCAGCGCTGGATGCTACGACCACGACCTCGGCCGTATCTTTCTGAGTTGAACGCTTGAGCGACAGCACGCTTCTTACGTCTACGAAGGGACAGTCAAGTTCGACCGCCTCCGCCTGTCCGATGTTCGAGAGGTCAATAACATATAGTACGCTCCGGCCGCCACGAAAAGCCACGAACAACATCTCTTTCCTACCAAGAGCAGCTCCGCACTGGGAACCAGGACCTGAGAAGTTCAGGGATGCGTAGTAAGAGGAACCCAATTTCGTGTAAAGCGACGCGAAGTCTTCTTTGATTGGTTCCTTCAAAACTGGGTGGGCCCTGCCGGAGGACAAAATGTAAACCCATGGATTGCGCCAGCCGCTTGCCTCCGCCAGGAACAGCAGAGAATGCTCGGTCAACCATGAGACGTATGTGACCCCGCTACCTGAGTGACTTGGCTGGGGATGCACTGACGTCGCAACACAATTGCGACGGGTAGCTGCAATCACTTCAGTGGTGGACGACGTTGGAACTGTAATGTCTGCAACCCAAATATTCGTGCCCACCCAAGGTACATTTGGGTGGTTCCATTCTTGCCAAGCGAGTTTGGTGCCGTCAGGGGAGAAGCTAGCAGCCGCATAGAAGTCCGCGCCTGTGATCAAAGGGTGCACAGTAGACGTGACCGTGTTGATGCAGACTAGGGAGTTGATCACTGTCGACGGTGTGTCGTTCGTATGATCTTCGAGGACGGCAACGAGCAAATGATGCTGGGTAGGGTGGGGAGTCAGAGAAGCATATCGATAAAGTTTCTGGCTGTCTTTGGTAGCACCCGGGAGTTCTCCCGGCTCCGGTCAGGTCAAACGGAAACAAAACGAGTCAAAGAGCCTACATACCAAGCGGGAGTTACAGGACTTGGTTCGCTGACACCCTCGCCTGTGACTGAGATTTTGTAAAGCCGTCCATCACCAACATTGCTGAAATAGATGATGCCATCATAAGCCACGGCTGCGCCACCTCCGTACTCGTGAACAGTGCTTCGTGCATCCCAAGATGAACCAGGTTTGAAGAGGTCTGTGGATGAGGAAGTGTTGATAATCACAGATCGACCTCGTTCCGCGGGCCTCCGTTCGATATGATAGACATGTTGGGTAATTGGATCGACAAACACGTCGGAGATTTCAACACTCTGAAAAATCCAGAAATTGGTTAAAACTGTGTTACTACACGACAAGCATACGTGGTACGCACACTTCCGCTGACAATATCACTGGAGATTGGAGATGTCCAGGTGCCATACGGCGCAACGTTCGCCTTTGCCTGCCAGTGGGTCTGCATGCACGGTACTTGAACGGATGGTGGTAACACACCGTAATTGCCTGGATACCACCTTGCTCAAGGTATGTTTCCTCCCTGCGGAGCTTGTTCGCTTCCAAGTATTGTTTGTACCAAATGGCTGGATCTGGTCTGATTTTGGGTAGGGCATTTATGATGGAGAAAAGTCATGATGTGCCAGGTGGTAGTGAATCGTTGGCCAGCTCTGCGTCTTTGCTGTCCTCAGATTGGGTTAACGACTTGGAAGCTCGACAGTCCGTCAATGGAGCAGCTTTGTTTCGATGGGCACCATTTCCTGGATGTTGCTGGGATGCACTTTGGTAGTTCCCAGAAGGCCTTGAAAGCTCCCCGTCTGGACCTATGATAAACAGTGAAATTCAACCTTTTCAACCTTGCCCTACAAGATCTCAGGCTGGACACAACTGGATCCATCTTCGACATCGTTTCGCATTGAAGTGCCAGTGGTGCCAAGATGGCTTTATCAATTCCCCAGAGTTACTAGTCCCTGACACGTTAACCAGGACACCGCGTTTGGTTGGAATAAAATTTGGAAGTGGTATGAAGAGGACCATTGCAACATATATCTCTCTTCTCTCAGATCTTCTCAATCAAAGCAACTCCCGGGTCTTCTTGATATCATACACGACCTACACAATACATGTTCGCAACTCCAGCCAGAATACATGCATTCACGCCTCCTAAAGCAGATCGTCCTTAACAGAAGTTTGTTATCGTACCATGCATGTTCATACTTCAACGCCTCCACGATTGTTGAAGCGAGTTTCCAACCGTGACCCTCACCCTCAAAGAGATGGTACTCAACCCTCTCTTCTCCTCCAGGTTGTTGCTTGATGCTTGCGACGATGTCCTCGGATTGTGAGGGTAGAACGATTTTGTCGATCGATCCCTGGAGGACCTGATTTCATGGTAAGCAAAACTCGATACACGACGACGGCGTAACATACCAGCAACGGGACACTGATATTTTCGGCATGATACACAGCACTGCGTGCCTTGTACGTATCTGGTATCTGATCTGCTGTTCCGCCTACCAGCTTCTCGAGGTATCTGAGTTCATATTTGTGGGTGGTTTTGACGAAGGTGAGAAGGTCCGATACTCCATAGGACGAACATCCGGCCTTGAAGTGCTTCGTGTTTGGGGAAATCGACAAAGCCGCCAATGTGGTGAATCCGCCCGCAGAGCCACCACGGATTGCGACGCGGTTTCCGTCGACGAGAGAGTAAGGATCGGACGCAAGTATGGAGGATGCATCGATACAATCTTCAACATCCACGATGCCCCAGTTGCCTTTCAGGCGTTCACTGAGGGGAAGTTAGCGGAACGTCAAGACGGTTGAACGGAGCTCGTAGACGCACCTGTATTTCCGACCGTATCCTGAAGAACCACCGTAATTGACGTCCAACCTTAAGCGAGAGAACCGTCAACAACACCTCCTTTGATGCCGTAATAACACCCACCAAGCGTATCCACGGCTAGTGAAATACACCTTCGTCCAGGAAAGGCCCTGGGACGTGAAAGAGGTTGGCCCACCGTGGACGCCTACGATGCAAGGCGGCTTCTCGTCCGGTACGCTAGACCCTGCGTAGTTGGGATTCTTCGGCGCATAGTATACGATGTGCAGTGGCTCTCCATCCCGGATGAGTGTTTTGGGAATAGGAGGTGAAATGAAATTCGCGTTCTCCATCGAAGCAGAACTCGACTGCAAGACTTCGTAGCTGGGCGAAAAGGATGCCCCCAACAAAGTGCAAAGGATCACACTCCCAGGTCCATCGCTTTTGAGCCCTACGAATGTGAAGCTGCGAGAGCCAACAGGTCTCAAGGGCACAGCAAGCGCGAAGGGGAAATCTCGGACCTCTACAGGGGCAGATGCCTTCGTGAGATCGACGACGTACAGAACGTGGCGCCCGTGTCTGAACGCGACGAATGCTGCGCATTTACCACCTTCAAGGATTGCATAGGGATACGTTCCTAAGGACCATGCAGGTTTACAGAAGTCCTCAGAGACAGGCTTGTCGAAGGCGAGTGTCGCTTGACCGGTGACAGTAGAATAGATGAAGGGTTCTGGAATCCCTCGGATGCATCGGAGGTATACAAGAGTGTGGAGTTGTCGACCCAGGTAGGATAGCCAATCGATACATCAAGCTTTTGGCCAGCAATGTGAGTCTTGTTTGTGACGAGGAGGGTGTCAGACTGCACAAGGACATCAGCCACGTAAAGCAAAGAACCTTCCCATGGCATGTCGGGGTGATACCACTCTTGCCATGCTATCTTAGTGCCAGAAGGGTTGAATACTGGAGTGGCATAGAAGTCAGCACCAACAACGAGTGGAAAGACAGCTTTCAGTTGGGTATTGACGATACAAAGCGTGGTGACGACCGTTTGCGGGGTGTCGACGGTATGGTCCTCAAGGATCGACACAAGAAGATGTTTTTTCACTGGGTGGGCTGCAAAGTTGGCGTATCTGTGTGCCTGATTGTCTGGAAAAGACATTAGAAGGCTGCAAACAACAGAAAGGTGTGCAAGGTGTGCTACACACCTGGCGTAACCGGCTCGGGAGACGAGCCCTCCCTCACAGAATACAGCCTATTGTCGTGGGTGTTCGAGAAGTACACTGTACCGTCGTACGCGATTGCTGCCGCACCCCCATATTCTTGTACGCCACTAACAGCACTATAAGGAGAAGGAATGACATCCTTGGTCGTCACAGTGTCAACAATCACGTAGCGCCCCGCATCTTCACTACGCGATTCGAGATGGTAAACTCTGGAAGTGATGGGGTCGACAATCACGTCGTCCAAGGTGATGCTCTGGATATGGGAGAAAAGTTGATGCGTATCGATTCTTATTAGGTGACGAAACACGAACACCTGAAACAACAGACTCTGCGGTAATGGGGGACTCCCACTTCCCGTAGGGAGCCATACGAGGTCCTTCAATTTTAGTGCTCATAGATCGACCCATGCGAGCGGCGGTCGTTGCACCGTCCGAGTCAGAGATGGCGGATACTAGTGTGATCACTGGACGAAACCAGGTCGCTGTCTGTGGGATGATGGATCATACCGCAGATCAGAGGCTTATAAGTAGGATAGCGTGGGAGTCGAGCTCATGAGAGTCTATAGCAGCTTGGCCCATAGTAGTAACTAGTTACTACACGAGAAGCTCTGGCTTCTCGACACCGCATGGGTCCTGCAAGAAATTACAACTAAAATGGTCCATTGAAATGTCACATGGCCAGCCGTCTGAGTAGTACAACAATTATAAGTAACCTCACTCATTGAACCCGACTTTTCCCAAGTACTCACCTCAGGCTTCTGAAGTAAGACACTGGCAGTCTGAAAACGGCCTCGATGTGGCATTTCATTCCTGAATGTGGACGTTAGAAGGCGCCAAAGTCAAATCATAGGTTATCGCCCGCGTTTGAGTCACGACTTTGCGCCATGGTGAATGTGGGAGAAGTGTCTATGAATGACTTGGTGCCTCCGATAGGAAGTAAAGCACGCTAAGAGAAACGACATACCGAGTCACTTCACCAACACCGATTCCAATCAAGAGCCGACCATGGTTGACGCTCAAGTTCAGGCCGACAGCAGCACTCTGAGCCCCTGATCCACTCGCAGGAGCAAAGAACGCAACGGGAGTTAGAGGCCTAATTCAGGCAAGAGAGGAAAAGGGTCCGCCTACGCCCAAGAGGGGGAGATGCAAGTTCCAGATGCCTAACAGTCCGAGTCCGTTTGAGACGTGCGCTGAAGCCTGCTGGCCTCGTGATTGATCGACTTCTGGGAGGTATTCCGGTCAGAGTTATAGGATTCAGTTGGAAGCAAATGACCCGTAGAAGGAGCTGAGACAAGTCCAACGCTGGCTTTGAAATACCGAGAGACGGTGTCAGCCATGTGTGCATGATCGATGCATGAGTGCTACACACAGTGGGATGGAATTCGTTCCTCGTCGACCGTGTTGCTGGCCAGCGCTAAAGTGCAAGCTTGGTTTAATGATTGGTAAATTTACAGTGTGTCACGCATGTCGTGATATGTCAACTAAACGTCTGAGCACAGTTTCCGAACTGTTATTATCTTATTCTCATCATCTTGTTATTTATCTCGCAAGACCTCGAGTTTGGCAGCCCCATTTCATGCCTATATGTACTGCTTGTATAACTTACTGAGTTGTTTGACCAGATCTGGTTATCTGCATCATGCCCTCCTCTGAACCATCCACAGCTAGTGTCGCCCCAGAAGGCAGACTCGTCACGACATCTCCCCGTTCCTCCTTCGATGGGGACTCATCATCACACCGTACCCTTGACAGCGTACGAGACGAAGTCGCCCACAGTATTGCCGTACGCTCCATTATGAAAGCCAAGCCAATCGAAGGCGTCAAAGTGGGCGTCTACTTCACCTTCTCCAAGACGGACGACGATGTTTTCCTTCGTCACGTCGCAGCAATCATTCGCGCACGGGTTCCATCCCGACACCTGTTCGCAATAGCAACTACAGGCGCACCATCGCACACATCTGTCACAAATACAAATACCCTCGTGATCACAGGTACAGAGGACGACGACGTCCAACGTGCAGTTCTCCTCTTCAGTTCCAAATTCCTCGGCCGAGTAGTCTCGGTAACGAATCATGGAAACCTCCTCACCGCTTCCGTCCATGACATCGGCGCATCGTCCTACGACAGCGCTGCTCTCTGGGACGTCCTCTCCAAATCTGTGGGTGCACCGCTCGACCCACTTTCCCCGCCCCCAGGCTCAAAAAGCATCGACCAACTTGTCGATGCAGCTCGTGCACGTCTCCAACGCGTCACACCTCGCCAAGCGTGGGACATCCTCCACGACGCGACATACCCTATACCCGCATTCCTCGTCGACATCCGTCCCGCAGCCCAACGCGCTCGTTCAGGGGGGATCCACGGGTCCCTCATTATCGAACGGAACGTCCTGGAATGGCGATTTGACCCGAGGAATGAGGCGAGGCTGGCTATAGCCGATCGGTATGATTTGAGGGTAATTATATATTGTGAAGAGGGATATGCCAGTAGTTTGGCAGCTGCGGCATTGCATGACGTCGGTTTGCTAAATGCGACGGATATAGTGGGCGGATTTGAGGCGTGGAAGGCGGAGGGGCTTCCTGGGCAGATTAGGCCACCATCAACGGTCAGTGAGAGTGGGACGTGGGAGGGGCTGTCGCAGCCGTCCCCCGTGTCGGATTGAAGGGTCCCCCGTTGGTTTATACCTATATCTCTCCACACCGGGAGCCATGTATAACGTGTCATGTAGTAAGTAGCACACCCCAGGTATACCATTAGAAGGTAAAGTACACAAGTAAGGTCTTACCTCAGTGTACTGCGTAGACAGTCACTTAGGTATAACACATCTGGCTTTTGCGACCAAAGGAGAAACGGGATGAACTCCCAACTGTTCTGAGGGCCAGGAGTGCGCGTACGGTCCTCTTCAACTTTAATGTTAATAGCTTGCCACTATTTTCCGAGTCGGTGAATATTAATGGTCAATACTAGGTACAGATGGGTGAAAGGAGTTCAGTCTTCTACTGCATGTCACTGAGAGAGATCTAATGAAACGGTCACCCTGGGCGTCCATATTTAGGTTCCTTCCAGGTTGCTGCTGGTGACATCTCGCAGCAAGTGCATGGTGAACGTTCGTCAATGATAGAGAATATTTACTGTAATTCGGGGGTGGTGGGTCCTCAACAGAATACATCTCCGACCTCGTCCAGGTCTTGCCAGCCAGACTCCCTGAAGAGTAGTGGTAAGGTTGTTCGATAAAGTCTGAAGATCGGACGCTTGAGTACATACTGAATCCGATATAGTATAAGGTGCAAATGCAGGACAGTATCATATGTATGCTGGACTCAACATGTATACACTCACCACTGTTTGCCCTTGTTTACACCTGAATCCCCCTACCAGTCCGAAGTTACTAGTCTCATGTTCTCAAATCAACCAGCGATGACAACCCCTTATACACCAGCATCGTTTATTCAGATAACACCAGTCACTGCTCCTCCAACTCCAAGCCCAGCACCCACACGTGGACGGGGCGCGAAACGGGGTCGGAAGCCTAGGGGTACCGTTTTGAGTTCCGGCACGGTAGGTCACCAAGTGAGTGGTAGTGATGTGGTGGTAGGAGGTGCTGCTGGAGCAGGCGGCGGCGGTATCGGAGGGGCGCAGTTTACACCGGTGCAATGGGCGAATCCCTCCGTGCCCTCTCCCAGACCCTCTACACCTCAGGCTACTCCTGCCCCAACTCCTGTTTCTATCTCAGTGCCCGCAAGTCAGCCAAGCGGTAACATCGCCATTGGTCCTGGTGCTGGAGCAAGCGAGCTCGCTCTTGGGAGTGAAGACGAAGCCGGCCCTTCCACTTCGGCTGCCCCAGCATCTGGTGCAACTGCTCCTGCAGTTGTTTCGAATCATCCCACCGTGGCAGCGAGTGGAAGCAGGGGCACTCCAAAACCAGGGGCTGGGGCTGGAGACGAAGATGGCGAGGGAGAAGATGAATGGCTGCCTGCTATGGCCGATGATGATTACTCGGCTCAGTTGTCGTGGCAGAGTGAGAGCAAGGACAATCTCAGGTGCGCATCGTCTTACGTTTGCGAGGACCTTTCTGACGTGAATGTGCTACATCAGAGTGTTGATGCACAACTTTAGTCCTGCGCAGTATGATCGTTTTGAGGCATATAGACGGCACGCGTTACCCAAGCAAGCAGTTAGGAGGGTACGTCTATCCTTACTTCTTCCAGGTCGCTTCGATCCTCATTTCCGTCATGAATACTGATGCTTCGTTGCACCTATTGTCACTTATAGGTCATACAACAAACGACTGGCCAGCAGGTCTCTCAGCCCGTGGCTCAGATTGTGGCAGGGTTTGGCAAGGTGTTTGTGGGCGAAATCGTGGAGAAAGGTGTGCCTCCGTTCTTTTCTCGCTGCCAGTTTCTTGCCTTCACACACTTCTCCCACTTACAAATGACTGATCTAACCCTCTTCTCTTTTGCCACAGCACGAGCAGTCCAAGCTCGCCGAGGCGACACGGGCCCGCTGTCCCCCGACCACCTGCGAGAGGCTTATAGGGTCTATCAGGCAGAGACTGGGAGAGTAGGGAGTGCGAGAGCTGGGAGAGGGAAAAGACTGTTTGTCAGGTGAATGCGAGCCAGCTGTTTTGGGTTGCGGATGGGTTAGCTTGGTCATGTGGATGGCTCACAGCACTGAAACGACGCGTTTGCTTCCATTCTCGATCCTATACAAATCCTATACGTTCATGTGTGGCCGCAATTTGCATCGGGCTTGCCGCGCATGGATGATACTTGGATATTTAACTTGCCTTCGGCTACTGTTGTAGAAGGTATCATGATGCATGGAGATAAATAGGATGGGAGGTCCAGAGAAGGAGAGAGGATGTTCTTTCCAGCAAGTGCGTTATAATGTTGTTCTTCAGAGCTTACTTCTAATAATAATTGTCAGGACCTCTCTGTTACTCTAAGCATTAATGGGGTAGTGGTAACCTGGGTCGTTGCCATCGACCCGCCGGGGGTTCGATTCCCTCTTAATGCAGTCGTACTTTTGCACCATCATTTTTTTTTCCAAAACTGTTCAATGGTCGATATTATGGTCATCGAACTTGGACCTGCCCACTCCACTCGCACTTCAAAATCTCAATATCAGCTGCAGACTGCAGTCCATAGCCGAAATTCTGAGATGTTAGGCTTCACAACTATTACTGTAAAACAGGTACTGTATGCACTTCCAAATGCCTAAGCGAAGCGGTGCAGTGAAACTAAGACTATTTGTGATGAACGCGGAATCCTGCTCAGAACGAGCGAAGGTGGGAGATCTAGAGCGTCAAATCGGGTCAAGCTTCAAAGCTTCAAGCTCAAGCTCGAACAATTCCGAGTCCGAGCCGAGACTCGACAACAGTGCAGTGGCAAACCTGTAAATCACGTGACTGTGACTTTGTCATTTTTCTGGCCTGTTGCCGCACACCAGGCTCAACAACAAACTACCAGCTGGTGTTAGCAGCCAGACCGTCACTGCACTGTCCTTTCCCTCAAATAGCACTCAAACGAAGGATATGTCTGGACAAAAGGAAAATCCTTACCTCGCCCATCTCCCGCCCGGCCAGAGAGGCAACAGCTCCTCTGCACCAAAGAGCACCCCCAAAGGTGCTGAGAACGAACCGCTATTCGGCTTTCTACCCCGCAAGGTGAACGGTAATCAAGTTCGCAAGGCTCTGGTACGATTGGCTGCTCAATGTCTCTCAGTGCTTCGAGGATAATCTGTGTTGACTTTGCTACCTTACACAGGAACACGATATAAATCCGTTTACGAAAACTCCTCACACTCCTCAATACAAGAAAATATTAGAAGCACGGAAGAAACTTCCTGTCTATGCTCAGATGGACCAGTTCTACGATATGGTACGTAGTCACCTTCTTTCTAGAGCTATTGTTGTTCCGGCGCTGTGATACACGCCTCAGCTCATGCTAACTTCACTGGCATGCTGACTACATATCGTCCACAGTTTAATAGCCACCAGATCATCGTCATGGTCGGCGAGACTGGATCGGGCAAGACAACGCAGTAAGTTGGCAGCCGAGAGAGACTCTTCTTGTCTATCATTTTTAAACCGCGAACTTATAGAACGGTCTCTTTTCGTCGATAGAATACCACAGTTTGTCGCATACTCCGATCTGCCTCACGTAAAGGGAAAAATTGTCGCTTGCACGCAGCCACGACGTGTAGCCGCGATGTCAGTTGCGAAGCGTGTTGCTGATGAGATGGACGGTAAGCCGAATGCTACCGATTATGTGACTGAAGCTCATGCCCAGTGTGGCCATCGGCACAATTTAGTTCAGCTTGGGCGACAGGTCGGTTACTCGATACGTTTTGAAGACATGACCGAGCCCGGTACAACCTTCCTCAAATATATGACGGACGGTATGCTTCTCCGCGAAGCCATGAACGATCCCGATCTCAATCGCTACTCCACCATCATCCTCGACGAGGCTCATGAACGCACACTCGCTACTGACATCCTGATGGGTCTCCTTAAAGCCCTCGCCAAACGACGCTCCGACCTCAAAATCATCATCATGTCCGCCACCCTCGACGCTCTCAAATTCCAAAAGTACTTTGGAATCAAGGAGGGCTCTCCTGCACCCTTATTTAAAGTACCTGGGCGCACTCACCCTGTCGAGGTATTTTATACACAGGAGCCTGAGCCTGATTACGTGGAGGCAGCTATCCGGACTGTGTTGATGATTCATCGGGCAGAAGAGCCAGGTGATATTTTGGTTTTCTTGACCGGCGAGGAAGAGATCGAGGACGCGTGTCGGAAGATCAAACTGGAGGCGGACGATCTTCTCAACCAAGACCCTGATTCTGTCGGTCCTCTTGTGTGTATACCACTCTACTCGTCTCTTCCACCTCAACAGCAGCAACGAATATTCGATCCTCCACCCAACGCTCGTACGTCTACTGGCCCTCCTGGGAGGAAAGTGGTAGTGTCAACTAATATCGCGGAGACGTCGCTTACGATCGATGGAATCGTCTACGTCGTGGATCCGGGCTTCTCAAAGCAGAAGGTGTACAACCCTCGTGTAAGAGTCGAGAGTTTGTTGGTGAGCCCGATATCAAAGGCATCGGCGCAGCAGAGAGCGGGACGCGCTGGGCGAACGAGGCCGGGCAAATGCTTCAGGCTGTATACGGAGAAAGATTTCATGTCAGAGCTTGAGGAGCAGACACATCCGGAGATTTTGAGAAGTAACTTGGCGAATACTGTGTTGGAGTTGGTCAAGGCGGGAATCAAGGTACGCGACGTTGACTGATTGTTTTCGGAACTGGTAATAGCTTTAAACAGGATCTTGTACGGTTCGACTATGTGGATGCCCCTGCACCAGAAACGCTCATGCGTGCGCTGGAATTGCTGAATTATCTGGCGGCGCTGGATGATGATGGGAACCTAACTGCACTCGGAAGCATAATGGCCGAGTTCCCATTAGATCCTCAGGTACGTTCCAGCATGCATTTTGTGGGTGGTCTGCTAATGCACTCTTCAGCTTTCGAAAATGCTGATTTCCAGCCCCGAATTCGGATGCAGTAACGAAATACTAACCATCACTGCGATGCTGTCTGGTGAGACCAATTTGTGGTCAGGAGTACCTCCAGAGGTTCTTACTCAGCCTTTTAGTACCAAATGTGTGGCTACGGCCTAACAACCAGCGTAAAGAAGCAGATGCTGCTAAGGCCCTTCTTACCGTTCCGGATGGTGACCACTTGACCCTCCTCAACGTGTACAACTCCTACATCCAAAGTAAGCACTTTTTTTATCAGATCCTCCGTCGTACAAGCAGCTCATACAACTTCACAGACAAATATGATAAAAACTGGGCTTGGAATAACTATCTCTCTGCACGTGCACTTGCCCAAGCCGATAACGTTCGCGAACAACTTCAGCGAAACATGGAGCGCTTCGAAGTGGAGCTCTGTTCAGTTACAGACGAGAAGAAGATGTACATTGCTATCAGGAAGGTGTTGTGTTGTGGGTTCTTCATGCAAATTGCCCATAAGGAGGGCGAGAAGGGCAATTACTTGACGGTTAAAGATAATCAGGTGTGTTGCATTTCATTGGTGACACTTCGATGGTAAGGTTGACTGGGATCCGATAATCCTAGGTCGTTGGACTACACCCGTCTTGCGGACTTGATACACAGCCGGAATGGGTCGTCTTCAATGAGTTCGTGTTGACGACAAGACCTTATATCCGGACCGTCACTGACGTCCGACCGGAATGGTACGTGTCTCATGTGCCTTGTTGATGTCGAATCTGACAGACCATGTGACACAGGCTGATGGAACTCGCTTCTTCCTACTTTGACGTCGCGACTTTCCCAGATGGAGAAACGAAGAGAGCGCTACAACGTATTGCGAATAAGAAAGCGGGCAAGGTAGGACGAGTGGAGGAGGCTGATGGACGGGCGAAGAAGAAAATGAGGAAGTAGTGGCCTCGTGCTGTTGTTTGTGTTCGTAGCATAGATGTGATCGTTATGATGTAGCGCAGAGAATTGGTTGTATTGACACCCGTCGAGGAATCCAGTCTTTCACTCTTTCAGGAACACAGACGAACTAACAAAGTACTTGATTTCCTATCTTGCATTCTCGTTCATTTACTGGTCATCCTTGTTGAACAACACAGCGATCGAGCGAGAGTTTGCTCGGTGTTAGCAGCAGCGCAAGCTTGGTGTAAGTATGGATTAAGTCGTCGAGGTCGTTCCGATCACCCTGGCGCTGGAATCGAGTGAGGACTTCGTTCGAAGGTTGCTCAGTGGTGGTGCAATGATCTTCCATGGCCTGGCTGTCGATACGTACTATCCTCGTCACAATAGTAACGTGCCTCTGTCACGTTTCACTACACAGTCGTCTACGAGTCGTCAAGTTGCAACCGAACCTAAATACATTCCATATCGGGTGAGATTACGTACACAAGCTATATCGCGTCTGGCTTGCGCGTCGACCTTCACGTCCTGCTCTTACTCGTCTCTACTTCCTGGATTTCTTTCTCGCATTCATAAGACGTCAATGGATCATTTTCCTACTAACTGGGGTCGTCCCGTAAGTACGATGGCCAATTGACTGGCCAATGCTGACTATTGGTTACAAAGAGAAACGATGCATTCGATGCATATGGGACCTATCCTCTCCACGCAAGACCTAATAATCATTCCAAGGATGCGTTTGCAGATGGTGTCCAGCACACACAGTGAGTTTTCTCTACCCGTGTACCCGGCAATTCATTGGTCTGACACGCCCATCCGCAGACAGCCCATAGTCACTGGGACCAGCGTCCTTGCTATCAAATACAAGGATGGCATAATGATGGCAGCCGACAACCTCGGTATGTCCTTACCTCTGTAACTGTTGGTTCATTGTACCAGACCCTGACACCAGCTCCACACAGCGTCCTATGGCTCTCTTGCACGCTTCAAGGACGTCCAACGTCTCCACCCCGTGGGGCAGTACACCGTCTTAGGAGCCGGTGGTGACATGTCCGACTTCCAGTACATCCAACAAATCCTCGAGGAGCTCGCCATCGAGGAGATCGCCGCGCAGGACGGACACGAACTGGGACCTGTGGAAATACACGAGTATATGTCACAGGTCATGTACGGGCGGCGCTCGCAGATGAACCCGTTGTGGAACTCGCTTATCATTGGTGGGTTCAAAGATGGGAGGAGGTATGTGATCGTGTAAGAAAGATATTCACGTGTAGTTGATGCATAATTGAATACAGGTTCTTGTCATATGTCGATCTGCTGGGAACGACATATTCTGCTTCGACGCTTGCCACAGGTTATGGGTCTTACATTGCACAACCACTACTGCGCAAAGCCGTGGAGGGCTATGAAGACGTTTTGACAGAGGCACAGGCACGAAAAATCCTACAGGACAGCATGCGTGTGCTTTATTACCGCGACGCTCGAAGTTTGAACAAGGTTTGTTTACTTTCCCTTCCGTCATCACACCAGACCAAGCCACGTTTCTAATCACTTACTCTCGGTTTGTGTAGTTTCAAATCGCAACCATCACGGCTGCCGGTGTATGGATCTCAGAGTCCCTGCATTTAGAGACGTCGTGGAACTTTGCTGAGGACATTAGGGGGTATGGGGCTCAAACTCAGTAGTCAAAACAACAGTTTTTGTACCTTTTATACCGTCATGCGCCAATTTTTCGCGTTGCTCCGCACCTCAGTGAACACTTCGCCCTGAATCACTTCAATAATGCTAATTTCTAGAGCACTCCTATTGGGCACGTCTCCGTTCCCCAGTCACAAACATGATCTATACAACACTGACCACCAATACCGATCTCGCTCGCGATGCTAACGATACACGCCCTCATCCGATCTCAGGAGCTTATGATACGGTGGTGGCAATTCATCCATGACCCCAGCGTCCCGATGCTCAATGATAATCGCCCCTCCTGCCTCATGTTCCGAGTCCCGCTCTAGGTGTATGATGGGTGATGCAGAGTAATAACGTCGCGGGCGGTCCGTGGGACGTGTGACTGCGTCTGCGTCCAAGTCGCGAGCGTAGTTGCGATAGGCATACCTGGAGGTGCCGTAGTGGTGTGTACGAGAGCGTGGTGCGGAGGATGCCGCACGATACATATCGCTTGCGGATCGGGAGATGAAAAGAGCGCGTTTGGCCGAACGACGTTCTTGGATAGAGGCGGAGCGAGAACTTGACGCTACAGCAGGTTGGTGCGGCTGGGCGTGAATGGGGATGGAGGAACTGGACGAAGGTTGCGCGTGTGAATCAGAGTGTGAACGTGATTGGGGGTGGGGCTGGGACTGTGGATTGGACTGTGTCTGTACAGGTGTGCGCGCTTGTGAGTGGTCTGGAGATCGAGAAGATGAAGGGCTGGGGCGTTGGTCATGGTTTGCGTGCATCTGCAAATCGGATGGATTGTGGCGTTGAGTACCCGTGTCCCGAGACGTACTAGCGCCAGGCTGGGACTGCGAAGCTGAAACTGGCGCGGGGACCGTGCGTGAGCGCGAAGACTTCTTCCCTGGGGACACTACCTTCGCCCGGCTGCCATACCCTCTCCCGGTCTCGCTCTCCGGGCGATTTCTCGGAGAGATATCCAACACAGGGCACGAGCGGCTAACCTTCGACCTCGGAAGAGTCGACATCGGCATCCATAGCCTAGGTCCAGCAGGCCCGTGCGACACCACCGATGTACTCGTCACAGTAGGTGCTGGGACGATAATGTCAAAGGGCCTCGGAAGGGCATCCTGGTCGCCAATAAGGCCCCTGCTTCGTCGACGATACTTCACGAGGACCACGGTCGCCACCAATCCTGCTCCACCAACAGACAGGCAGACAGCAACGATGATAGTATCTTGATAACTCGAACCTAACTTAATGCCCCTGCTCAGATGCAAATGAGTGCTGGTGCGGACGGATGCACGGGGCAATCGAAGTCGTGCACGTGGGGACTCATGCGAAGAACCAGAGACGTCGATGGACTTAGCAAGCGGGCAACTTGAAACAGCTGATGTGTCGTTGGAAGTCGAATCTCTGGGGAAGACAATGTTGACGATAGGAGTTGTGGTGCCGAATACGCCATTTCTGGATGTGCAGAGCGAAAAGGACGAAATAGAAACGAGATGGGTAGATGGAGATAAGATATGGATATTCCTTAACAATGAAAGACAACTCGAAGAAAACCACTTACGCATCGCTGACAGCAGCTACCCATCACGGCAAAACGCAAAGAAACGCATTGATACGTTAGTTCTCCTCGTACATTTGCTGAATCAAACATGGATGCAACTTACCTACCACTTTTCCCAGGATCTCCCCTCTATTAATATATGAGAACCCATTGTTTCCGTTGGACGGCACAGAGAAGTTGTACACGGTGCCAGATCCGGGAGACACGATGGTGACTGTATACGGTGCAATTCCCCCAGAAACGGAGAGGTCCCAGGTGCCGCATGGCATGAGTTTGCCAAACACAGACGAGGATATTTTGGGGTGCGTAGTTTGTGAAACGCGTGAGGACTTGGGGGTGGCCTGGCAGTGTTTAGAGCCCGCTGTGGAGTTCGTTTGAGTAGATGCAGTGTATCGTGGATCAAGTAACGTAAGATGCGAACAAGGAGAAATCAGGCCAAGATTCAAAACTTCACTCACGAGTTACAGTAAACAACGTCGAGAGAGCGCCAAAGGACGTGCCAAATGAGTCTACGAGCACGAGGAAGAGGTGGGAGCCTAGATCGTTCCGGGGTTGAGCACGCGAGGGCGGCAAGGGATGTGTGTAAGAGTATCATATTCTCACCTGTTGGATATTGCACTTGCCAGTGCAAAGATGACGGGTCAGCCCCGATCGGTGATGTTGTCGCCATTCCCCCCGGTTCAAACGCGATGACGCGATATGATGGTCTCGCCGATGACGATTTGTCCATTGCGGATGAAAGGGAGATCCTCATTGTCTCACATTCTGCTAGCTGATTCACCTCCTGTGTCTACGTGCACATGTTCGCCCTGCGTCAGCTCCTGATTGCCATTGAGGAAGAAAGTTTGCAAGGAAAACGCACAACACTGGTGTTCTTGAATCTCCAAGAAGATACACTACCATCCGAGGCGCGACACCCGCAAAAGCACAGGACCAAAATCGGAAACACCGTTAGGACTTTTCGAAAGCCCAACAGCATGGCCGCAAGACCCAAAGCGAAGGGAGCAGGGAGGGGGAAGAAGTGATAGAAGTCTAAACAAGAGTAAGATCAGGTAGACGGCGGACGCTGTTCAACGACGAATCGAGAATGGAAGAAAACAAAGTAAGGTGCAGGAACCAGCCTGAGATGGTTATTCGAGTCGCCAGGACCGACAGAAACGTAACGAAGGGAAGACGCGGTGTGAGACGCCCGCTCGCAGAAATAATCTCAGGTAGAGGCATACATCTGCCAACCCTTTGTAGGAACGATGAAGATATTTTGGCGGAAATAAGGCTGGACAAGGGAAAGGATCTCAACCTGTGTCACAACAGCCTGAGATGGATGTTTGCCCGACCGCCCGTAAAAGGCTCCCGCAGGGTTAAGCGATTCCGTTCCGACTCCTGTTCTTGTTCGAGTTGGGATATGAAATCCGAGGCAGCAAAATTCTGTCGATGCAGTGAAAATGATGACCGGACGAACAGATCTGGAGACGGGCAGGACCGGTTATTCACCTAAAATAAGGGCAGGGCGATGTTGGAAGCAACTTCGATGGAAAAACGAATGACGGGTGATGCATATATACGGACCCCGCTGGTGACTGGTCACGGCCACCACTGACGGGGGCTTATCACAAGTGCCCATCGACATGCCACAATTCGGGACTGTTGATGGCATTGGTACGTGTTTATCAGTCATACAGAATCAGAAAAGATTTTCACAGGTATGGAAGTGTCCTACTAAGAGAGCTGGTTAGGACTCAGGAGGCGTGATGAGAGCCTGGGAGTTGAAGTTGTCCGCATGGTCGTCAAGAACGGGCAATGCACCCGGTGACGGTAACCCGAACCGAACCCGTGACGAGACTCCTCCCGATACTTAATTCCGTCCGCTCATCGCTTTAATTTTGCGTACCCCGTGATGAGTCTCGAAAACGAAGCTTTTCTCAAGCACTGGGGATTGACAGTGATGATGAAACACAGAAGAACAGTGCCTTGCGTAGTATCTTCCGACCGTTGTTCACATGGGTGCATTAATCATTATTTTGGTAGGAAACTAAAGCCGAAATTAATTCGATAGGATCTCTCCGACTCTCTCGACATTCAAAAACTTCACTGTGTTACCTACCTGACCGGTTCCCAAAAATTATAGCCTAGCCATGGGATGCCGAGTCCCTGTGGAGCCCGATTCTTCACATTTTGGATGGGGCTGGTAGATATCTTTGGTCGCTTTGATGCTTTTGATCACTTGAAAGACCATGTTCCATAGCACAAATTATGCGCAACTGGGCGGCGTTGCAATTGATCACGATCCAATCAACGACCAGAAGTGATGCAGACTCACAGCAGGTAAACCTAAGGCTGTGTAGGTATCGTCCGATTCTCCAGTCTCCACTCGTCTATGGCTATATGCTCTATGTCTGCTTCTCTAGAGCAGACCCAACTGCGTCCATCTTCCCCCCAGATTCTGGCCGGCTGTTTAGGTGTATGTATGTTGCACCTTACAATCCTCCCTGGCCAACCTTCCTTCCCGCATTCCACGCCACAACGTTCACCCCCTGAGCAAACCATGAGCTACAACCTCCAGAGCGATAAGCCTGACCTTGAGCCACTCCTGATGCCACAGCGGCAACATTAACAGGTTTGTAGGCGCGGCGTGCTCGACGGGTAGGTTCGACCCACGTATCTTATGCGAGAACGACGCAACAAGGTTCGTTGGCGGCCGAGGCGTTGGACGAGGATATTACATGGTACCAAAGTGGACCATTGCTCCCCGATGTCTTCGTGCACAGTCCACTACTAGTAGTGGCCAAGTAACTTGCCTGGAGTATTGGTGTGTGCCTAATGAATATAGATCAGGCGAGGGTGCACAACCATTCGTCGTATTCGAGGGTAGTCTCACATGCACAGACCAGGACAAGTCTTAGTTCTTAGGAAACAGCACTAAGGACGAAAACAGTACCCAGTGTATTATATAGCACTACGAGGTCGGTAGTGGTAAGAGATACGTATTTTTTATCGAGAAGAGGAAGTTTCAGATGACAAGAACAGAATGAACGATTAGAAAGACAAGTGGGCGGGTCTATGCGATCTGAGCCAAGATCATTTTGGAGGCCGTGGATGTGACTTGGCCAGGGTCGGCCTCGACGCTGATGGACTCGACCTTGCCATCTTGTGCAATGATGGCATAACGCTTTATTTTGGTGTCACGTAATGATGGGATGATAGCCGTTAGCCCAGAAAAGGACGGGGGGTCGAATAAGGAGTGAAAAAGGAGCGATGCTTACCTTGGAACGAGGAGAACCAAGCAGGTCAGATGCGTCGAAGAGGAGCCCGAGGTTGCTTGTGAACTCGCCCTTGTCATCTGCTATGAAACGGACGCCTAGTATATGGCATATGCATATCGATGAGTGTTGTCCAGGCGGAATACACCGCACCACCGGAAGACGTACCAGTTCCTTGCGGCGCGAGCTTTTCTTTCCATGCTCTGATCGCGTCGATTGGGTGTGAGTATAGGAAGTGGCCATATGCGCAAGGCAAAGGTGCTTACTTCGTCACAAACACATCGTTAACAGCAACAACATAGATGTTCTCAATGCCCTTTGCTTTGTACTCATCGTAGTCCGCGATGTACTGCGGCACCTGGGAGGTGCACGCGGGCGTGAACGCACCTGCGACACCGAGCTTTTATCGTGTGCGCAATATCAATAACCCAAGCCCATTCAAATTACAGCGCAAGTAGCCCGAAGACGGAACGCACAATAATATTCTTCCCGGTCAAATCGAGCACAAAGCTCTTCTGAGGATCGTCTTCCTTGATTCTCTTCGCCGGGATACCTTCGCCAACCCTAATCTGAGTGACGGCGAGGATGGTAGCAGCAACTCTGTGGGCGGCACGGGCCGCATCTGTGAGAATGGAGGCCATTATGTTTTCGTATCTGTGGGTGTGTTGGTTGGGTGAGAGAATGACAATGATGTCACAGAGCTCCGGAGACGGAATGCATATCATATCGAGCTGGTGTGACGTCAATTATCTCTCGACCTTCACGTGATCCCCCGTCAAATAGAGCACGACACGACGCCATGAATATACAAGTCGATGATTGCTATGGCCACAGTTGGAGTAACAAGGTGATGTATGACCGACCGATCAACCGAGCCAGAAGCACAAGCTTGAAAGCATAGCTGAAAATACATTATGACCGCGAGATGTTCTGATACTGTAAACTCGAACTTTGATACTCTGTGAGGAACATCCTGTCACGCTCGTTCACGAGGAATCTGTATCTGCGCATGAGCCGAGGTAGAACGTACGACGAGGGGAGATCCATAAGGGACTTACAAGAGCAACTCGTTCACATAATCCCGCACTAACCCTACGCTCTCCGCGTCCATCGTCGAACTTGCTACCATCTGCGGTAAACTCACTGTGACGGGCTGTCAGTGGTCCATCCTACTGTAGTTCCATAGCCCGTAACAAAAAGCAAGGGATGAGAAAAAGAGAAGAGAGAACGCACCCAACATCCTCAATAAATGTTCCGCTCCATATATCGCACTCATGTCCTTCTCCTGTCCTACCAGCACTTTGGGACCCGTAACATAAGCCTTGCGGATCTCAGCATATTGAGGACGTTCGAAGCGATAGAGGAGATTAGCGCCGAGGGAGCGATCAAAGTAGACAGTGAGTCCGGAGATGATAGTTGGGAGGACGAGGTCGCGGTCGCGCAGGCTATGTTAGGGCAAGGTGAGTGGGATGGATGTGAGCAAGATGGATGTGACGGATGATGCGCACCTCGTCTGTTTATCCATGTTCATAACATATTCCTTGAACTCCTGCAAGATCTCTACGACCGTTGGGCTCCGAGGGAGTGGGACGAGCTGCGTCGTGCACCCGAATGTGTAGCGTACGTGTTTCAGTTTGACAAGCGAAAGGATCGATGCGAATTTACATGTCCAAATACACGTGAAAAAGCAGTTATATCATAGTGAGTATCGCCATCTCCTGCTAGTCGATCCAATGCAAGTATCAAACAAACCTGATTGTTCTTCGTAATCGCCTCCCAATCATCAACGAGCAATACTTTGAGCACTTCCGGAACATTCAGCTTCATCTCTGGTCTTCGACTGTTGTCATCCTGGAATTCAAACGAAGTCGAAACCATCAGCATATTGTCACTCGCGGAATGGGCCCGACACCGTTTTCTCCCAAGCCAGCATGTCTTGCACCCCACCCGTAAGGATGCCCCGACAAACGTCCAAACTTACTCACCTCCTCCCTGCCTCGCTTCGTACCCCTCCCATCCTTCCTCCCGCCCCGTGCCGCCGTGCTACCTCCCATCCCACCTGATCCCCCCGCGCCTCCTCCCGACCCACCACCACTCCCAGCCCCAGCCTTACCCTTGTTCCCACCCGAGGAAGATGAGGCTGCTGCCGAGGCTTGGGCCATGAGCGCTTTTTGAAGCGCTACATTTGCCTCGTTGAAGCTGAGGAGGCGTTGGAGAGGGACCCATTCGTCCCATCTACGCGTGGGGAAACGTGGTCAGTATCGGGATTGGGAATTGTAAAAAGAGATAGAGAAGATAGGCGGATGGAATGTAAAGGAAGGAATCGCCGGGGACATACGAGGAGACAACAACCACATAACACGACAAAAAAGAGGGATGAAGCAGAGAAGAGAACAGGGAATGCAAGCGAGAATCAGTAAAACTGCCACCAGACTCACGTTTGCTTCCACCCCTTGTAATGCACGAAGAAATGCGGGCCCACAACTCCTGATTTCGTATTCGACTCGTCCCACACGTCAGCCTTGAGGATTTTCGCTTCGTAGATGAGAGGCCCGTGATAGCAGAGGACGCGTTCGTTGACTACGAATGGGGTGGACATTTTTGTTTTGTGGTTGGCGGCGATTCGTCTGCGTTAGCTCTTGGGAGGTTCGGTTTGTAGGGTTGCTGAGATTGGTGCTGAAGAGCTGTCTGATAAAACCTTAGGTCTAGTACGAGTCGAGGTTGAGTGAACGAGTTAGGCTCTCGCGAAAATTCAGTACTAGGATGAGTTGTACGTACGGTTCGGAAGGGATAATAAGCCTGAAATCACAAATTGGTGACAGCTGCGTTCCAGTTTGGATGGCCAAAATGCTGTAGTGAATCGCGATGGTCGCGTTTAAGTCAACGCTGCCTATTATGCTAAAGCTGCAGCAGCTGCCAGCGAATAACTGATACGGACCTAGACGTACTTCGAAGTCTTCAAGTTTCCGGTCACTTGAATCTTGTCCGCGTCAGTCTGAGTATGTTCTTGAAAGTGACGCACAATTGTGGTGTGTCAATGGCAGCAGGTAGCGATGGGCAAGTCAAGTCCGTAATACCCGCGTGCGGCGCCGAGCTCCAGGCGAAACAGAAGACGAGAAAACGAGTACTTAGTAGACTCCTCTACGTTCAAAGGCACCTGATATATATCGGCGGGATGTCAGTACACGATTAGTCAGCACGCCTAATCATAATTCTGAATCCGAGTCAAAAGATCTAACCATCTCTATTCAATCTACTACCCAGCAGATTCAAAATGCGCTACTACGAACAACGATATCCAGAGGTCGACGAACTTGTCATGGTACAAGTTCGTCAGATCGCAGAGATGGGAGCATACGTCAAATTGGTCAGTCCTGCTTCCTCGTCCAAGCCTCACTCCCAAATACTTCCTCCCCTGCGAGCGAAGAAAATAAAGTCGACTGACAGGTGTCCTTTGATGATAGCTCGAATATGATAACATAGAGGGGATGATATTGCTCTCTGAACTTTCGAGGCGGCGGATAAGATCCATCCAAAAGTTGATTAGAGTGGGCAGAAACGAGGTTGTTGTCGTACTGAGGGTAGATCGCGAGAAAGGTTGCACCGCAAACTCCCCCAGATCTGAACCCCAACTGAATTCGTCATCCCTCTTATAGGCTACATAGATCTCTCAAAACGTCGTGTCTCCCCAGAAGACATCACCAAATGCGAAGAACGCTACATGAAATCAAAAGCCGTAGCATCCATCATGCGACATGTTGCATCCAAACTTCCATCCGTCGATACCGCTGCCCCAGCTTCTACGGAGGAAGCTCCTTCTGCTGAGCCTACCGCAGAAGCAGCAGCACCGGGGCACTCTGCACCAGAGAAAGAAAATGCCCCTCCCTCCGCTGGTATTGACAAGGACACGAAAAAGGCCAGGCGTGCTGCTAAGAAGGCCGATGCTGCAGGGGCGAACGGGGACGAGGCAGACGATGGGAGGAGGTCACGGAGGGCCCAATGAAGAGGCCCGGTTGGAGAAACTTTATGAGCAGGTCGCATGGCCGCTCGGGAAGACGTATGGGCATCCGTATGATGCATTCAAGTTAGCTCTCACGTGAGTCCCTTTCGAGTCTCCTTTTTCTTTCTTTCTCTGAGCTTGTATTTCTGTGGCTATGATGCTGATGATCGTTGACCAAATTTCACGTCGATGCAGCGAACAGGCCACCGTCTTATCTACACTTGCCAGCACACCCAGTCCGCTCACTACTTCTGTGCTAATGAACACCATCGCTCGGCGACTCACTCCCCAGCCCATCAAGCTTCGCGCGGACATTGAGTTGACGTGTTATACCCCCGCTGGAATCGACGCGATCAAGAAAGCTCTGAGGGCGGGAGAAAAGGAGAGTAACGAAGTAGTGCCGATCAAGGCAAAGCTGGTGGCTCCGCCACTTTATGTGTTGAGTACGAATGCGACAGATAAGGTGAGGTAGTTGGTTCTTAGGATGGAATCGTGTGAAGGGGGACCGATAGCAGCGAATCTGACATTTTTGTTTTCTGCTTCAACATTAGTATGTCGCCGTTGACCGCCTCGAACGTGCTATCGAATCTATCCAGAGTTCGATTCGAGTCCCAAGGGGGTGCCCTGGTCTTGAAGATGAAGGTAAGCTGTCGATCTATCACGTACTTCCGCTTACTGGTACCCTGTGATTGATGTGCGTCGTAGCCTAAAGCAGTCTCGGAGACCGAAGAACAGGATTTGGCACAACTCATGGCCAAGGCCGGACAGGAGAACGCGGAGGTGTCAGGTGACGAGGAGGAAGAGGAGGGGGTATAAGTGGGTAACTCACGATACTTGTCTACGTTCAGGAGGTTTTTGCGATGTTCCTCCCAGGCTTGTACATACGACAGCAACGATTCGTCGTTATGAGCCTGCTACCGTCAATGCAGTCTGCCTTCATTTTGAGTCGATGAACGATCTATGGAGCACATCATGCCAGTGAGGCGAGACAATAATCTTAACTATAAATCACAAGGCGCGACTAAATTGGCTGAACTCCATTACAATAACGAACAATCAAGCACCGACAACAAACGTCTAAACTTTATGTACCAGGAACACAAACAAAAGGAAAGCACGACGACGTACATACAAAATAGCAAAATCACAACAGTGAAAGGAGACAGAAGATTACCCTAACAGAAACCCCGACAACTTGTCTAATGCCCGGTAGGGGCAACTTGAGGAGCAGACAAAACAAGATCTAGGAATGCACTGATGCAGGGATAAAATGAAACATCTAGCACGTGTGATACAATGATTTAGGGCGGTGAACAAACGACGAGACAGACGGCATGTGAATGGTGAGGGGAAAGATGCAGATGCATAATAGAGAAAGGAGATTATGAAGCAGTGCTGAATATTATCACATGAAGTTTGACCTAAAGAAAACAGATATACAGGTATCGTGCAGAAAGGCGTATTTAGAAAATCTTGAAATTGCAAGTGACCACAATCGAGAGGGAGAGACGAGAAACCCAGGTCAAGATCTCACATAACTAGGGAAGCGGCGCATTAGCGTCTGCAAGGAGGCAAGCGGAGGAAGCGAAACGGTGCCCAGAGAACGAACGGTCGACGGGCGGAATGTAGGTGGAGTGGGGGATAAATAAAGATAGTGGTACGCGATGAGGTCAGATGTTAAGTGCCGCACGAATGGACTGCATGGCGGGAACCAAAGGCCACCACGAAGTCCAACAGTTACTATTCGGAAGTAAAAAATCAGCTAAACCACAACGAGCCTCAAAACACGAGGCCAAAGACGGGAGCTCACCAGGACACTCATCCACCGTCCACCTCGTCCCTTCGCCAACAGAAATCTCTGCTAACGCCCAACAACGACGCTAGTGACTCGATCGCCTAGCCAACAAGCTGGCAACCATAACAGCCCCAAACCCTCCGCACCAACTCCTTTGGCCCTCTACCGCCATCTCTTCTCCCCTCCCTGCGCAGCATTACAAGCCTCGCATACTCTCACTTTGTGTGTCCCGTAACTCTCTCCGCCCTTTCTTCCTTTCCTTACCCAATCAAACTCCGTCGCCCCCTTACCTCCCTCTCCAGACTCGTCAGGATACCTCACACCTGACCGACGGCCCAACTGCCGGAACATGTCCCGCAGACCTGCATAGTCTGGAGATCGGTAAAGGAGAGGGAGAGGGCGTAGGTGAGCAGGAGGGTGAATTCAATGGGGAGAGAGGCTGTTAGGGAAATTGTGGGAGGTGGGATGTAGGATTGGTGGGTGTCCGGGTGGTGGGAGGTGGAGGGTTCGTCTCGATGCTGCGGACGGTGAGGAGTGGGTGAAGAAGGAGGTGAGGTGGGTGAACGGGTGTGCACTCGTGAATACGAACGAGAAGGGGTACCAGGGTGGGAGCGCGTGCGCGTACGAGGACGACGTGGTGTCTCGATGACGCGCTCGCGCGGCGGAAGTGAGTGAGTAGGCAGAGGTATTGATTTTTCGGGTATGGAGAGCGCTTCGTCGCTGTTTATCTTTGTTCCTATCTTCTCCTCTACTTCTGCTTCCGCGTCATCTTCGCGATATTCTTTGTTGCGTCTATGCTTCTCATGTTCTGACCCATGCTGGTATAGGTAATCAGGAGACGACTGGGGCAATAATGGCCCAAGTGCCTCGAGTTTGGCTTCCAATATCCGTTCCCACGTTTGGGCCACGGTTGGTGCTCGTAGTTTTCTCCAGGGAAGAGTTCCGCGGAGGAAATACACGAGCATGTACGCTAGAGATTCTAAATCGTCTCGGCGGGAGCATTCTGTGATAAAGATAAGGGATTAGCGCTGACTACTATCTTGAGAACTAAAGATAGAATCGTAGGGGAGCTTGCAAACGCAGATGACCCCAAAAGTATCGTACACTCACCAACGCCACGATGCGCATTCAAACTGGCAAACAAACTCGTGCCAACTCCGTGTCTGCCCTCCTGTTTATACGCGATATGGTCGTTTGTCCTGGGATCCTTAAACCGTCGTGCGAGACCAAAATCGATGACATTGACGACGGAGGCTGTGGGTGAGGACGAGAGCCCCATGACGAAATTGGCGGGTTTAACATCGCGGTGGACGAACGAACGGGAGTGGATGAATTCAAGGCGGGAGATCTAGGGTATAAGGGTGAGGGATAGATCAGTGTGAGGTTGGTGTGGGATATGGGGACGGAACGAAGGGAGGGGAATGTTGTAGATGAATCATAGCACGCCACACAGAGACACCCACTAAACGCGCCTAGACGCGTGCACTGGCCCCATAAAATGAAATTCAGGATAAACTCACCAACTGATCTGCGAGTAAGAGAACAGTCTTTAGAGAGAAATGTCTGTTACAGATCTTGAAGAGATCTTCGAGTGAAGGACCTAGTAGATCGATGACCATGACATTATAGTCACCTTGTCTTCCGGAATACATGATCCAGGGTACGCCCGGACCACCCATGAGAGATTTGTAAACTTTTGATTCATGGCGGAGGGGGGAAGTGTGGGTGCGGGGGATCGCAGGCTCGAGTTTAATAGCGACTTCCTTGCCGGCGATGGTGTGTACACCGAGGAATACGGAGCCTATGAGAGGAAGTAAAAGGAGGTTGGATTGGGGAGAGGGAATGAAGGGCAAAGGCAACGTACCACAACCACCATTTGCGATTTCTTCCTCCAATCTATACTTTCCCCCAAAAGTAACATCCATGTTTCAGCGCTTTGTCTGCGAGACAGTCCTGGGGAGATCAGGAAGAGAGATACACGTCGCAAAGGAAGTGGTACGACCGATGATTGAATGGGAGAGATATACTCACAGAGTGAGTCCGTCCGTCAACCGAGGAAGATCACTGGCAAGGTATTTGATGTGGTGGATTTTCTTGTTTTCTTGTTCATGTTTATGTAAGGGTCCACATGTCGGCAATGATGCGCTGATCACGAGACCGCGTCGCGTCCTCAGACCTGTACTTTTACAGTCCCCCCAAACGAGTACAGGCAAGGCATCTGGCTAGCCTAGCATGGATGGTGCTAGTACTTGCGACATTAACGCTTATTTATCTGGCTGAGGTCTGCTGGTGGGGCGATGGGTATACAGGATCTAGTTGCGCCCCCATCCCTGATAAGGGAATCACCACACGCAATTAAAAGGTGAAATTAAACTTCATCAGGCCATCTCCTCTTCCGAATCTTACTAGGCCCATCAGTAATACCCTATGCTCGTTACAGCTAAATCCCAGCTAAGTCCCGTTGACAGCTGCTGACAGCTTCCGACAGCACTACTAGCACAGCCCAATTTGGGTTTCGCTGGCGTCCGTTCACCCGCTGTTGATGTCACCCTTCGGCTTGGGCACTCATTGATTCATTCGCGGTGTTGTTGTAACTTGTTAGAACCTGGGTTTCGCCGGAATGTAAGTGACAAAACGACTTCCCTATCCTTGGGCCATCATCTCCTGTTTCACTTTCACCGCCCCACTTTGCGCCCATCCTCTTGCCACACGGCTGTAGTCACTATCCAGCCCAACTCACTCCAGTGCCAGGGTCTCTTACTACGTAGGCCTCACGCCCAGACCCGTCGTGGTCGGCATGCCTCAATGTCTCGTGTATGTGAAGGCCCACGTGCATGCATTTATATGTTATGCCTGGGTGTGGCCGCAGAATCTCCTGCATCACGACCTTCATTACTGGTAGTGGGTCCCCTGCCACTTCGCGACTGATAATCATGATCCACTGGTGATCTAGCAACACGCAACAATTCTAGCCCCAGCTTCGACATCGGGTGGCGTAGTCATTCTGGTAGCCTCACTATCTTCTTGATCTTACTGGAGCTGCAACTTATGGTGCATCGTGATCATCAGCACTTGATGTTGGCCAGCGTCACCAAGTTCAACATCTGAGAACGCTGTTGACATCCATTCAACGGGATATTTCTACCTATCTGGGAGAAACATCTCTGCTCGCCTTGATTGTGGGGCTGCACCCCTGCTTGTGCCTCCTTGGAAAGAACTATACAGACACCATGAGAGACGATACCAGCAGACTGCCAGATACTCGTCTCCTCTCACGACTGCATCACCACTTATCTTAGATATCATTAGCAAGTTCAGAGAGGTGGGTATTTGAGGATATTATCTATTCCGATTCCGTCCCATGATTTCACCAATTCCTGGCCTCCCTACTCGCTGTCAACCCTCTCCTCACACACCCATCTAGATTATATGCCAGATCATGAGCAACGGAGATGCCAGATGAGTGGGATTTGTTTCTTTTCTTTTGGTGGAACGCCTGCAGATGGGCAACTGATAATGTTACTGTCAGATCCACTTCAGCACGTTGAGACGATAAAAGAATTATAGCCACTGAATTGCATGCAGTATATCGGATCCGTGAAGCACGGAGCAGGACCTTTAGATCATGGCGACCTTTGACCACTGGTACTAGGTCCTTGCCAGTGTGGCGCTGCTTGCTCAGATAGCGTTCAGTCCTGGGGTTCAGATGGTGAGCGGTAGTGAGTATACTCCGAGTGCCGTGGAAGAACTTGTTGAGTACAAATATGCGGAGGGCCATCCGCCGGGTAGAGCTGAACCAGGAACAACGAGAAAGAGGACACCCGCCATTGGGAGAGCATTTCTGATATGCGCCTTGCCGATGGTGCGAACACTGACTCTGGTAGGACATGGTTTGCAGAGCCGAGATACTTTACGTGAGTGAACCCACCTCCGATGAACGATACTTATCGTGCTCAGCTCGCCTTCCTTTCCCTGCTTCTCTAGTTCCTTATCAACTCTTGCATATCAAGCCTCGCGCTGGTCGCTCAATGTCCGGATGCGATATCTAGACGGTTTCATTTGAGGGGATCTAGACAAGTACCCATTCAGCCGAGTAGCGAGTGTTTCACCACATGCTTGCTGACCCGTCACTGTTGAGCGCGAAAGTACGATAATTGCGCCCTTGGTGATCCAAAGTTTGGTGCATTCTCGTTGATCAAATATCGTGTTCGCTGATACAAAATCTGTACAGAATGGCCACCGATCAAAAACTCGCTCGACACAAACCACGCGTTTTATTTCCAATTCTTCGAAGACTCCCATTACGTCCCTGTGAAGAAGTAAATCTCACACTGGATCGACGCTCCCGACGAAATGGGAGAGACCAGGCTGGTCTCCGGTTGCGATGTATCCTGCAGCGTTCATTGTTAGGAACAATATGTTTTTGTTGCACCGTGAATCCAACAGCCCGAGGTGTCTCAGCGCCTTGCTCACACGATCGTCTCCACGAAAGTAGTAGTATTGAATCCAAATTATGACCAGGTCACGGTGGGGTCTTTGTCTTCTGAATTCCCCCACTGGTTGATCGGAGAGCAACAGATCGCCGTTCTCAGCATTAACCATATCGGATATTCCCGACATGACGTGCAGAGACGCTGAATGTTCCATCCCCCGACTTCGACAACAATTCCGTCATTTGGAAAGTTCTTCTGAACAATACCTACTCGTAAGTGCAATGTATGACGTTGTTACGCTGGTTCCTCGAAGTACTTGGCGGCCTCCCCTAAGTATCGTACAAGAACTTGAGGCATTATTCTTTTTCTCTCACAGAAGCTCCGTCGCAGCTAGCCGTGCAGTAATGTCGAACCAGAAATTTCGGTTGATCTTCGGAATCCTGTGGTGATCAGGAAGCGCTCGCGCGAGTTCTCAGCCTAAAAAACGGCTGGTCCCAGACTAAGTTAGCATTATCAGCGCCTAGAAAACTATGGCTGTGTTGGATATTCCTCGACAGATCGATCCCTGTGTATTCGGGTTATCGCTGCATGGATGGAGCGAAAAAAGTCCTGGCGTGGCGAATGCTGCCAGTGAACGGCGCCATTGAATGATTCTTGGCCAGCCAGTTTGGTGGCATGAACCTTGCTTCATGGGTATATCATCGCGATCTCTACCTGGCACAGAAACCTGCTCCCACCACCATCCCCTCACCCAATTGTTCAACCAACCGTAGACGTCGACGGGGTCTCCCCCTCCATCCGTGAGGTGTCAGAATCTCACTCCCTATCTATTCATGCTTAGTTGGTAGTCATCCTAAACAGCCCTGGAAGGGTGGCGGTCGGGGTAGGGGTAGCCCCCTGACGAGAGCTTTCGCAGGCTCGAAACCGCCGTTACCATCCCGCCCCCTACTCCAACCCTGGCCCCAAACATCCTGGTCCCTATCTTCGGAGACGGACGACAGATGAGGTACCCAAGTGGATAGTCAGCCCAGCTACACCTTTTCATACACAGCCCTAGCGCTGCGTGCTCGTTCCTCGCACTCAGCCCGGCCAACCTCACATGAATCTCCTTCCTAGAAAGGCAGTGCATATGGTGTGCGATTCGCTCTTAGTAGACTAGCAAAGGAGGACACTATTAGCCAAGTTACTTAACCACTCTCAGGTTGATTGTACGTCCACGCGAAGGAAATAGCATTGGAATTTAAAGTGAAGTAAGCTTATCCGGCATAAGTACAGACTAGAAATCCTCTGAAGTACTTGGTCAGTGAAGAGCCGACGTGTTTTACAACATATATCTAAATTTGTGATGCAGGCATTCTTGAGAGACGTGCTCGTCGCTGGGACACCGTAAGATCTACGAGGTGTAATTCAACATCTCTAACATCTCCACCGCCTCCTTATGGAATTCCTGATAATTCCACACGCCTGTGTTCTCCTCGCCCTCTTTTACCCATCCCAGTGTAGCCCCCGTAAGCCAAGCCACTCGTAAGAACACACTCCCGTCAAGGTAGGCGTAGTTCGGGTCGACGTCAACACCGTCCTTGGATAGTGACTCGAGAACAAATCCAGCCTCACGGTGCCCGTACATTACACTAAAGTGTGCGAGCGCGCGTTGTACTTTGCAGAGATGCTCGTTGGGGTGCACAAGAGCACTGGCGAGGATTGGGTACCAGGGGTTGGGGTTGAGAGCGTATGGTGAGGTCTGGGAGGGGAGAGCGCAGGCGCCGGGGGTTGGCTGGCCCGGGAGGGTGTTGGAGTATTTAGATGACGGAGAGTTGGAGAGTGGTGGCAGGGGTTGGGAGGTAAATTCTTGCACGCGAAAAGATGGACGACCACGAACCACCCACCAGGTGATGCTGGTTAGGAAGTGGGCACGGAGTAACAGTGTCTGTGACCGATGAGATATGTGTGCGCAGAGAGAAGGTAAGAATAACAGTGAGGTTACGATATGTGCACTGAGGGGATAATGTGAGCGTCAGAAGCCCAATCAAGGCATCAAGGATGATACATACGTGAAAAAGTCTGCACGATATTCCACTTCGTTACCGTCCCAGCTTCCAACTCCATACATGAGCGTTGCAGCCCAGGTAAGTTCCTCAAGATACTTCTCCAGATCTTCTTGGCATTTGATATCGCAATCCCACATCTCGCCATACTTGTTGAAGATCTCTCCATGTGACAGAAGCATTGCGGCATACTCATGCTTGTCAAGCACTTTGGAGCCGAAAAAACGAGGATCACGAAGCATGAGGGACAAAATATTCAGTGCTCTTAGACGAGAGCCTTCCTTGGGCATCCATTCGGGTTCTTCAGGCGCGGCGGTCAGACAGACTCAGGGAGTGATTGAAGGATGCTTACCTAGCTTTTCCAGATCGGTAATGGGGGTCGTACGTTTGGGTGTGAAGAGAAGACGTGAAATAAGTGTGGTCGCTCCAGCTGGATGCACCGAAGTCCACGCAAGTCCTTCAGTGAAACGGTCAGTTAGAATGTGCTTGGTCAATGAGATCGCCATCATACCTTCGGCGATCAGACCCGGTATTCCAAACTCCGCACCATATCCAACGTGAATGATAGGATGGATAAGAATCTCCATCAGTCGGTTAAGCATCTCAGGTTGCTGGGCACCTTGTTGGGGTGTACGAATATTGTAATGGTCGGAAAAGATGTACTTCTCGAGAATAGCGGGGATAGTTGCGTCGGGCTCAAGAACTACACGGTGGAAGTAATCAAGGTATGCATTATAGTAGCTGATGCGCCAGGCGATTCAACAATTGAACGATAACTAGAAGGTGGAACCGAGTACGCACTGATCCTGACCGAGATAGTCGGTAAAGTTATCTTCGGTGATCACCACCTGCTGAGGAGCAACGAAGGCAACTCTCAAGTGGTCGAGATGAGTATCCTGGTAAGCTGCATCGATCAAGGCACCTGGGGCGCCGAGTGCATATATGGCAAGCAGGTGGTGCACAGAATGGCTATCAGGTGTGTCAGTATGTGATGATCTGAAAAAGGAGGAAACATACTTGTGGAAACTAAACTCGTTGAAAAAGATGTGATTCCGCTCATGATTGTCCTTGAGAGCTTTAATCAGCGCAGCCGCTGCCTCTGGCCCAGGGTTGGGTGTGCGTGCAGGAGCAAGGGCAGAGGGCGGGGGTTTAACGCCAGGAAAGAGACGGGAGAGCACCACCGGAGGGGATGGTGTGGCAGGTACAATGACATCTGGTGGTGCGGATGTGGCCATGGTGATTTGGGACTGGTGACTTGGGACAAATGGTGACGCGGCAAAACCTTCTGTTCGTTTGTTGTGGTTTTAAACCCCATGGTAGTTTTTTGGATCCGAGTAGTCCAGCGGCGACAGTAAGGCGGTGAGACTACCAGGCCGCATAGACCACGCTAGTACAGTACAGTCAGCGGCCGTCTCCGCATTTGATCCCTGCTAGCATACTGCTTACGAGGAGAGTCTGAATGACCACGGAGATCCGAGCATACTCGGAGTTGCGCTCGTTGAATGGCCCCCTATGGCCCCCCCTTGATGTTTATGCACATGTGTCAGTGAGTTGTAATTGCTCAGCGCTCAGCGCTCAGGCCTCGGGCTGTGCTGTAGTATGTGGCGGAAGCGCGCTGGTAGTCTCATGTCTCTCAGTTTGTACCTTGCATCCGATCAATCAGGTGGATGTAAGACGCTCTTCTCCATGGACTAGTGCTAAATATGATCAGATCTACAGATATTTGGATCACACCTTGCTCGGAGTTGTAAATTATTAAATATTGGGGTCATCATAACCAGTGCTGGTAAGTATCTTTCTGTCAGGCGGGACTTCAATGAAAGCTTGATGACAGAAAGCCGAACAGACGACAGTCCTGTCCTGTCGTCACAGTCTCGGGTCGCAGAGTATACCTCGCGTCCGCCATTGGGTCAAACGTCATAGTATACTCATACTCAATCAAACCCCATGATGTTTAATGCTGAGAATTCGAACTGGTACTAAGTAGATCTGGGGCTGGGTCCGAAATGAGTGGCGTGTTTTCGTGATATGACAAGTGCATCATGATATGACTGAGAAGCTGTTGAATATCTTCACTCGACTCTATGGTCTGCCTAGGGTAGACCAACCGAGAGTCCTAGTCAAGACAGGCAGCTCCTGTTCCGAGGTAACAATCGTAAGATGGGCCATGGCAAACGTGTTGCGCACTGTCTGTTCGAAGGCTCGATCGATCACACGCGTGGACTGTTATCTTTGCGACTAGAGCATCAGAATGCACACCCGTCCATCTGTGCTCCGAGCCTCCTTGGAGATGCGTACTAGTTGTGTGTACAACGACCGTAAGTATGGCACTTGAATACCTTGCTTCATCTTTTTGTCGAAATCGGCTTGGTACCTCTTGCAATCGAGTGCTCATCGATCATCTTTGCATGTAGAAGTTACCAATACCATGATTGGGGACTCCTAGGATTCCACAGGTGCAACGGCCCTGATGACCACAGTCTGTTTGCATAATCCGAGATGTCAGCCTCCCAGACAAATTGTATACGTTTTTGTTCCGTCATATATGTATAACTCTTCGGCATCCCCATCTCCGTTCCATTTCGGCACTGCTGACAACGGTGCCTCTGAAATCTCCCATGTCTCTCGAAGAGCTGGAAATCACGGAAGAACGGCTCAAAAGTCACCAGTTACAGACATTCAAACACCAGTATAACCTCCAGAAGGTGGGCAAGGAGTAGGAGTCCCACACACTGTCATGCGGCCAAGAGGTGTACAATGTGCGAGTTCTACGATGCTGGCAGTTTGATCGCGAGGCACTTACATCCTATGACGATACTGAGGAGCGCCTTAAGTGGGTTGGTCCCTTGTTGAATAATACCATGATCCATTTAGCACCTGCCAGTGTGGGGACAGGTGTGTATACAAACCCGACCCAGGGTGGTGTCGAGTCGTGTAGCAAAAGGCATTTGCAACAGCATTACCAAGGTATGGGACGTCCTCATTCACCACCGTGCAAAATGGGAAGCCCGAATTCAAAGCGACATGCCGACTGCATCCGTTCCGCGACCTCGAAATATATTGGTCGCACTGTCACGAGAAACGACGGGAATACGACGCTTCATCTTGGTTCAGTCTTTCAAGACCCAACCAACAGCCGCCAAGGCGAACGTCGGTACCATGCCCAACGCCAGCGTCACCGGGTTGGACACCCTAATGTAAGATTCTTCCGATGTATCTGATGCTCTCGGCGTCCCCATACTCTCCAATGCCTCCAAATCAGCGGCCACGAGGACTAGCACCACACGGGACCTGAAATGTGCCTGCACGATTCCTACGGGCTGTCGAACTGCGTCGAATCCCACCCCAAGGCTGCCCTTGGCTTGGTGTCAAGCATACCTCAAGGCAACTATTAGCAAGATTATAGCAAAATCAGATGCAGTCGTACTGTGACCCAAGGATGACTCTCTCGCGCGTTCGAGTAGAATCAAGTCACAAGATTCCGGTCTTGGATGAATAGGCCCCAATTCTGTTTCAGCCTCGAAAGCCACACCTCTGTCCTCTCCGTTATCACCGTCGCGTCCCAAGTCAGTGACCTCTATGCCGACACTTGTTCACAGGTCATGCACACCAACTCCGACATCTTGCGATCAGCACTCATGGATGAAGTGATAGAGCGTGCTCCACTATTGTATGAGCATGGTGACTGCCATGGTTACACAAGCTAGTGCGACGTATGGCGACAGCCGCTCCCCTGGACGGATTTTAGTGCGGGCTAGTGGTGTATGGTCAGGACACGACGCACCTACGCGGGCTGACATGAAGAATAGACCAAAGATCCTGGACTTGCGTTAACCTTGGCGAGCAAGCTTTTGGTCGACGAAACGTACCCTTCCTTGTTCCTATCTATAACACGGGGTGCAACCGCACGAACGTATGTGCATGTGCAAATCATCAACAGTATGACAAGCAGTAGCGATTGAAAGTTGAACAGTGCTGACTTTGGGAACAGTCAGTTAAAGCCAACGCCAGCAGCAACCGATTACCCACCATGACTACACTTGGCCCTCAAAATGTAGGTTGGAGGCTCAGAAGGATCGGACAGTAATGACTTGCAGCTTTTCTGAGTGTTCAAGAGTCAAGACGTGACACTGACACCTTCCAGAGTACGAAAACCGTTAGCTGTGCTCTACTTGCACGTGACTAGTAGTAGGCAGAGAAGTCAGGGGGTGTTTTGGATGACATTTTCCCACAATGACAAGTCACGTGAAACGACAGTAACTCAGAGGAGAAATATATTTTATCAGTGCACACGGCGGCCACGAGCATATCTCGTTACGAGGAACGACTGCCCGATTCTCACTACACAACAATGGAACACTAGATCCAAGTAGACCGGAGGTGCGGAAATCCGTTGGTGAGATGGTAACTAACAGCGAGCTGCACCGCTGATGCCGATGGGCACTGATGGCAACAACAACTTGCAATTCAAGTACAATCGGATCTTGCTAATATGCAGGAGTCCAAGTATCCCGCTTTGACAATATAATAGCATCTCTCTTAATTGCCACCGCAAAGTATCTCTCAATACCCCTTCAACAGCCTGTGACACGAGGAGTGTCTTCAAGTGTTTAACTCTCTGATCACGCTGTTTTACGTCTCTGGTGACGCTTGCGGGTCCCTCCAGACTCCAGAGCGACTGCTATTCGCGTATCTTACATTACAACCAACACTAGACAGCAAGAACCGATTAGAGCAGACCAGCCTCTTTCTCGACAAGACCGTTACAGACGTTGATGCACGCATCCAAGCGACAGAGGCATGTCGACCGAAAACCTGGCAAAACGAGTTGCACAGACAAAGCTCACTTCGGTTCTAAGGAGAGGGAAGAAGGGCACCCTTGTAACTTCCGCACCTGTTCGACAGTAGAGGGTCTGCGAAGAACGAATCAACCCAATGACAATGAATCACTTTTGGTCGGAGACGTGGTCTACTTTTGGCGTCTTGAAGTCCTCAAAACCAAGTATGCCTTGGAACAATCGGACGTTCCCGATGAGCGGGAGTTATTTATCCAGTAAGGCAAGAGGAGGGGGTCACCAGACTCGAGAAATGGAACATGGAAATACTGGCACTGATATTAGTGACGACTAAGCAAAGGCGCATCACGGTGGGGGAGAGCGTGAAGAATCAAAGTCGCTGCGTAACCTTGCATGGTAGGTAAGCAAGCCCTGGTACCATGACAGAAGAGGGACCAGCGATCGAGTTGCCCCCAGACAAGACATCTACGAATCACTCATGCGAAATGAGGAGAAACATATTTACGGTGCGCTGGACTCACAATATAAGGAGTATATGCATGTATGCGATCAAGACAGATATAAGAGGACAAGTGGTTCGCCCAGACAGGAATATGTTATGAATTACACCAGCCCTATCAGTGGAGGATCAGCGCTGGTCGGTACGTACTAACGATACCTCCTACGCAGCTGTCCTCACACGTTTTATTGCGAAAACATCGGTCGAGATACAAGTAAATGAGATTTACCATTGCAGCCTTTAAAACTTCGAATCAATACCTGCACACCAATCCATATCATGAACCCTTACCTCGTAAATACCATACAACACTATCTTGCGCAAGCTGTTTATAGGTTCAAGAAAGTTCACTATCCGGCCCATCTCATTTGTTCGAGTAGAGATAACAGCGAAAAGGGGCGAGCGCAGATGATAACATGACAAGACATGTGCTCATGGCAAAATTATATAGGCTTGATTTTGAAGTGGAGAGAAATGAGAGAGAAAATGAGACACTGGGAAAAAGTGTCAAACAAGATGGCGAGCAGAACAAAGAAAAGGGCAAGACATGCCTTCAAATCTTGAACGAGATAGTAGAAGACACGAAGTCCTTCTGGGTCTTCACTGTCCTGGATGTCAACCAGAGACCCAATTTTTGCAGTCTAAACAACATTTAGAAGGTTGCCATGCTTCGGACGAGGCACAAACCTCAAAGGCGATGTGATCATTCCCAACACGGATTTCAAGCTCCTGCTTGCCAACGATGTTCTTTTTTGGCCAGTTCGTGTCATCCTCTCTGTCATAATGACAAGGGTTAATGGAGACAAAGATGCACCGATTCTGCACTTACTTGGTGATTTCGCTCGATTCAACGATCCGCTTGAGTTCCTTGACCACTAAAGGACCAACCCACACTGGAACAACACAACGTGAGTTGAATCACGAGACAACTTTGCGGTGTACCCACTTTCTTTGCGAATAAGACTATCATTTCTATAGTTTGAGTTATTTGCATAACGCAAACGACCATGCGAGTACTCGAATTCGAGGAACTCGTGTCCGTGTTTGCCTGAATGGCCAGTGCTACACAAATATCCTCAGACCTGGTTGCATTTCCAAAAGGTCTCTCTACTCACTAGTATCTACACATTTATGAGTAACTGTCATATTAAACGTGGCGATAGTACTTACCTGAGGTAGAATGGGTCGTTGTCGTGCGAGGTCATGGTCGTTGATGAAAGATGCGTTTCTTGCCCTGTCAAAACCTAAGTTTGGTTGTAATCCGGCAAACTCCGGATTACAAAAATAATAGAAAAATCCTGATTTCAAGTCCTCCCACCAAGTCGCGTCAAATATTAATATGCTGGCTCGTCCTCCACGAACATCATTGTCATTGCTTGCAAGATGGGCACGGTACAACAGCGAACAAGTAACGTACGTGACCCTCGCCTTGTAATTTCTGAAGTCTCAGAAATGTCGAATTTTACAGCGCTGGTCCGATACCCACCGAGCCATCGTCGAGCGTACAAGGAGAAGGTGGGGAAGAAGCACCTATAGTCTTAACAGAGCCTGATGTGGCCGCCATGGTAATCCCTGGTCGGGGGTTGTATCCTCCCATAAAAATTCCTCGCACACACTCCATCCCCTCCGCTGAGGTTCACTTCCGCTCACACCACCACTACTTCCTCGACCTCTTTGCTCATTTTGCCGGGCATGCGGCGAGCGCGCTCGGTATCCCTTCATCACGCCCCGTTCCCCTCCCAACACAACGCTCAATGTGGACTGTCATTCGTGGACCGTTTGTACACAAGAAAAGTCAGGAGAACTTCGAACGACGGGTACACAAACGGGTTATCAAGGCATGGGACGCAGACCCGGAGGTTGTGGACAGATGGGTGAAATACCTTCGGAAGCACCAGATGCCGGGTGTTGGTATAAGAGTGACGAGGTGGGAGAGGGCGCCGTTAGGTATCGGCCAACAGATACTTGACCATGCCACAAGCCAAGTCCGTCCGCACACCAAGGCGGCGGAGGTCAAGGAGCTGGCGGACAAGATCGTGGAGCAGGAACTCCTGGCAGCTGGCGAGGCAGACGAGTCGTCCATAAAACCATTTACTCTCAAGAAGTCATGACCTTGTCTAAAATGACACGCCATATTCATCCGCATCGCATGTAACGCCTCTCGATCCAATACCTATTACAAAACGTCGGTTTCTGAGGTATAGGATGCACCACCAGACATTATGGGTCGACAGTGTGGAATAAATACTGGTATCCCGTAAATACAATTATAATGGCAAGAGCAAGGGAAAAGCTGCCCGACTGGTGGGGAAGTTGTTACTTTCACTTTTCAAACTGATCCTTGACATACTGTCGGATCACATTTGTTATCTCACGTCTTATTGGCGGTGGTACAGTAGCTGAAGGTTCAGCAGCATGAGCGGTGTGTTGCTGGCATTCGTGAAGCATAGAAATGCATTTACCTTGTGCGTGGGATGATATCTCCTCAAGGACAGTCCGGAAGGAAAGCGGATCCATCACCCGTGCACGTTCTACGAAGTGTCAACGTCCTTTCTCTGCTATATGTTACACAGTGAAAACCAATTTACCCTTTGCACGATGACAGAGCTCATCTGACCATCCATGTTCCGAGAGCTTCGAGGAAAGAAGGCGAAGAAACCTTCAAATGACTGTGGCATGAACGACCCAGAATCTGGATGAACATAAATCAAACACACCTGTCCCACTCACCACTTTCGACCATGCGTCGATGGATCTGGGTGTATAACTCGTCTGTCTCGGATGATGATTTGGACATGCGGGACGGAGGAAATTTGATCAGTTGACAATAAGTAACTGTCAGGCTGAGGGGTCGCCGTCAGCAGCTGAGATTGGTCATTGCTAGAACGCTGGTCAGGCCCATCACTCTCACCCATGCAACGTGATGACACTGGGAGGTGGTGGTTAGCTCAGCAGCAAAACCAGTCGTGGAGGTCGCGCGATGGGACAAAGGTGTGCTTGCAGGTGTAGTATGTACTCAGTCACTTAGCTGGAGGACGCGTACAGACGCAGTGTATGGTCCCCCAAAATATTAATTGATACTAATTAAGTTAATTCCTACTAGGTAAGAAATTGGTTCCACTGCATTTTTTTCGGCCTGTGGCGCACTGGAAGTCTTTGGACGGTTGATAACTACATTACGAGCACATGACAAGTGATTGATGGAACTTTCATCGAAATATACAGGTTGTAGCTGACACAGTTGGCGAAATAAAGTGGTAAGTGAAAGTTATGGTGATGACGAACAATAACAGGCTTTTGTGACATGCGGTGTGCATCGACGGGAGGGAATTGAGCACCAAAAAAAAACTGAAATGGGATCAGTGTCCATTTTGAACCTGGCGGTAGATAGCATCGTCCCGAAAGAAGTCATCTTCGCCCGGAATATGTTTGCCTTGATGGCACATAGCGGCGTGTTTCCACCTGTCTACGTGAGCTCGCGATTCTGCTTGACTTTTTTGATACGCACCAATATAGCTCTTTAACCTGTGATGTCTGGGATCAACTACTCATTTCAGCTACGAAGCCATAGAAGGACTTACCTTAACTTCGATATTCTTGAAGCTCTCCACAGGTATCCATTTCCTGCATTTGTGGCACTTGCCCTCGAGAATTTTTGTGCGTTCGTTCTTCCCCGGATCGGGGCGTTCGGTTGAGCGAAAGGCGGTGGGGGGAGAGAACGGGCGGCCAGATATTGAGGATATTCCTTGGGAGGACAAAAAGGAAGTAAGACAACACCGATGTGTACGGATTAAAGGCGTACCATGGCCATACTGTAGATGATAGCTAATGTTGCTAGTTAGTTGTTCAGGTGAAGAGTAAATATGACACTGTCAGGGGTATAGCGTGAGATAAAGGAGATTGGCATGCTAGTTAGATACAAACCACTTATATGCCGAGAACTTCATAGAGAGCCAAACCTTTTCACCTTTCCCGCCACGAGACGGGCTTTCAACGCAAATGGGGCAAAGTCCGACCTTTGTGGTTCCGCACCCCTTGACAAAACGCGGAGTATACAAATCCAGAGCATCTCGTGGTTGGTTATAGATGCCTCCAGGGTTCTTCGGGTATGGTTTCGGCAATAAAGATCTGGGAGAGAAGTGTTTGTTTAACGACCGATGGGTCAAACTACAAGGAACGCTACGGACCTCCCGTCAGCGTACCGAAGGTAAGAGCTGACCGGAAAACGCAGGTAGAAAAGAGGAAACTGCGGATGATATGGAATGTTAGTAGGAAGATGTCGTCGGGTCGGCACTCCTGAGGACGAATCCCCGTCAGTAGAGGTCGGTTCCTGAGCGCTCACTACACAGGCTTTTTTGTGTTTATGAGAATGGGGTGACGGTTTGTCGGTATCGCCTGTGTTCTCCCTCTTGTGTCCGAGGCCGCTACTCACAAACTGATGCTTCAAGTAGGAGGGCCGAGATGAGCCTTGGGTCGAAGGCGCGGAAGAGACCTCGCGTCTTGAGTTGGAATTCGCTTGACCATTATAGAGGGTATTCGACTTTCTTTGGTGAACGGGAATCCCTGTGGTTGGAGAGGTAGGGGGAGTACTTCGCAAGCCAGACCCACGCCCGTATCGGTTACATGGTTCGGGAGATGACAGCGAGGTAAGATCCGACAAATCTGAGAATGGAGATAATGAACGCTCCTGAGGATCGGAAGTTGGAAACGCGGTGAGGATGTCAGAAGTAGTAGAATCATTTGCAGCTGCAGATATGAACTTGTCGATCAAGGAAACTCGCTGTTCGATGCCGTGTGCAGCACGAGAAGATTGTTGAGTTATTCTCGATGTGGTACCACCATGGGTCGAAAGTACGGGTGAGAGCCCGTGAGGTAGATAGGATCCTGTTCTGGCCACGGGAGAAGCCTCGGTATCGGGGGTTTTCCATTCCTGCGCAAAATTGGCGGTAAATTGCCGCCCGAACGGCGTGCTCCCCGATTCTTGTGAAGGCGGAGAAAATTCTGGATATAGCAAAGAAGGAACCTGCGATAGGGGACTCGGCGAGGATACCATTTGTAGGTTCGCCAGGGAATTGGATGGTGTAAAGGGAGGTGTGAGAGAGTGCCGCGCGCCCAGAGACGACGGAAAGCTGTCACAGCATCCCGACTTTCCTGGCCTAGACGAATTGATGTCCTCTGGATAGAATTTGGGTGACATTGAGAATGATTGCATTGAGAACGCAGGTCCTTGGCGATCGCTGGGCAGGTCAGAGATAAGTTCCGGAATCGCGGGGGCCTGGTAGCTTGTCTGGTGGTCCTTGTAAGCAAGTATAATATCGGTTGAGTCTCCATTGAAGCAGCTGCACAACGTAGATGGGCCTGGCGAACACATATCCCGAGCAGTATTTCAACGCGATGATTAGTGGGTGGACGGTCAATATAAGGCCTTCTTTATGCCGACCCTTCATATTGTGCTCAGTCTACTCTTTGGATATGTTACTTTCCTTACCTGTCAATTAGCCCGACAGTGAAGCACTGAGAAAAGTTGGAGAAAAGTACAAGTATGGAGTGGCAGAATGCGACGCGTCCAGTCGCATGGATAAAGTAAGCTAGCTTCACGGACATTGAAGCTTTGAACCTCCGACAAACCGGCACGGGCTGCCGCAGGCATACCACCTCAACAACTTACCACACGGGCTTGGGGCTACTGAACTTGTCAAGGAAATGCTTCCCAACACACTCGCCGCTTGCGCCTTGGTACTGGCATCTGTTTTCCGGGTGAAGGCTTCTGCGCTGACTACCACCATCGCACCTAACGAACGCCTATGTTTTTATGCGGATGTTGACAAGGCAGGGGAGAAGCTTGGTGTGAGTACTCCCACTCAGGCTCACCAGGATGTCCTGAGATGCTAATTTACGTATTCAGTTCTATTTTGCAGTATGTAGATACTTCTATTGGTCGAGTCGCGAGACTTGAGCTTGGTCAACTAGGTTCAAGCAGGAGGGTCTTTCGACATCGACTTTGATATCAAAGATCCCAACGAGAAGCTTCTTCTTGATGGTCAACGCGAACGGTCAGGAGACTATGTGCTGACAGCGAACACCGTCGGAGAATATTCCTTCTGTTTCGAAAATGACATGTCCACACTGACGGACAAGCTCGTCGACTTCGACATCATGGTAGAGAGCGAGCCACGGAGAGAAGTTGCAGCCAAACCTGGCCAAGTCTCGGACCATACGAGCCCACTTGAGGAAAGCGTTTACCGCCTTAATAGTATGCTCATGAACATTAAGCGCACCCAGAGACAGTATGTTGCTTAAATGACCGCGTCTGAGATGTCTCTGATTTTACTCTAGTTTCCACACACGAGAGACGCGAGGTTTCTCCTTGGTGAAGTCCACACAAAAGTAAGCACTGCAAGTATCAGGCGTTGTTCATATTCTAATGCTTCGTACCCTAAGTCGCTTATTCTGGTATGGAGTCTGTGAGAGCGTGGGTGTCGTTGGCATGGCAGTGTGCGTCCAAACCTTTTTGAAAACTACGCCTTTCCCCCTGATCATTGAGCAGTTTGCAGGTCTATATACTACAAACCTTCTTTACCAAGACAGGGGGTCGGTACAAAGTATAAATATTCGGACTTTATTTGTACCCTCTCTAGCGCCTCTTATTCAAACCTCGTTACCACAATTACTGATGTTATTCAAGCCGCACACTGTCCATGGGTCCTAGTGGTACGTCTAAGTTGCTAACATACACATGATGAGGCAATCACAAACCAACGCACTTGACCGACTCGAGCTGTAAAAGTCACTATTATGGCTTTTCTACTATCTGGCATATTGTTAGATCCAACTATTACGTACACCTAAGATCAGTCAAGAGATAGGGTACATTCGGCTTTGACTTTGGAACTGCATGACTCGGACGACCTTCAAGATCTCGACACCTTCATACCCAAGAACCTAGCTTGTCCTCATAATGGCCAGTGCGCACACGCAGACAACGATCACCCCTCATAACCAGGAACCGTTTGTAACAAGGATCTACCCAAACGAGTCTGAACTCGACGTGAAGATCCAAAATGCCGCACTCGCCCAAACAGAATGGAAGAAACGATCCCTCAAACAGCGCATCGAGATTGGACATAAATTCGTGGTAGGTCTAAATCCTCGATCGCACATGATCCCTGTCTAGATGTGTCGCAGACAGAGTTCAAGGCAATCGGGGGTGATGATCTAAAGAGCCTGCACATGGAGCTCACCATGCAAATGGGCCGGTGCGTTGGTTCCACAAGTTCCTTTATTCCGACTTGCAACTAATCGGCCTTCTGCTGATCAAGTCCTGTGAGCCAGATCCCTGGGGAGATCAGAGGGTTCTTGTCCCGTGCGGAGTACATGCTATCCATCGCAGAGTCTTGCCTCTCGGACGTAGCTCTCAAGGACACCGATTCCCCCGGGTTTAGACGATACATCAAGCGGGAGCCCCTTGGGATTGTTTTCGTGATTGCTCCTTGGAAGTGCGTACCTATTTCACCACCTTCCACTCCGCCACTGATCCAAGATGCACACCGCAACGCCAGCTACCCATACTTGGTGACGATAAATTCCGTCCTTCCCGCCATCGTTTCTGGAAACGCCGTGCTGCTTAAGCCTTCCCCTCAGACACCTCTAGTTGCCGAGCGCTTTGCAGATGCACTTCACAAAGCTGGTGTGCCAAAGGATATCGTTCAAGTCTTGCACCTGTCGCCATCGCTCACGTCACACGTAATCCAACACAGTCTCGTGGACTTCATCTCGTTTACTGGAAGCGTCGTCGGGGGTCAGGCTGTGGAGCGTGCAGCCGTGGAAGCATCTGGATTCAAAGGAGTCGCGCTTGAGGTATAACGCAGAAACACGACCGACCTCACGATGGCTAATAACTTGTTTCAGCTCGGAGGAAAGGATCCTGCGTATGTACGCCCTGACGCAGATCTGAAGTACACCGTTGCAGAGCTCGTGGATGGTGAGTAGAAACTTGCCTACGTGTTGTGTTTTCATGTCTCAGACATCAACATATACTCAGGTGCCATGTTCAATTCCGGTCAGAGCTGCTGTGCAATCGAGGTAAGTTGAAGCCACTTCTTCGTCTTTGGCAATTCACTGAATCACTTATCGTAGCGCATCTATGTGCATGAGTCTGTATATGAAGAGTTTAAAGATCAATACGTTGACCTTGTCAAGGTGGGGATTTCCCGTCACCCTCATCTTGCAGACCTTACGTCCTACACATTACAGAAATACGTCCTAGGTGATCCCACCAAACCGGGAACATCTCTTGGACCGGTTGTCAGCGTGGCCAGTGCCCAAAGGATTCGCAAACAAGTTGCAGACGCGGGTTAGTAACATTCATCGCGGACGAAATGATAAACTAATAAGAGCATCAGTGCAGGCCGGTGCAATGTCTCTCATTCCAGAGAACCTGTTCCCGATCGCTCAATCGTAAGTACACTACAATGACCGTTTACCAGTAGCTTATGGATGTACGAAGTGGAACTGCTTACGTTGCTCCGCAGGTTCTCGTCAACGTCAATCACAGTGAGTTGTTGTGTGATGCAAGGTGTATGCAACTGCTAAGACTGTCCTTGCCTCAGGCATGGACGTCATGATGGTGGGACTTGCGTATATACTGAAGTAGGGCACTCCTGAAGAATCATTCTAGGAAGAAACTTTTGGTCCTGTTGTGGGGATTCAGAAGGTTAGTCAGGTCCGTTTTATACTAATTCAACGTATCAACTAGTGGAATTTGGACAGGTCTTCTCCGACGAAGAGGCCATTCACCTCATGAACGATTCTCCATACGGTTTAACAGCGTCAGTATGGACCAATGCAGAAGACAACCCTGAATCCCAGGAAGCTTTCCTCCGCATCGTGGACGACCTACAAACGGGCACAGTCTTCCTGAATAGGTGATATCTACTCAGCTGTTAAGCGGCTTGGAAATATTGATTTGACCACTTCCATAAGATGTGATTTCCTCGATCCTGCGCTGTCTTGGACTGGGGTCAAGAACAGTGGTCGTGGAGTCAGTCTGAGCAAGTTTGGTGCGTCATCGATCTGTTCTCCTGTTGATCAGAGTCTTAGAAGAGTGGCGTAGGTTATGACCAGCTCACACGACCGAAATCCGTGCACATGAAGGTCAAAACAAAGTGAAATTACGATCACAGAACATGACCGGGCTGTACATGTATGACGCGGAAGCTGTACTATTACAATATGAGAGCGAAATAGATCTGTCTGCACGCTCCTTGAGCATTCTGTTGAAGAGCGACTGTGGAATGGAAGTAATGATCAGTCGATATCTCGAACAAACATGAAATACAAAAAGATCAGGACCCTCGAGCGTATAATAGAGGGCCAGGGTTGTGTGTCCTCAACGAGCAAAAGCACTCAGTCTGGTGCACAGCATAAAATCATCATAAAAAGGTGGTGACACCAATCAAATGAAGTGTTTCATGCTTACCTGTCAGAGCCACAGTCAATTAAAGTCAGCATCGACTGCATACCAGCTTCACAGAGTGGTGAACAACTTGAGATCTAGAGTGGATGACGATGTTGAAGAAAAAAGGCACCTTTTATAAGACTGGCAGACCCGATTAGGCATACGTCACGTGATTCTTGTATCTGTTTTGGCAAGCTAATCACTGGCACCCACTGGACATCAGGCCTTCAGGTACTGTACGACTCGTGATCAGCACACAGAAAGGAAAAAAAAACAGACGCTATTAGCCATGATACTGTCAAATGACAACAGTCGGTGAAACACGCTTCAACAAAGTCTGCTAGTCTTTCAACTACATAATAGAGACGATTGGGAGTCAAGGCTGGAGGACATAACTGAACAGGCAGGGTAAGTGTGCTATGTGATTGTACACATATACGGGCGTCAGGATTCTGCTTATGTGCTTCTTGACCGTATTACATGCCTAAATAGGTACCTCAGTGGTCCCGAGACTTTCTAGAGTGAGATCGGTCAGAGACTAAAGCGAGGGATGCATGAGAGTATGCAATACCTGTATTCACCCTCCGCAGCCACGCTCAACTCTTCGATCTCACCCTGTGCGGACGACAGTGCTTCAGCTGCAGATGCGAAGTAGACCAACTGAAAAGCGTTAACCGTCAGAAACCAGAACGTCAACAAAGTTTGAAATCTTACTTGTGCTTTGGTAAGTTCATTCAAGTTCTTCAGAGGTTCAGGCTGAGGAGGGCAGGTGAGTCTTGGTCGGATGAAAAGAGACAACGAACGAAACGTACGTTCTCAAGGACGGTCTTCATGAGCGTGATAGCAACTTCGGTCTTCTGGACAAGGTCATCCTCTGCGTTCTCTACATCAAGCCTGGCCTGCTCTTGCCTAGCGGGATTGGCATTCTTTAATCTGAGAAAGAGATATCAGTAATTCGAACTCTAATTTGTATTGCACCCTACGATTGTTTAGCAGCATCAAGTTCGAGTCTGCTAGCACGAACAGCTTGACGAGCTTTCATAGCCACGTTTATTGAGGTTGAAAGAGTCGTCTGCCAGGGCTGCAGATATTGGTCCTGAATCGCCTCGTCCTGCTGGATCCGTGCACCGGCAATCGTCTCCCAAACACCGGCATATAAACTGAGTGCCTTGCCTAGTTTATCATCGCTGCCGCTGGGTGCGCCTTGCAGGGCAGAGGCAGCGTTGGTTGCAGCACGACCAAGAGCGTGAGGAAGGGTTTTGTGCTGCGCTGCCACGGGCGTAACGGGGTTGGGTGCAGGAATGTTGGTACCCTTTAGGTTGGTAGCTGCGAAGTTGGTGATTCCATGTCCGATTGTAGTAGACAGCTCGGAAATAGACTCCTGAATCTGGACGGGGTAGTCATAGGACTCAGATTCGTAGGCCTTTGTAACCCTGTTGCCTGGTCAGATAAAATGGGTGTGCGGGTGTTGCGACCTCACTTGAGCAAAGCGAGATAGGCCTGACGCAACGCGTCAACACGAGCCTCAAGGTCTTTGTACTCTATAGCAGATATGGTCGGTTATATCAACTACCATGTTACTCGGACATACGTACCCTGAGGTAATTCGGTGATTTCTTCAGGTGCAACCTGGCCCAAGCGTTCTCTTGTTGCCTGAACGCTCGAGTTGAAGCCCTTTGCCAGCTTGTTGGCAGATTGGCCGATGTTGAGGTTAGTCAAACTTGACTGCAACTTGGTCCAGCCGTCCATTGTGGAAATATAGACTGGGGTTGATGAGTGGAGAAGAGTTTCAAGAGGGGCTGTGGTGAAGGTACTTGGTGACTCTCACATAGAAGGGCTGTGATGGCAGATTGTTTGGGGTCCACCAGCCCGATCAGGAAAGCGGTGTCAGCGGTCCATCTCCGGTACTACGACGCGTATGCCATTGCCCTTGACTGCACTTTCTGTCAAGTATCCGCTAAACTCGACATTTGCGACGATGGACCCAATATTCAGATCGTCCGGTTTTGATTTCTCGAACTCGATACGGTGAGCGTGCTTGCGATCTCGTAACGCACGTTGGGGTTTACGTTTTGAGCAGTAACAACTTTCTTCACGAGAAAGGATTACCCCTACCAAAGGCAACCAGCACTGGTACAACAATCGTAGGGTGTCTCTTCAAGGATGGTATCATTCTTGGCGCGGATACACGTGCAACTGAGGGCCCGATTGTGGCAGACAAGAACTGCGAGAAGGTGAGTCAGCGTACGAGCTACCTGGGACTAGGGTCTCAAGGACAGACTTCACATAGATACACTATATCTCAGAATCCATTCGCTGCTGCGGTGCTGGAACTGCAGCGGACACAGAATTTGTGACCGCATCGATCTCGTCAAATATGGAGTTGCACGCCCTCTCCACAGGCAGGAAGCCTCGGGTTGTTACTGCCATGACGATGCTCAAGCAATATCTGTACCGGTACGTTTGTTGAGCGCTCTCCCAGCGGCAGGGAGCCTAATTTGTCCATCATAGGTACCAGGGTAACGTAGGCGCTGCGCTTGTCCTTGGGGGTGTAGACTCGACAGGCCCACATCTCTTCACGATCCATCCTCACGGCTCCACAGACAAGCTTCCGTACGTGACAATGGGATCAGGAAGTCTTGCTGCAATGGCAGTATTCGAAAGTGGCTGGAAACCTAACATGGAGGTAATATAACCATTCGTCCTTGTAGACAGAGAGGGCTAATGCCACCCACTACAGCGAGAGGAGGCCCTTCAGCTTGTGACAGCCGCCATCTCAGCCGGTATCTTCAATGATCTTGGCTCAGGTTCCAATGTGGACGCGTGCGTCATCACCGCCACACACACAGAGATGTTGCGTAACTTCGTCAAACCTAATGAACGTGTCGAGAAGGAACGTAAATATACATTCCGACGGGGAACCACAGCTTGGAGAAGCGAAAATATCAGAAGTTTAATCGTCAGCGAGGAGGTCACGCCTGTCGGAGGCGAGGCTATGGATATCAGCTAGACTGACTGGTGTTATATAATCCAACTGTAATTTGCCTTGCACCGTTCCCTCTTGGTCTGTCAAGTTGTCAAAGTGTCCAGGACTCAACGCGAGCAACAAATATGCAAATTGTGATAAAGACCTAACAGAACTATTGCATGCACGATCTATCTATACAATGAAAGAAAAAAATGAAGGGGATGCAAACCAAGGTTGTACATATGCAATGTTTAGATACTGAGTTAATCGATACGATGCCATAACCCAACTTTGAAATCATAATGAACTACGAGCCATTTCTGGTGCTGGAGAGATGACTGCTACCAACACGGAGATGTCTGAGCAACTGGTCAGAAATATTGTACAGAGGTAACAATATCACGAACACTCACCATCGATTTTACCACCTCTGAAGGTCTTTCCCTGTTCTCTTGCTCGCCGAGCGAACGGTACCTCGTCTTCCACGTCAGCATCGTCGCCAGCAAAACTTTCCCCCTTCCTCTCTGATACACGGCGTGCCCTCGAGCACAGCGCCTCGCTCAACATTCCCGCCAGTGTCCTTCGTCCCAAAAGTCCTTGGCCCCGACCTTGCTCCGCATCCTTCAGAAATGACTTCTTGAATCTTACTACCTCGTCGAGTACCTCATCATCCCATAGGTTATCACTGAGCCCATCACTCGCGAGAATGAGAATATCGTCAGCCTGCACCGGAAGTTCGAGGATTTGGGCATCGTGTGGTCGAGCAGAAGACCTAGGCCCGAGTTGTGCTGGGGTGTTAAAGGCCCACCACATCTCCTCGCTGCGCCAAGCGATGTACTCATCGCGCACAAGCATCCCCATACAGTCGCCCAGATGTGCAATCTTGAGGACTGCATCGTATGTAGGCCTAGGTGGGGTTGGGAAGTTGAAAAGTATGGGAGGGGGTGAGGTCGGTGCTCGTGGAGTTCTGGGAGGTGAGTGTTGAAGGACCGCCACGAGCGCCGTTGAAGATCCTGTCTTGAGCGGCACAGTCTTCAGTTGTGGAGCGACGGGTGGCTCTGGGGGTAACGGTGGAGACTGCAGTAGTGGTTCAGCAGCACTGGATCCAGCAACGAAAGGCTCGTCTTCGGGTATGGAAGCTAGTGATGGCGCATGAGGTGCTGTTATTACTGACTGAGGTGCAGAAGCCTCCTCCGTCATGACATGAGCCTTAATCGTCTTTTCGTATGCTCGTTCGAGAATCATGAGTACGTCCAAGCCATCCTCAAGATCCTCCAGTGAGTCTTCTAGCTCTTCATTCAGCTCGTCAACATCGGCATTCCATGGCCAGGAGTCGTTTAGAGCCGTACTACCCGTGCGCCTCGGTGATACACTGCGTGCTGGCGATACGTCACGCCGTTGGGTATTGCAAGTGTCAGTCTCGATAGCCTCAGCTGAACAATGATGCATTAATCGGCGAGCAAACAGGGCACTGGGTGAAGGGTCCTGAGACGCGTGTCGAGAAGAAGCGGGGTCTAGTGGTTCATGATCTGGTTAAGGTAAAGTTTAATGGACCGAAAATGAAATCCACGGACCTTTGGCTCGCGACCAGCCACCAACACCATCTGCTACGCCCATGGCGTTTTCGCGAATGAAGTAGGCGTCTTCGCCTACTTGCACAGCAAGGCTGAGGTCCTCTGTAGGCGTGCCCTGGAAGAAAAGACCATTGCCAACACTCGAGTTGCCTTTGCCCGATTTCACATGCCGTTTGGCATGTTTCGGGATCCCATATGCACCCACGTCCAGGTGATATCGCACGCGCTGTCTCTTAGCACGTGGATGTGAGTCTGAATGATCAAAGAGCGTCACATTGTAAAATGGGATTGGAGCAAAGGAAGAGTAAGAAAAGAATCCGGCGGATTGGTGTGACGCGGGAATGTGCGGTGGCGATGCAGAGTTTGCTTGCGGGGATGTGAGTGCAAGCGAGAAAGGCGGTTGGCCTGATGATTGGCCTTGCCCGTGTGGTGAGCTTTGGGAATGCGGACCCGTATGGGAAGATCCTTCGCCTTCCGCTTTTACAGGGAGCCGCGATGTTGAAACAATATGAGGATTGCCAGGCCGAGAGCTAGGAGGAGGGGGCGGGGGCGAATCAAAGAAAGGTAAAGGCCCAGTTGAAGGGTTCGCTGTGTACAGCAACCGAGAACACGGTGCAGAGTTTGAGCGAACCCTGGATATCGACGATGTCGATGTTGAAGAAGCGCGGGGTAAAGCGGCATAGAACCGCTTCTGTATCGTTTTCATTGTCGGACCGGGCCCGCTCATGGTACCGGATGCAACTAGTAGTGTCCCTATACAACGTTGCAAGCGGCAGAAATGCTGTCGTCGCCGTCAGCAAGTGTGAGGAGGGAACACAGCGATGAGCGGTAGAGTGTGGAGGTAAGGGAGTAAAAAGTGACCAAACGAGTCCAAGAGACCAGAGTGGTCTCAGCCACATGTCACACTGATGTGGTTCTGGACCCTGACGGAAGAAGCCGGGTCGCACTTTCGGGCATCGGCAACAAATGCTGAGTTGACGAGCGGAGCAGACCGGCAATCGTGTTTTTTACAACTCCTAACGTCATAACTGCAAGTATGTTCATATCAGAGCATATACATAAGGTGTTCTTCTGTCAGCAAGCTAAACTGCATGTCAAATGATCACTGCTTTGCAACTACCTCCCCGTTGTTGACCTGGTTCAGCGCTGCATCGGCCTTTTCCAAGTCCCTCTCGTTTAAACTCTTGAACGCACCCCCTCCAGGCGTACTTACCCCAGAATGGACAGATCCCGCGCGTGAGCGGACCTTCATAACCAAAGGGCTGTAGAGTCACCAGCGTGGAATGAACGAATGGGCATGGTGAGAGTTCATAAGGACAGCCACTTACAAAGGATACCCATCATCCTCGTCCTCGGCCGACCCTGGCCAATTATACCCACGGTAATCACTTGTGTTCAACCTTTGCATCTGCTAACGGATGAGCCATTGCTTCCACTCAGGCAGGGTCAGCCCCGAAAGCTTACCTCTTCAGTAAGCGTTCCCATGTCTCCCGGAGTTGCCATGCCAGACATTCGCAGACGAGGGCTGGCAGGGGCAGATATCGGCAGGAAACGCTCCATACCCCCGCCAAACCAGTCAAATTCATCCTCCTCGTCCCCGTTTGCGTTAAGGAACGCGTCAGGATACGCCCGCCTTAACGCCAGCTGCCTCGACTTGGAGTATTCGATGCCAAGGTTCTTCCAGTCCAACAAGGGGCTCAATCGCTCCACACGGTTGCGCTGGTTGATACGTTGCCGACGTGTCTTGTTACAGAAGTTGAACATGTTATCCGCAAGGCTGTTGACTGAGTCTTCGACAGATTTCGTGCGCCGATCAACAATGTAGCAGCCCTCCTCTTCCGGTTGGTCGATAAGATCCTGCATAAAACACCCAAATCCAGACAGATTGGTGGTGACGGAAGGGATCCCCATCTGACCGCTCGGTTAGCCCCGACCATGACATGACAGGTTGCTTTGAAGGGTCACTCACAACTGTACATTCGGCTGGCGTGTAACCCCAGGGCTCGTAATAGCTTGGGAATACACCCAAATGACACCCTCTCACGAACTCCTCGTAATCAAGGCCCAGGATGGGGTTGTTTGAGTTCAAAAAGTCTGGGTGGAAGATAACCTTTACTCTATCGGTGGATGCGTTGAAGAGCTTGACGCGGCGGAGCTGGTTCAAAACAGGGTCGTTGGCGTCATCCATCATGTTGTGTGTGACAATAGGAGGAAGGGAGCTGCGCTTCAGGGCAAATATCCGCCGTTTCAGTAACACTTGATCGTCCGGCGACATCAGGCTTTCCGGAGAAACCTCCGTCTTGCCTTCGCTGTGGAAGCAAGTTAGACAACGAAGGAAGTATGGCAAATGACTAGACGGTGACACAAACCCATGGAACCTGGCAGCATGGTCAAATAGACGGGCACCAATGCGATTCTGGATTTCAGTAACAGTGTCCTGTAGTTGCTTCATGACCGCTTGTCCTTTGAGGGCTTCGATCGTGTAGGAATTCGTAGCAGCAGGCATTATGATGAACGCAACGACTGTCGTCTTCGAACCAGATTGCCGAAGCCGGTAGTTCAGACCTACGAATAGAGTGGTTATATAAAATATGAATGATATCCACCAACCAAACGCTTACGGGCAAGAGATTCGATAAACATATCAACCCCCTTGTTTCGATATTCGTACCGACCGGCAATGAACATCTACAGAAAGTTGAGTACTGTAGCGTAGAGACTAATGGTATACACTGACATATAGCGTATTCTCAAGATCGAAGTCATAGTGCCCATAAAAGTGGCCCCGGACGAACTCGTGGATCTTAGCCTTCGCAGTGGCATGCAAGTTCTGGAACTCGTGCATTGCTTGGAACTTGACGACGTTAAGCCCGTTGGGCACCACACCGTCAGGCTTGCGCTTCAAGAGATGTTCCGCCTCATATGCGGTGATGTGAGAAACTGTGGTGAACACGTCCGAACAATGTGCTGAAGCGCGTTCGATACAGTAACGATGATATATGCCTCGCTTGCCAGCTTCGTGGTCGACGTCAAAGTATTGCAGGTTATTATAGAAGTCCACGCTTCCAGCACAGAGGTAACGGCCGAGAAGGGTGGCGTGAGTCGTAAAGACGGTCGTGACGTCAACGTGTCTCCTTCGGCATAGTGGTATGGCAACCCCCGCCTGCCACTCATGGAAATGGGCAACCACTGCGGTGCGCAGCTGTCGCGAAACGTACTGAAGAAGCGTAGATCAAGGACGTTCAACTAAATGATGCTATGAAGTCATGCGTCACTAACCTCGCCCAAAAACCAAGCAACCAGGTAACCAAAAATGATGGTTTCGTTCGTTTCGTGGTCTTGGGGTGGCGAAGGGATACCAGCCAAGTTCCAGAGATCACCTTTCCATTCGTCAAGCCGATGGTATACGCTGCCCGTATCGAACAAGAGCACGCGGGGAGCCCCCTCGATCAGCCATCGACCATACAAATACTTTACACCCTGTATTCGCATACTATCCAGCGTGCTTGCAAGCGCAGGATCGGTAGGTTCCAGGGACTCGACCTCCATGGGTGCCGTTTTATAAATCAGAGGACCGATCAAAGTGTATCTGTCGCCATACTCTGCGACGGTGACGGGTACTTTTGTCTTGATGACGGTGTAGATACCCCCAACCTTGTTCGCGACTTCCCAAGCACATTCGAAGAGTAAATGGTTGTGTATGTCACGCTTTAGAGTCTCTGGCGCATTTTCTGCCATCGTTGGGTATTATCTGAAAAAAATGACAAGAAAAGAGAAAATGACGATAAGAGAGGAAACAACGAACAGAGAAGAGACGCTGAAGGAGTACTTAAATAATAAGTGAGGAGCGGAAGATTGGTGTGCTGCCAACTTCTGATGTTTGACTCCATAGATGACCCCACTTGAGTATATCGAGTATTACCCAATTCGGTAACTACGTGTAATATCTTCAACAGTCGCACAGCTTCTATCGACAAACCCGACCTGGTATCGCGCTCCAGAAAACGAGAGAGTATGTCCCAATCGATCGCCTTTTCCATGTACGATTGAATCATGTGCTACCTTCCAGCGAGAGGAATACGCGGGGAGATCGGAATCTGTTCTTGGGTGCTTAGGCAAGCCTGGCGACTACGAGGGCCGTAACCATGGACGAAATCAGATTGACCTACGTCATCATCAGAACCCAGACATGTCATGACCATGAAATGAAACACTACACGAACCTGGTTGTTGGTCAATAAATTCAATCCGCTGATAACCTTGACTGACTCGTCGTTTGCAGGGACAGACGCGTCCTGGAGGATCCTCTTCTTATCTATCGAGTAGCGAGTGCGTTGAAGGGTTGCCCCGAGGAGAGAATCGAGCTACAACGATAATAAACGAACGTTTGTTGAGGGTCGTTTCATTAACAAATGAGCTAAAAATACAGACGCACCAGAGACCCAAAAACTCCCGCGGCCATTCCCCAGCCAATCAGTGACGGAAGTAAGTTCGACCATTCTGCTTTGCAGACTCTATTTTCCAAGGCCAAACTTGTGAATTGTGTGAGCCCGACGACACCTCCACCTATGATCGACGCAAGAGTGCCTCCCACGGAAATACCGCCATTTGTCCCTGGAGGCACCGTCTTGAGGGTCGTGATAAGAATAGGCAGAGAGCTGGAGAGGATGCCGAGTTCGGAGGCAAGTGTGTCCCCGAGACAGCAGGCGAATTGGCTATGGGCGAGTCCATCATGAGGTCAAGATCAGGGAATACGCTGTAAGATGCACCTACCCTAGCGTCGCGAATATGAGCGCCCGACTTAGACCGTCAGATATGGTAGGAGACAATGGACACCAGGTGTCACTGGTATATATAGGACCACGAGGCACGTTGACAGCATGTGCGAGGAAAGACCAGGGAACCGAGTCTGGGGTAAACCTCACGCTCCAGACAATGCTGGCTACGAAGGCCGGAAAGGTGTTGCAAAGAACCTGCCACCCAGTACGATACCCGGCATCATGGAAACCTGCTTCAAGTTGAGCTTTGCGTTTCTTCCCGTCTTCGTGTGCTCGTCAGACTAGGATCACTCTATAGACTGGGGTATCCGAAAACTTACACTTGGTTGCTCTGGACCCCACGAAGTAGAACACAACGAGAGATATCCCTAGGGCGCGCACAGACGCTGCCATTATGAGGAACCCGACCACGAAGGCTGTTGCGGCGCCAGACGGTGACAACTTGCGCGATTTGGCTCCATTTACGCTAAGCAGCGTAGCGAAGATGAATGGGAATATTGGAAGGGTAGTCCAGGACATGGGTTCAAAGCCACGACTTCTTACAGTTGGCAAGTTCAATGCTGCACAATGCAAGACCAAAGATTCAGAACACCCTAACAAAGGTATGTATGTAATTGGACGAGCACAATTAAGGACCATGGGCGCCTAATACCGATTTTAGAGCCTACAAAACATCGCACCGGAGCCCTGCAGAGCCTCTTCGCAGACTACGAGAGATACATGCAGACAGTATGTATAATTATAGCTGCGAATGGAGGAGCAAACATGGAATGCATTTGAACCCGATGCACTCGCGTATCTACTTGCTCGCCTTCGCCGATTTCTCGCCAGTGAGATCCCATTTACCAAACAACAGGCTGGGAGGCATTGAAGTGAGTTCACGACTGAATATGCATCCTTAAAGACTTACTCGAAAACGGCCATGATCGTCCATTTTCGGTTGTCGGCTTCAGGGAACGCCAATGACCGCGGGCCGTAGAATACCTGCATGGAACGTGATGAGGGTTTACCAGGGTTATCGCAACACGATCGACGAACCTCATCGTCCACTTCATGGTTTTTCCGAGGCAGACAATGGAGGAACTTCCAATTCGGGTTGGCACCTCCCTCTCGGCAGAGCGCTTCTGTAACCTGATAACCAGCAAAATCTTTCAATCGCTGCTCTTTTTCCGCCTCCTGTCCCATGGAGATCCTGTCAGGGACCATTCATTCAATGAGACGCTGACGCGCTGTACGATCATGTATGCTTCTCACCAGGTGTCAGTCACGACAACATCCGCGCCCATCACCGCCTCACGGGGGTCACTTCCCCACCAAATGTCTTTGTCACACCCTAATTCTGTGACGCGATCCCAGACAGGTTTCGGACACTGGTATGCTGGTTGTGGAGGAGAGGCAATGCGAAGTTTGTGTCCGAGACGGGGGTATGTCACGAGCATGTCATGGAGAACGTTTGCAGAGTCACCGACATAGGCGACTGTAAGGGGACGGAGGGTAGTAAGTTGTTTGTTTGGTGCAGGAGTACTTGGTACAGGCTCAAAGAGATGAGCGTGCTCATGCAGAGTAAGGATGTCTGCAAGGATTTGGGTGGGGTGCCAGAGCGAGGAAAGGGCATTAAGAACGGGCACAGGTGAATGCTTCGCTAGTTCCTGCACGAGTGTTTACTTGTTTTCGAACTAATTAACGCCAATTGATTTGAGCTCACCTCGATCTCTTCGTGTCCGCCAACGCGGGCAAAAATGCCCTGACACATGCCACCGATGACACGGGCGGTATCCCGAGGAGACTCGTTGACACCTAGTTGAATATCCTCGCGCCCGAGGAACAGAGCGCGACCGCCGAGAAGCACGGCAGCAGTCTCGGCGGATATGCGGGTGCGCGTACTACGCTTGGAGAAGATGAGAGCAATAGTCTGGTTAAATAGCGACTGCGAGGGCATGCGCAAACGCGCATTTTTCTTGCCTTGGGACTGAGGGGAAAGCCAAGGGAGGGACACTTGTTTAAGGTGGTGCGCATGGTTGACCAAGCGCAATATCTGAGGACCAGTGAGATCGGCCATGGTCAAGAGATGTGGGACTGGCGACATCTTTGAGGGTACTTAATTGGTGTGAGCGGAGGATTCAGAGAACCAAGTTTCTTGCCAGTCTCTCGACTTGAAAGCTTTCCAACGAGTCAGTACTCAAAGAAATTTACTTGTAGCTTAACGGTATCCCAATTTGGGGAACACGTGACATAAGCCGGTGTTTGCCGAATCCTTGAGAATGACCAAGTCGACTTACAACGACCCATTCAAGTGCCTAGACGGTCCTCTCAAATATCCCTCCTACAAGAAGGCAGCTCTCTCCGACACCGAAGCAGCAGGTCAAAAAACAAACATATCTCGCGACATTCATCCACGTACTGTTCTCAATCCGATAATTCTCTGCCGTTGAGGCTGTTAAGGAGCCTCTATTACGCGCCGTGGGAGATTAACCAACCCGCGATGTCGACCAGCCGTACATCACCACTCACCCCGTCCAGATCTGCTACTCCAGCAGTACCCGGAATCCCCGTACAACCCGACCATTTTTTCGGCTCAGAGGGTGCTCATCTACCGCCTTCTCCAAATTCTGACGGTAGAACATGGCTTGATCCCGATGACGATCCGCTCGCACACCGTGGTATACCGGTATTTAAACCTACCATGGAGGAATTTGCCGACTTTGAGAAGTACATGACAAATATCGAGTGCTGGGGGCTGCGAAGTGGCATTGTGAAGGTTATTCCTCCAAAGGAATGGTGAGTATTTCCTAGACAGCCCCAACGACAAGTGCCCAAGTATACTCTGCCTAGGGTCGACGCGTTGCCGCCAATCAAAGATCAACTCGCGAACCTAAAGATAAGATCTCCCATTGAGCAACACATGCTCGGCCGCGGAGGCCTCTTTCGGCAGGAAAATGTGGAGAAGCGCAGGGTTATGAGCCTACGCGAGTGGGCCGAACTTTGCCATAAGGCAGAATTCTGTGCGCCTGGTGTCGAGGAAGTCGGGCTTCATGCTAGGAGCACTCAGGTGAAGCCAAAGCCTACGAGAAGAGGTCGTACCAGGGCAGCAAGTGGCAAGGTAGAACAGCACTATGACCCTACATTTAAGGAAGAACAACCCGAAGAATCTACGGATATACCTATCGATGAATCGCATGGCGGGCCCATGTCCCCGCCGACCAGTGTTGGAAATCCTCAGACACCGACCACCAATGGTGCTGATCCTCAGGCTGCGCAAGTTCTAGACGGAATTACTCCCTCAGGGAGTGGGAGTAACGATGCAAACCCAGGAGAAGACGGCGACGCGACCACGAACAATTTGCCAGAGGATGATGCTAATCAACCAGAGGAGAAGCCAAAACAGAAGAACAAACGGGCAGGGCTAACCCGCGAAGCGCGCGATGCTCAGCTCGCCGAACGCGCGGCCAAGGATGCTGCTTTTGTCGAGTCATTCGACCCTCACAAGGACTGGCTACCCCTAGCCACGACAAATGCCGACTACACTACCGAGTTTTGCCAAAAACTGGAGCGCCAGTTTTGGAGGAATTGTGGTTTGGGGCGGCCTGCTTGGTACGGCGCTGATACTCAAGGCAAGTTCCAGTACCCTGGTTCACCATGAATATACGCCTTACATGTTTGTAATGAAGGCTCGCTGTACACCGATGAAACGAAAGTGTGGAACGTTGCGCATCTCCCGTCGTTCCTATCTCGCATCCTGCCAGCCTCTTTGAAAGGCCTTCCTGGTGTCAACACGCCTTACTTATACTTCGGGATGTGGAGGGCCACGTTTGCCTGGCACGTCGAGGACATGGACCTATTCAGTATCAATTATATACATTTTGGTGCTCCGAAATTTTGGTATGCAGTGCCGCAGGGGCGAGCAGCGGCTCTCGAGTCAACTATGAAAGGTGCGCTCACTTCCACAAAAGTCGTTTGTGCTAGGATGTTGATATGTGCTCAACAGGTTATTTCCCCAAAGACACGTCTCAGTGCCCGCAATTCTTGCGCCACAAGTCATTTCTTGCGTCACCGACGCTATTAGCTCAGTCTTCCTGTCGACCAAACTTCCTAGTCCAGCGGGAACAGGAGTTCGTCATTACTTACCCCCGTGGATATCATGCGGGCTTCAACCTCGGTTTCAACTGTGCTGAGAGCGTCAACTTTGCTTTGGAAAGCTGGCTGGAGCTCGGTCGTAAGGCGAAGGCATGTCAATGTATCACCGATAGGTAATCTCAACGCCTATTTCATGGATGCTAGTCTGACGAACTTCCAGTGTTCGGATTGACGTCGACCAGCTTATCCGCGAACGGGAGGCTGAGCTCCTGAATCCTTCACCCGTTGAACTATCTTCTTCGAAGAGGAAGGCTGAAGACGTCAACGGTACACCGAAGCGAAAGCGAGCCAAGACGAAGCCCGAACCTGGCACCTCAAGTCCTCCCGGGCATTCCAAAGTTTCCATCACGCTCAAACTGGGGCCCAAACCCCTGGAACCTGAAAGTTTGCCGTGCTGTCTTTGCGTGTCTATGTCTCGTATTGGCCTCTTGCCTGTCCAGGACCCTCCGATTGGAAGGAGAGAACTTCCTGAATCACTGGCTTCCATCTATAACACTGAAAGGTGGATGGCCCATGAGGAGTGTGCGAAGGTTGTACCTGAGACATGGGTTGATGAGGTGGAGGTCGGAGACGCCCTCCCGGACGGGTCTCGTGCTCGAGAGTCGAGGGTATGTGGGGTAGATGCGATCGTGAGGGACAGATGGAATTTGGTAGGGTGACCCCTTGTCTTGTACGAGTTGAGGTACTGATCACGCGCTCGTAGAAATGTTCGGCATGTACCAAGGGACGGCAAAAGGCACATGGGGCGCCTATTCAGTGCACCAAAGGCAAGTGTGCCAAGTCGTTCCATGTGTCTTGCGCAAGAGATGGAGAGAATGGTGTATTTTATTCTGTGCTGCGAGAGGTTGAGAAAGAAGTGATACTTGTCGATGTCCAACCTCAGTCCGCTCCTGCACCTACCTCATCAGAAGAGCCTGCTCCAGGTGAAGCCATGGATGGAGGGATACAGTGGACCAACGGTATGCCGCAAGTTGTAATACCTGTGGGTACGGAGCCTCGCGTGTTGAAAACGATCAAGAAGAACGAAGTGCAGGTACTATGCACCCAACATAACCCGGTGAGTGTCTATACGCGTCACCATCTTTCGTTAAGATGTGACTAATCACGTCCATGGAAGGCTGTCGCGGCTGCCAAGAAGACGAACAAGCAAGACAAGATCCGGAACGAGCTACTTGCGCTTCCCCCCATGTCACGAATCAAAATTCGTGTGAGCGCTGGAGTCTTTGAGGTCTCGTTGGTCCGAATCATTGAGGAGACTAAGTCTGTGGAGGTACTATGGGACAGAGACACCAAACGAGAGTTCAAATGGGGTAGTGTCATCTTCGGTCAGACTGACGACCGGGTTGTGATGCAAAAGCCATCTGAATCTGTGCCTGCGCCTGAACCTGAGCGTGAGTCCGATCGTTGTTCGTTCATGCCTGATCTGATTGTCCACGACGCAGCGTTGGGAATGAACAATGCTGCAACCCCTATGCTTCAGGTTGCAACATTCCCTTGCGTTGCAGCTGCAACCTCGTCTGGACCCTCAACTTCGTCATCCACGCCCACACCCAAGTACATGCCCACTTACCATTACCAGCCTCCTTCAACTCTTGCCACCGGGTCCTGGCCGTACCAAATGTACCAAGCCACTCAACAGGCAACATACCACCCAGTATCGTACACTCACCCCGGATATTATCCGCCAGCGATGCCAACGGCATACCAACCACCTGTCGAAAATGCAGGTACACAGGGCACGTACCGGTCTCAGTTGCAATGGCAGCAGCCATACACTGGTCCTAGGACTAATAATGATCCAACAGGGTCGTCTGGCCAGATGCATGCAGTGCACTCAGTCCCTCCGGCACCTACCTTATGACGAAGTCGATTGTGTTAGCCCCTTGTTGGGAAGCACGGACCTACGAAAAGAACTTGTCTAAATTTTTACATTCATCGCCAAATGATAAATTCTGTAATTAGTTTTTAGTCCACTTTTGTGTCACGTGCTTCGCGTGTTTACTGCCTCTACTCTACTTTAACTTACTCCTTTCAATATCTGACCACGCAAAGGTCTATGTGTTGAGCTTGTATCAGCATCTAGGCAACCACAGAGCACGCCAGCTAGCATCTGTTGCTGCGACTCCATCACAGCACAAGGGTTGACATGTGGCTAATTACTGGACCTTTTGACGGAGAAGTTGGGGATGTCACTACCACCAGTGAGTATTCCATGCACAGTCATATCTACGTACCTCTCATATGACTCGTACACAAGAGACGAAGCTGTTAAAGACAGGTAGGAAGATCCCCCTTGGTCGCAAAGACCGCCAGCTCGTAGTGAGCAACAAGAAGATATCCCGTGACCACTGCGAATTTACGGTGGGTCCTTATACGCAAGATGACATGGTGTGTGCATTAGCAAGTGGATGTGTGCCCTCGTAATACGTGTGTTTCAGGTCAATCCATCATTCGTCCCGACGCTAGAGATATACAACGCCAAGGAGAAGCCCATGTCCATTGACCGTGATGGTGAAGCCGCAATCGTGAATCCTTCTTGTTCGTGCGAACTCAAGTCAGGAGATAAAATACATATAGTAGTTGGAATATCTCTTGGGTGGGCCCTTGCTCTTTTGGATTGGATGAAGTTCCTGTCCCTCTGACTTTGCATGGTAGGGTACATTGGCGACGCATTGCTTGTTTTTTTCCACCTGCGCGAGGGTTGCCATCTATATCGAGCGAGGACTGTATCGCAATGGGTCAGTGCTATACCACTACAGACGTTTTGGTACTCATACAACGATTTCAAGGGATCAGTGTGCTAACATCCGCAAGCTCGCTTGCGACACATCATCTCACTCCCAAGTATGAACTCACCATACCATCGACAACGTCTCTGCTGTCAGCTACCCAGCTTGTGAAAGTGGAATGGTTACATGAGCTCATCCGCCTTGGAAGCATGCCAGATGACACCCATCCGTTAAAATTGACACCTCTAGAGCATTTCTTCAATCCTCCATTGGAGAGCAAATATAGGCCGGTCTTTTCCCCTGCGTTGTCCCCTTCGTTGAAGTCTTTCAAATTCTGGGAGCCAAACGAGGAGCGACTTCATCTCTTGAAGGGCTATCGATTCGTTCTACTCGGGGACTCGGACGGAGAAGTCGACCGTGATATGAGAGAGCTGATCACTCGTGGTGAAGGCGAGTATGAAGGCTTCCCTATGACGGCCGGGCAGGCGAAATGGAGACAGATGCTTGCCAAAGCAAACAGGAAATTAGAAGAGGTGGGATTGAAAGTTGTTATCGTCGCCCGCGAACGGATTGTCCAGGTTACTGTCGGTTCAGTCAAGTGGCAGGAAATGGTCGCTGACGCTCAGAGGTTGAAAAATTTCGTACATGCACAACTTGTATCATGCTGACTTTGGATTTGCAGCCTATCTTTACCCGTTGTCAACGTAGACACTATCCTGAATGCGGTGATTAACACTGACGCGACGCTGATCACGGACAGCTCCACTCAAGGTAGTCTGATTCCAGCCTTTGTCAACTTGTTTTAACTCCACTCCTCAGCTTCGTTGCTTGCTTGCGAGTCTTCTCTCCCAGATTTCGTTCCGAATACACATCCTGATGAACCGTCCTTGCCAATTGTGCTCGGAAAGAAGTTGTCCCCTGAGAAACATGAAGGTGTTGCCCTAAAATCTCCATCTTCCATGCCTCCTTCCGAGATTCCTGGGTTAGTAATACCTCCTCCGCCCCGCAAGGTATGCAAAAATTGTTCATTGACTTGTCTTCGTATTCAAACTGACTTATTCAAGACGCTCGTTCGCCGAGCCAAACCTTCGTCTACCTCGAGTAGCAAAGAAGAGGCTGCTCCGCCAAACGTCAGTAACGAGACCCAGATGGAGAATCTAGCATTCACTCTTCCACCAGTATGTTCACGCTATCCATTGGCGTACGTCTACTTTCATGTGACATTTTAGCTCCCTCCTATGGCGCGATCGACTAGGCTGAAGCGAAGAGCTGCCACCGCCGCCTGCTCGCCAGCGCCAGAAGAGCCTGCCGCTGCTGGCGAACCGAGTCAAGAACCACCTCTGAAGAAGTTCAAAGCACTCTTTGATGCTAGCGATCCAGACAAGATGGCTGCCGAAGGTCCGAGCAACCTCCAGGCAGCTTATGACACTGCTATGGGAGGTTCTATTAGTATCACTCGGAACAGTGAGAGTCTCACACAGAGCGACTCACGCTCTCTGCGCTTGCAAACAGCCGTACGCCCACGGAGACTGGGTGCGGTGGCCGAGGAAGAAGAAGAAAGTGGTCGTTTGCAACTTGAAGCCACGACGCGCATATCGGCTCTTCGTCCAGACTGCCAGCGTCATCTTGGTGAATCGGCGCATAGTCTGAACTCTGAACCCATACCGCAAGAACTCCAAGAGTTGCATGTGGATGGGGTGCAGGGACCTGCTGTAGGAAGGAAAGTCAAACCAAACCAAGAGAAGGCCAGTTCGGGACAGATCCATCCAGTCGACACCGATCGGGCCTTTCTGACTGCCCTTGCATCAAAGAAAAGGGGCAAGAAGACCGAGGATGCGTTTGACCGAGAATTTAACAAGCTTCGTATCTCAAGACCAGATGTTCAACGCCAGGAAGAGGAGCAGGCATGGGAGAATTTGGGGGACTTTGACACTGATGTGAGGAATATACGAGGAAACTTTATGGTGGTGATCGACTTGGTTGTCTTTCGGGATTCCTGCCCTCCTCGTACAACTACTGCGATGCATGATTTCGATGGTCGGGCAAACTATAAGAAGTTTAAGAAGGTGGGCATCATTGAATGTCTGTGCTCTTATTGTGTTCCGAACATGCTCCCAGACACCAACTCTTTCGTCGCGAGCTCCTGTCGAGCTTGTTGTCAAAAGCGAAAACGATTACGGGCTAGGCTCAGGTATGTTCAAGGGTCTTTGGTGAATATCTTCTGACGCTGCAACAGGTTACTGGAAGGATAGTAACACTGCAAAGGATTACACTACTTTACCGCCTCCTCGCATGGCGATAGAGGGGACGCAAAAGAAGCAAGCACCGACTGTGCTAGAATCAGATGACGAGGATAGTATGGAGTTGCCAGCCGCAAAGGAAACTAAACGACCGACCTATAAACCCTCTCAATTGAAACGAACCATTGCAGCTAAGCGACTATTCTTGGAATCAGACGAGGGTCTCGAGCCAGACGTGGAATCCCAGAATGCAGCCGCGAGGTCACATGCAGATGATCCCGTACTGACGCTGCCAGGAAGGGGGAGTAAACGACGGCATGTCATTGTAGATGATGACTCTGATGATGGTGTTGCTTTCAAAGGATTCGGAAAGAAGAAGAGAGTGCGATAACGATTGTTCTGCAACGGATATGCCACTCTATCTTCGAATGTGTATTGTAATATTCAGACAGCATCGTTAAAGCCTACAAAGCCCTCGCAGCCAATTCATCATGAATAGAAAAGCTTAGCAAACGTTGAGTTTTCGCAGCCACCCGACCCCCTGTTTGGCTAGACTGCATGTAAGTCGACGTTGCAATTCAGAGCAAGATAAGGTCAACACACCGTTGTTCTTGACAGACGAAACTCTCAGGAGCACCCTCCCAATCGTCAAGGATGTTCTTGGTTGCATTCCCTTGTGTTTCTTCATCGTCACCGGTACCAAAAAGGTCCAAAGCTAGCTGAGTGTGGCTCACACCGGCGTACGTTGTCACACATCGCGGGTTGATCAAAATGCGGGCGGGCGTGTATGCCGAATTCGGCACAGTCAATCGGACAGCCGGAAGCGTATCCAGAGGAAGGTCAGAGTCTGGCATGGCGTCAAAATCTGATCCCGCGTTGGCGTCAGTATCTATGGGTGAGTTTGGGATCTGTCGGCGATGTCTTGCCCGAGCGTCTGGCATTGATTTCAAATGGCGGAGAGCCGGGTCAAGCACCTCGTCATCTTGGACACCCTCCAATGCTTTGCTCACCCAAAGGTCCCTACAGAACCATGCCTGACTACTATCCAAACACGGAGCGTCTGGAGGACGCTGGGGCACAGTATCCGAGGAAGACGAATTATGGAAATCCATCCCGTAGCGATACCTCAGACCCTTGTAGTAAGACTGAGCGGGATCCAGGATGTGAGTGCCAGCTTCGCAGCAGAAAACTTGGAAAGGTAGGTGCTGAATGTATCGAGTAGCTCCGTTCTCGTCTCGAGGTGGTACAGTATCGGGTTTCGAGGACGACTTGGATTGTCGGAATTGATCACCAAGGATATCTCGGGTGCGCCACCTAGACAGAAAAACGACATTAGGAACGATCGCACACCTAAGCTGCTATCTTATCTCACCTATCAGAAAAGATGAACTGCCCACTGGACTCGGCCCAATCCATCCCGCATACCATAGCAGCTTCGTTTGCGATGCTAACTCTTAAAGTCTCCAAGATATCATTAGGGCAGGTAAATCCTTTGAGCCAGATTACACGGTAAAAGGCTATCTGTCGCTTCTCATGCAGTTCTAGAAGCGGCTCGAGCGCGAGGTTTCGCATATGCGCCTCTTCCAAAGGGTAGTAGGCAGCAGCAGGGTCCTCGGTCATTGATGGGACGCGGCGAATTCTGAAAGGTACGCCGAGGAGGGTTAATACTGCTTCACAGAGATCTGTGAGAGTAGATGTAGAGTCTGTGGAGCCATAATCCAGCATCGAAACGAATAGGTTGGAAGTGCCAAGACGCTTTGCTAACTGGACGATGACAGCCAGTTGGTCGACAAGAAAGTGGTCAGCGGAGTGGATGGCCAGAGCTATGTAGTAGAGTCGGTCATCCTTGGCAAGGTCATCGTAGGCGTCTTCATCAATGTTTTTGTTTTGTCCAAAAGGTCGAATCAACGTCGGACAGTAAGCGGCAACCCAGCCATTCAGTGAAAGTAGACTTTCAACGGCGCTAAGAACATTTTGAACGTCTGTGTGACTGGTCTCCTTTGCGGTGATGCTAATCTAACAGTCAGGGTTTAATGAACAAGTTTACTGTATTTAACTCACAATGGCGCCTGGTATCGTTCCCAATAGTCTCTGACACCACCATATATCAAATCGTCGAAAATGTCAGGCCTGGCATCCCTCCCCATCCTTCGTTGCATGAATTTGTGCTTCTGAGTATTTAGGGTCTTGTCCACCCCAGTAACTCTCTGGAGAACATTATACCCCTGGTACTCGGAGATCGAGGACGGCGTAGTTTCAGGTGACGAGGATAAAAGGAGGTGTACTGTCAGTAAAAGAACCAATGTTGCAAAGAGTCTTGTCAGACTGTTTCGTCTAAGTACGAAGGCCATGGCGAAACCTAGTTGTGGGGAGGTTGTCAAAGCGATGTTACCGTGATAGTACTTGAGCTTCACATTTGCCGCTTATGTACAACCGACCTTAGCTCAGTTGGAAGAGCGCGAGACTGTAATGGATAAAAAAGTTCATCTTGAGGTCGCCTGTTCGAGCCAGGCAGGTCGGATATTTAGCTTTTGTCGGAAAATCTCAAACAAGGTTGGCTTGAGACATGATTCTGGCACAAGGTGATGGTTTTCTGATACATCCAACTCTAGGACTACAGTTGAATTGCTCATACTGTATCGCGGTGGGACTGCCTCTATGCTTATACAATACCAGCAATATACATCACGGAAAAGGTCACACAGGGTGACATTATGTGACACGACAACATTATTTTACACAGTGCAACACCATGTACTAGTAGTTACAGCTGAATGCAAAACATTAGACCACTCGGCACTACATTCAACTTAGGATTTTTGTTTACACTGTGGAGTAAACCAAACAAACATTAACTGAGATTACTGTCACCATCATGCTCACTTGCTCACTTGCTCACCACTCACTGCACTCAGCACTCAGTGGCTCCATGATACAGTGCCGAATGTCAAGTGTCCCACTTCAGTCAATGAGTGATGTTCCTGCCACATCTGTCCACCTGAGTTTCTATCCTGCCATCTTGTTTACTACATCAGTACTAATGGTGGATCTTACTGTTCATTGGTGTTGTTGCTGTTAAGTCTGGTTCCTCTGGGGTTATTTGTCAAGTCCGGGTCTTCTCCAGCTAAGTCCGGGGTATAACTCCGGTCTGGGGTAGCGTAGATAGCAGAAGTAGGGGTAGACTGCTTTGGATTCAACTACTCAAGGCGGAGAGTTGATCCCTTGCGTAGACTCCAGTCTAGACAGATATAGGAGAAGAGACTAAGTTGATTTCAGACTGCGACTACCGGACAAAGTATCTACAACTTATATACTAGAAAGGGAACATAGCAAAGCGCAGTCCGGTAATCCTGGAGACCGGAAGATTACTAAGGTATTACTAAGGCAAAGTGAAAGTGCAGTAATTAGTCAGGCAGAACCGGGACAAGAGAACATACGAGAAGCCAGATATGAAATAGGAATCGGAAACATAATGGAGCGACAATGGCAGACACTGCCATGCTCACTAAGCAAGACTATACTTAAACAGGACTGGAGTTGAGTCCGGGGCTGGGAATGCGCTAGTGTGGCCAGAGATGCACTAGTGTGGCCGGACTCGGGAATAGGGGTCCAGACATGGATATGACAGTATCCCCCTCTTAGGGGCCGAACCCTTGAGGCCACAGTGATGTTAATGCTGAGTTTGAAAATTGGCCTCGTCTGGAAAAAAGGTTTTGACCAGGTTTACCCTCAACCCAATCATTCCTAAAAAATGTCTCCTGCTTCAAAATCTATTACTCCTGCTCCTTCTATGCCCGGTGTGGACTGGGCTCATTTGAAGACACCTGAGCTTGACTCAGATATCGAAGATAACGATGAGACCGCGATGACCAAAGCCAAGGAACGTTCGCCGGCGCAAGGTCGAGAAGAAACATGCCGTGAAGATGAAGAGGCGTGACTCCGGGAGGAAGAAGAAAAACGTCGCTGCGAGGAGGAGGAGAAACGTCTCCAGGAAGAGCAGGAAGCAGAGCTGAGGAGGCAAGAGGAGGAACAGAGGCAGCACGCAAGGAGACGCAGAGGAAGGCCGCTGAGGCCACAAAAAAGAGGCAGAGGGAGGAGGCTGCAGCCGGGTCAAGTGTTGCCCGCGGGTCAGGAATGTGGTGAGTAGTTATTTCATCTTCCTATTGACATGCTGATTTCTCTAGTAGTTGCGTTCATCTGTGCGAGGGCCAGTGTCTCATGCGAGTTCACCAATAATGGCAACAAGAGGCGGACCACATGTCGACTGGTGTGCGGCACAGAGGGAGAAGTGCGAATGGCCGGAGATGCATGCGCACCGGGACTGGAAAAGGCAAGGCCAAGGCCAACGAAGTCCCAATGTCGCCGCATCAATGTGAGAAGAAGAAACGAGTATGCAAGGTGAAAGTACAAGATGATGACGAGGTGAGATCGTTGGAGAGAGTAGGTCCGGGGCTGGTCCAAGCCGGGTCTCGCTGGACTGCCTGGTGGTGGCCATCGAGGAGATGAGCGACCGGATGGGGGAGTTGGTGCAGGCACATAGGGAGTCGACGCAGGTGCACTGGGAGTCGACACAGGCGCACTGGGAGTCAACGCAGGCGTCGAGGAAGGCCAGGAGGGCCTTTGAGATTTTCATGGACGAGGCTGCCATTTGTGGTGCGCCGGAGGAGTCTTCTGAGGAGGAGTCGGAAGAAGAAGAGGTGGCTGAAGGGGAGCTGGACGAAGAGATGGCCGGACTCCAGGAGGACATGGCGGAGAACCCCATGAGTCCTCCAAAGAAGTTGGGTACAGAGCAAGTCCGGTTGTAGATAGTTTTCGCATGTAATGTAGATAAGAAAAATGGGAAAAGGAGATCAAGTACCGGTGGCCGGTGTCACACACCAAAAGTGTTGGTGATGTGAGCATGAAGAATGAATGAAGAAGATACGATGCAGCATACGCCAAGTGCAGACGATGAGAACAGAACGTTGTTTCATGCATCGCACTGGACCCATGATGACGAAGAAGACATAGTATGTCAAGTGCAGAAAGACGACTACAAGCACAGTGCAGTCATCCTTCGCACTGGAGGCAAGCGACAGTGGTCAAAGAAGAAGAAATGTGACAGAGTTACACATTCAACGTTGCACGTTACGTCATCCCGGCCAAGATCCCGGTGATCCGATCTTCTCTCCCAAAATAGAGGATCTTCGCTTCTCTCAATCTAGAAGGCGGCAAACCTTAAGCGCCCATGCCAGCATACATGCATGTTTTTCATTTGCCGTTCATTTGCCATCCGACTTCTTTGCCATCACACCCAGCCTGCCATCACCATTCATTTCCCATCACACCATCACGCCAATATGTCATCAATGCCATCAAGCGCTTCCTGGATACATGAGTTCGCTCAATCTAATGGTTATGCACATGCCATCGGCCAGCCACTTGACAACCAGCCAATGCCAGCATGGCTTGTCACATCATTCTCCCCTGCCATACCATTCCCTGTTCACACAGGGCGAAAACTCGTCATTCAGAATTCAACAGATATGCGCATCTATTTTGGCTCTGTCAAGTCAGTCATACGGCTTGATCAAAGACAGATCGTCCTCCATGTCATCCCTCTCCAATCAGCATATGGAGAATTCCTTCCTCCATCCTGCATTGTCTACATCCCTCGCACTCTCATCCGGTTGTCTAAATTTCGCCAGCTGCAATATTCCCTCCTTTCATCACGGCTGCCAGACATCAGGAAAATGTGTTTTGCTATATAGAAGTAGCCTTGTCTCTATAGAACTATAAGAGCATTTAGAGCAATTAGAGAGCTATATAGCTCTTCAGAGTTTAAGACTGGCTCTTAAAGATCTTTAATTGCTGGTAAAGTTCTATTGTTGACTACTATTTACTTCACTGCTTATTCAATGTTTATTGATTGTTGGTTGTTATTTACTACACTTTATGTTGACTACTGTTTACTCCACATTTGTAGTCAAAATACAGACACTGAGTTGACTGGTATATACTACACTTTTGATAATAAAATATACTGACTTTCACTAGTACACCTTTTGTTGGCTACTATTCCACACTTTTGCTAATCAACCACTACACTTTCCTACACTTTTGGCAGTCAACTACCAAAAATGCTCATGGTCCACACTTTTGCTAATCAACTACTACACTTTCCTACACTTTTGGTAGTCAACTACCAAAAATTGTTAATGGTCCGCACTTTTGCTAATCAACCACTACACTTTTCCTACACTTTTGGCAGTCAACTACCAAAAATGCTAATGGTCCGCACTTTTGCTAATCAACCACTACACTTTCCTACACTTTTGGTAGTCAACTACCAAAAATGCTAATGGTCCACATTTTGACTAATCAACCACTACACTTCCTACACTTGCTAATCAACACTACACTTTCTTACACTTTTACTAATCACTACCAAAAATAAATTGTAGTCAATGTGTGTATATTTTGACTATTAATTATGTACTAAGTTGTAACCAACAACATATATAGTTGATGTCTACATTTTTGACTACTAAATAAAAGTGTAATAAAGTGTAGTGATGAATTAGCAAAAGTGCAGAGCATTAGCATGTTTGGTAATTGATTAGTAAAAGTGTAGGAAAGTGTAGTGGTTTGATTAGCAAAAGTGCGAACCATTAGCAATTTTGTTAGTTGACTGCCAAAAGTGTAGGAAAGTGTACTGGTTGATTAGCAAAAGTGCGGACTATTAGCATTTTTTGGTAGTTGATTAGTAAAAGTGTTAAGAAAGTGTAGTGGTTGATTAGCAAAAGTGCGGACCATTAGCAATTTTGATAGTTGACTGCCAAAAGTGTAGGAAAGTGTAGTAGTTGATTAGCAAAAGTGTGGACCATTAGCAATTTTGGTTAGTTGACTGCCAAAAGTGTAGGAAAGTGTACTGGTTGATTAGCAAAAGTGCGGACCATTAGCAATTTTGATAGTTGACTGCCAAAAGTGTAGGAAAGTGTACTGGTTGATTAGCAAAAGTGCGGACCATTAGCAATTTTGGTAGTTGACTGCAAAAGTGTAGGAACGTGTACTGGTTGGTTAGCAAAAGTGCGGACCATTAGCAATTTTGGTAGTTGACTGCAAAAGTGTAGGAAAGTGTACTGGTTGATTAGCAAAAGTGCGGGACCCATTAGCAATTTTGGTAGTTGACCTGCAAAAAGTGTAGGAAAGTGTAGGTGTTGATTAGCAAAAGTGCGGACCATTAGCATTTTGGATAGTTGAACTGCAAAAGTGTAGGAAAGTGTAGTAGTTTTGATTAGCAAAAGTGCGGGACCATTTAGCAATTTTGGGTAGTTGACTACAAAAGTGTAGGAAAGTGTAGTGGTTTGATTAGCAAAATTGTGGGGACCATTAGCATTTTTTGTAGAGATGTTGAGCAAAAGTGTTGCAAACTGGCACTGCAAAAATCTCATGGCCAATGTCCAAAATGCCCAAAATGCCAATTGTGTGGATGCGGTATGGCGCAACCGCGATCTTGCACACCATGGCAAACACGACCAAAAGACCACTTTGCTTACTATATGGGAGTGGGCTCAACAACAACATTTTGGTAGTCGGTCTAGCTAGTCATTAACTAGTAATTGGGATGCTAATGAATTGGTCACAGACCCTATACAAATATTATTAATGGCGTGCATCGTTTGGCTGGTGGTTAATAGCTAGATCACTTTGGTCTTGACCTAATTACTTTTGTAATCGGGCAGACTAATGAATGGTCCCTGATGTTATTTACCCCAGGCTGACATGACGCATTCTTGTCTAATGTTTGTTAGGTAGATCACTTTGGCTGTACACCTGATTGCTGGTAGTCAGTCTAGCTAGTGCTGATGCTAATAGTTGGGATGCTAATGATAGACCTTGTTTACTACACTTTTGACCGCATTTTTGACTACCATTTGATACACTTTCTGTACACCTTGGTTAGTGCACTTTCTAAACTTATTTAGTACACTTTTGACTGCATTTTTTACTATTATTTGGTACACTTGGTTAGTACACTTTCTAAACTGGTTTGGTACACTTTTGACCGCAATTTTGACTACCATTGTGTACACTTTTGACTACTTGAATATAAGGATGTGACAGTACACTTTTTCTATATTCATGTGAGCTTTAGGGCAGGCTTGTGCTGGTGCTATGAGTGCTATAGTTGCTATAGTTGCTCCAATGGTTGACCTCTTTACTTTATAGAACTATAGTTACTTTTGTCACTATAGCAAACCATTAGAGAACTTTAAAGTGGGGACTTGTCTCTAAATGCTATGGTAACTATAGACACTATAATTGACTCTTATAGAACTATATTTGCTTCTAAAGTAAAGTCACCTTTTCCTGATGGACAACTTGCACGAACTCCCTGATTCAATTCAACCTGTACACTCTCCTATACCTTCCATTCAGCAGAGACAGGACGAATCCCCTTCCCCAATCCCCTTCCTTAATCTCAGCTCCACTCCTTCACTTTGAATAGTGCTCATTCATTGCACGCTTACAGAGGAGCCAGAACTGTACAAGGGACACCAGAGTTCATGCACACAGGAGACATAGGACACTCATGGGACATTACTGGGATACTGATGACATCATCATGTCTATGGCAACACAGCTTGGCCTGCTTAGTCATCCACCCTGCCTTGCTCAGTCAGCACTTCATCATTCGCTCACTCATCCTCCATCCCCTCTCTTACTCATCCACTTCGTCAGCACACACATAGCATGACTACATCGTCTTACTCAGCCTCCCCTTGCTTACTCAGAAGCTCTACTTCGCTTATTCAGAAGCATAGTCATGCACAGTCAAGCTGACTAAGTTCCCTCCTTTGCTTACTAATATTCTTCTCTTTATTACTCATCACTCTCTTTCGCTGCCATTGGTATGCATGAGCATACAAAGTCTCAGTAGTATATAAACCTACCTACTTTCCTTGTAAAACATAGTACAATTCCCCAAGAATTCACTCGATTATCAATTACCTCGTTTGAGGCAAGGTCTCGTTTGTCATCTATTCTTCACGTCTAGCCTCAGTGTAGGCTAAATCTATTCGTCATCTGAAGTCAAGAGGACTTCATCGCTATTCCATCTCAAGCTTATGTCATCGTCATCATCATCTGAAGTCTAGAGGACTTCACCCCTATTCCACTTACATCATCGTCATTCGAAGTCAAGAGGACTTCACCCCTATCAATCCCTCACCTCACTCCTCGACCAGAGATACCTTTACCACCCCGAACAACCAGACACCGGCCGTTCAACGACAGTTCCGCTAGGGTCTGGGCTGTTGGTTTGTGTTTTTTTCGACATAGATCCTCAGCATGATTCACACCGGTCACAAAGTTTGCGCAGGGGTGAATACCAACCGGGGTTTCAGGGGTTTAACCCGAGGCATAGCTGCTATCCCCCTCTTTGGGGTAGACGTCCCATCGTCTACTGGGTACGTTGGGCTGAGTACGGGTTTACAGGGGCTGGAGGGAGTGAACAGATAATGGACCAGATTCGTGTTGTCCGGTTGGTAGGACGAATAACAACCGGTGCCGGGGTTGAATTCTCAGGGGGGGTCTGGGGAGAGCTAAGCTCCACTGGAGATGATAGGTAGTCCCAAAGGGGTTCCCTCGAAGTTGCTCATATGCACAGCTGGCGGTGGCAGAAATCAGGGAGGAGAGTAGGACTAGCTGCGGGGTACGGAATCCGATGAGTCGACAGGATGACCAGGGTTACCCAAGGCACAAAGCCAGGGTCAGATGTGGCCAGAGAGGCCGGGGACAGAGTTGGCCAAAAGAGGCCGGAGTAGTCGACAGGGGGGTTGGCATTCGTTATGCAGGTGTCCGGACTTTAGTACTGCTCAATACCCGGGCAAATCAACGGATTGCAAGTGGGTGAGTCAGTGGTATCCAGGGAGACGTTACATGCAGAACCCAATGAAAGTAGGTCATGGGTGTGACCTCACCGGGGACCGGGAACGGGATTGAGAATGGCTGTGGTGGTCATGAAGGTGGTATCATCAAAGGGGTGGCAAGGAGTGTGGTGGGGTGAACGTGATTTTGACAAAGCAGGGGGGTGGACCCGGAGTCCACGAGAGTGCGAAGCATGAGGGGTATCATAGAAAAGGGCAGACAAGGGTTGGGGAATCAGGATCAGGGAGTGGACGTATTGAGCATAACCTTTTGAATAGCGCAGCCGGAGTCAATACTCGTCCGGACTGTGCAGAGATTGGAGGGCTGCTCAGTCTGAGTCTGACTCTGGTGTGTCAGAACCGGGGTCAGAGGCCTCATTGGCGGACTGGACCATAGCCTGGATTCTTTTAATGCACTTGTTTACAAAATGATCGTTGTCGCCACAGAAAAGACAGAGGTTATTATCGCGACGATGTTGGCGTTCAGCTGGGGTGGGATCATCGTTGAAGTCCGGTTTGGAAGTGTCAGGGCTGGACTGGTCAGGAGAGGGTGTTTTGGGCGAAGTGGTGCTAAGGGAATGGTTGTTGGGGTCTAGGGGTGGCAGAATACTGGTAATGCGCTGAGTTTCCTCTTTACGCTCCCAGTAATGAGCATCAATTTCTTGAGATAGGTGACGAAGGTCACCCAGTGTTCGGGGTTTGCCAACATGGCAGATTTCATCTTTGATGCGGTCCAGAAGTCCGGAGTAGAAATGGTAGCGTAGTGCACCATCTCCATAGTCCTGGACTTGGGATGTGATCCGGTTGAACTCGACGACATACTTATTAACGCGCTGGTTGTCCTTCATCTGAAGGGTGTCAAGTTGAGTTTCCGCATCAGTGATGGGGTCGTGGGGTCTGAAAACAGATTGAAGCTCGATGATGAAGTCTTGCCAGGAGTTCATCCAGAGGGGTTGATCATCCGGGTCAGCCGGTGCGAGCAAGTCCGGCTCAAACCACTGAAGGGCCATGCCTTTCAGGTAGGACTGGGCAAAGGTGACTTTTGCCCGGTTGGTTTGGAAGGCACGAGGCCAGTCTTGGAAATTTAACTCACAACGGACTAGGAAAGTCCAGAGATCTTTAGGGTCGGTACCATCGAAGGTGTCAGGCTCCCTGACTTTTGTCCTGGGAGAGGACGAAGAGTCGTTGCGATGGGAGACCTGGGCCAGGCGATCAATGGCCAGGGCAAGATTGCGGAACATGGCGAGACCGGGTTCTAAATCTTCTTCATCATCGTTACCCGAGCTATCTCCAGAGTTATTATCTCCGGGGTCACTGTTGTCAGGGTTAGGACGATGAGGGAGGGCAGGGGAGTGAAGTCCCCGGTTTGGGAATCTTGGCTGAGAAGGGCATGACGTGGGGACAGGGGAGAGGGGAGAAGACCTTCTCGCGGAGAAGCTTCTGAAAGTGGTAGATGCTACCAGGGTGCATCTCGTACCAGCCAGTGCTTGTAGCGCGGCATGACGACGCGAGTCAGATGCTGAGGTGGATGCCTCGGCAGGTCGGGAATAGCGATAGGGGTTCATGGGGATGGTAAACAAAGGGAGTCGAGATGGACAAGGATTTCAGACAGGTGAAGGAATGAACTGTGTGAGCCTACACAAGAGGGAGTCTGAAATACTGTCAAGTCCGGGTCTTCTCCGGCTAAGTCCAGGGTATAACTCCGGTTGGGGTAGCGTAGATAGCAGAAGTAGGGGTAGACTGCTTTGGATTCAACTACTCAAGGCGGAGAGTTGATCCCTTGCATAGACTCCAGTCTAGACAGATATAGGAGAAGAGACTAAGTTGATTTCAGACTGCGACTACCGGACAAAGTATCTACAACTTATATACTAGAAAGGGAACATAGCAAAGCGCAGTCCGGTAATCCGGAGACCGGAAGATTACTAAGGTATTACTAAGGCAAAGTGAAAGTGCAGTAATTAGTCAGGCAGAACTGGGACAAGAGAACATACGAGAAGCCGGATATGAAATAGGAATCGGAAACATAATGGAGCGACAATGGCAGACACTGCCATGCTCACTAAGCAAGACTATACTTAAACAGGACTGGAGTTGAGTCCGGGGCCGGGAATGCGCTAGTGTGGCCGGAGATGCACTAGTGTGGCCGGACTCGGGAATAGGGGTCCAGACATGGATATGACATTATTGGAGCAATGGAGTTGATAGGAGTATATGCAAGAGGGGCGAATTGGACGTTGGCTTCAACTTATGTGTTGCGCCCTTGCTGCGAGTTCTTGTCCAAGTATTTACGGAGGAGTGGAGCAACGGAGGAGATACGGAGTTGGGTCAGAGTGATGACAAGAAGACTGGCTTCAAGTGTCGAGCGAGGAGGTCAAGGAGTTGGTCGGAAGAGATTCAGAACAAGATGGATAGGAGGAGACTAAGATGATATTCAAACTGCAGAACACTAAGTACATGTCAAGCTTTTAAACTACAATGGAGAATGACCAATAAAGGAAAGTAGCTACAATGACAAGTAAACACGAAGGTACCTGGAGAGCCGGAGATACCATAATCAGATAGAGGGAGTCAGAAGGAGTCAACGGGAAGCATAGGGAGTCAGAATGAGTCAACACGAGTCAGGAGGAGTCATGGAGAATGTACTAGACCAAAGTAAGTAGATGGACGACAGGGTCGTCAAGAAATGTCAAGATGGAATGGAGAGACATAAGTAGAATTAGTAATCAAGATAGGAGTAGCAAGAGCCTAGAGGAGATGAACTGGAGGAGCAGAGATGAGGCGAGAGTGTTGTATGAGGTCCAGAGATGGTCTGGAGGTCCGGAGATGATGCATGTGATCTACAAGTAGTGTTTTAAAGTCCAGTCCAGTCCAGTCTTTTGATCATTTTTGGTTGCAACTGAACCACAACTGGTTTTTAAATTAAGGAATTCATGTGGACTGGACTGAACCAGGTTGCAACTGGTTGCAACCAGTTTTTAAAAGACCAGTTGCAACTGATAAAGACTGGTACAACTGTTTATTTCTATACCTAATTGATATTTTTGGAGTCATATAAGTCAGTAAAAATCATTAAAAATCAGTAAAAATAGGGGGAAATATCCTAATTTGGTTGTGGCTGTGTGGACCAGTTGCAACCAGTTGAAACTGGTCTAGTCTTCAATTTCAAAAACCAGGCAACTGGCAACCTCATCAGCAAAACCCTGATTTGGTCACAGGTTTTGTCATTATGACAGCATTCTGACAGCATTCTGACAACATATCACTATTATCACAGCAGATCACAGCTTCCGAAGGTTTCACAGCTCATGACAGTCTCGGCTAATTCGACAGCTCATCACAGAGGCAGCAGCAGTACTACTACTACTATTAGTAATAAAAGTGTAGCATAATTATCCTAATGGCGTGGACTTGTCAAAATTTTCTGTCGTTTAGGTGAAATTAGGTCACGTCATGTGTGACCATTCAACTTCAACACGTTACACCACCGCTTACCCTTCACCTCACGATGTCAACACCTGCCACCTCAAGCATGGACCTGCTACACCGTCACCTCAAAATCAGCCCCATCACCTCACAAAAACATACCCGACACCTCAAAAACACCCCAGTCGCCTTAAAAACAGTCCCATCACCTCAAAATCAGCCCTGTCACCTTAAAATCACTCCCATCACCTCAAAGTCAGTCTCATCACCTCAAAGTCAGTCCCATTGCCTCAGGATCAGCCCTGTTGCCTCAAAGTCAGCCCCATCACCTCAAAGTCAGTCCCGTCACCTCAGGATCAGCCCCTTTGCCTTAAAGTCAGCCCCATCGCTGCAAAATCACTCCCATTGCCTTAAAATCAGCCCTGTCATCTCAAAGTCAGTCCCGTCATCTCAAAGTCAGCCCTGTCACCTCAAAATCACTCCCATCACCTCAAAATCACTCCCATCACCTCAAAATCACTCCCATCACCTCAAAATCACTCCCGTCACCTCAACATCAGCCCCATTGCCTCAGGATCAGCCTCGTCACCTCAAAGTCAGCCCCAAAGTCAGCCCCATCACCTCAAAGTCAGCCCCATCACCTCAAAGTCAGCCCATCACCTCAAAGTCAACCCCATCACATCAAAATCAGCCCAGGATCAGCCCCGTCACCTCAAAGTCAGCCCCTTCACCTCAAAGTCAGCTCTTCGCCTCAAAATCACTCCCGTCACCTCAAAACCAGCCCCATCACCTCAGGATGAGCCCCATCACACTAAGGTCAGCTCCATCGCCTCAAAAACAGTCCCATCACCTCAACAACAGCCCGTCACCTCCGGATCAGCCCCGTCACCTCAGGATCAGCCCATCACTCAGAATCAGCCCCATTGCCTCAAAGTCAGCCCATTGCCTCAAAATCACTCCATCACCTCAAAACAGCCCCATTGCCTCAGGATGAGCCCATCGTGCTAAGGTCAGCTCCGTTGCCTCAAAAACAGTCCCATTGCTCAACAACAGCCCCATTGCCTCCGGATCGGCCCCATTGCCTCAGGATGAGCCCATCGTGCTAAGGTCAGCTCCGTTGCCTCAAAAACAGTCCCATTGCCTCAACAACAGCCCCATTGCCTCCGGATCGGCCCGTCACCTCAAAGTCGGCCCATCACCTCAAAATCACTCCCATCACCTCAAAATCAGCCCCATCACCTCAGGATGAGCCTCGTCACACTAAGGCCAGCTCCGTCACTCTGTCACCTCAAAAACAGTCCCGTCACCTCAACAACAGCCCCATCGCCTCAGAATCAGCTTTGTCGCATTAAAGTCAGCTCCATCGCCTCAAAATCAGCCCCATCGCCTCAGGACCAGCCCACCACCTTAAAATCAGTCCTATCGCCTCAAAATCATACTTCATTCACCCGTCGTTTTAGATATTATATAATTTTTGCTGTAGCTAGATACATGAATATAGTAAATGTTAGACCTCACATGGTATAACCAGTAGAACCAGAATTAGTAGTTAGGAAATATTGAGCCTGGTGAGTACTGTACAGCACTGCACAGTGTTGTACAGGTGCCATGATGCTGTCAGCTGCTGTGGAGCTGTGAGCCGCTGTGAGCTGCTGTGGGGAAACTGTGGGAATGCTGTCACATCACTGTGCAGGGGGGAACTTAGCTGTGAGACTGTGACCTGCTGTGACCTGCTGTGCAGTACTGTACAGGCCTGTATCTTACCTTAGGGTTTTGCTGATGTTTTCTGACAAATGACACTTAAGATCTGCTTTTTGTGCTGAATTTACTTTTCGATAAGTGGATTTTTAGTTGAACAGCAGA